>CM044437.1:99177007-99206789 GCA_024363595.1 Xenopus borealis
CAGCTTGTTTGATCAACGTTTCGGCCCTCACCTGGGGCCTTTTTCAAGATACAAACAAAGGGAAGAGATAACATTTTATAGACTCACCAAGTTGACACCCATCACCAAAACCCACCCACTTTCCAAGTGTGTGAGATTACCAATTAGTGTACCTCCCCTCCATTAATGTGACTACATATCCAAAGAGATCTGAAAGACAAGATATTGAGTACAAAGTGCTTAATGTTTGTATTCATAATAATATATATATTACAAAAAAATGTACATTAAAAAAAAAATCACATATAAAATGTTTTCATAAAAAGTATTTCTTAAATTATTGAATATCAAAACAACTTATTAATGGACTGTTTGCAGAAAATCTTTTGGTACAAAAACAATTCACTATACAGAAAGGGCCTGGACCTATTATCTTTTATCCAAAAAAGGGGAAAAGGAGCAATATTCATTTAGACCCCGAGGGGCCACAGTATCCAATGTTTGAATCCAGTAAACCTCTTTCTGTAATAGCAGTCGATCCTGATCACCTCCCCTGTTAGGTTCACGCGTGACATGTCATTTTCAGCGCACAATTCGTGGTTTTTGGTGCGTGCGGTGTCATTTTCGGAGCATGTCTCGTTTTTTTTTTACACCAGTGAATTTTCGGGCGGCAAATTTATTCGCTAGCGGTGAATCGCGGGAATTCACTGCGAATTTGTGCCTGCCGAATAAATTAGCCCATCACTATTTAAAACATATACAGGAGCATATCTTGAGGAATATTAGATTGAAAGAGCTGGATATTTAAATGTAATGCAAGGGTTTAAGAACTAGGGACCATCTATAGCTGGGGAAGCATAAAAAGCAACTATGACAGGCAGAGAGGGCCAAGTGACAGAACATGAAAGGATTGTGGCACTGAGCATAGCAAGGAAAATGCTGAAGATAGTTTCTGAGTTCTTCTGTGTGTGTCTCCTCATCAACTACTTTTTTAGACAAGATCAGAAAATAACAAGGGGAGGAGGGTGGTTATGAGAAAGAATATCATTCGCACTACACCAGTAATCTAAATGAAGGACAAGATTTTGCTATATATTTACATTTACTTAAGAAACTGCTTATGGACATTTGGTTCTGACACAAGCTTAGTGGTAAAATGAAGGATGCACTCCATAGGAAGAGTTATTTTCCCTGAAATGTCATAATTATGAAAAGTAAAGATGCCACATGTAGGTGTAATTTTACAGATAACAAGCAGTTGGCATTAAAATCTCTCCCATAGGCTAAATGTAATTAATCTGAGCAGGCAAGTGGGGCAGGATTATGGTCTGGGACCTACAGAATGGCATTAAGGAAGGCCTGAGACAATTAAAAAATAGACATCAATAGTTGCTGGTAGATACTAATCCAATGTATGATTTTCAGCAGAAAATAAGATATTGATAACTAATGCTAACAATTTCCACAAAGGGTTGGAACTGTAACAACAAATAATCCCCAAAACCCAATTTCCTACCTAAATTCCACACAAGCACAATAAGACCTCCATATCTGTCCTGAAGAGAATTATAATTTTAGTAGAGGCTTTCACAACATGTGTGGGATGCACTAAAGTGAATATTTTGGGAATCATAGTTTGGTTTTCATTACATTCGACACATCATTGCATGTGGCATCAACATTAGCTTCCAATTCACTCGGCACAAGTCATTTGTTTGTGGCATTTATGGACTCATCCTATTTTCAATGGAAAGAGAGTAGGGAGGTTGTGCTTCTTCCTATCCTAAATCCATGCTACCTATGAGACTTGGTGCAGTAAATTTATTATTCAGCTAATCAAGTTCTCATATTCACATAGGCTGGGTACCTTTTACATATCATGTAACTGGTGCAGATTATATCAATAGAAAACTATCTTTATAGCTATGACAATGTATATATTCTTATATAAACAGCATAACTGTACACAGTTGGAAGGTATTAAAGTGTGAAGTAAAGCACAAAGGATACCTTTATCCAGTTTTTTTTGTGGTATTACGCTTCGCACATTGTTCTTTATTAGCAGATAATGAAGGATGACCTTGCTATTACACAACTGTTGGAAATGCAAAGGTGTGAGTAGCACCAGACTTAGGTATATTATTGCTAGAAAATAAAGTCATTTAATTAAGAAATATATTTACAGATGCAAAATCAAAATGATGTGTTGTACTTTATAACACTTAAAATATGTGATTTTACAGTTTCAAAATATTTCAGATTTTCATTTTTTTTTTTGACAAAAGATAATAAAATTAGATGTACAATGAAATACCACTTTGCAAAGCATGAAATATCACATGCCCTACTGGGTAACATGCATTTATATGAATAGAATTGCACATCTGTTAAAAAGTAGTCATCTAATAAATACGTTTACATGAATTCTTCTTTATCTATTCTTGAGACTAAGAAAGGTAGAAAGGGAAATGCTTTAGTCAGAGACTTTCATACAGAGGAAATAGGATTTCTGCTGTTCCCTTCCACAATACTGTTGAGTTCCAATATATAATGTATGCTTTAATTAGATAGTGTAGTGGCATACAGAAATCGACTATTAGCTTTAATTGGTCCATTGCAGTAGTTCTTAAACTGCGAGGACAGACAGTGTAGGATGGGACCACCAAGGGCTGACCAAAGAACCTGAAATGTTGCTGTTCTATAATTTCAATCAATTATTGACAAAAGTATTGCCAATGCATGTAACGGAACACTGGTAAAATGCATGTGTTTGCTTCAGAAAACACTACTATTGTGTACACAAACAAGCTGCAGAGTAACAATTGAGGCGATTCAAAAGGGGCTATATGACACTGGTTAAATAATGGATAAAAAAACAAGCTCTGTAGAACATCAATACATCTATGGATCGTATGTGTTATCTGCTATGGAACTGAGCCTTTTTTCATTTGAATGTCTATCCACATGGCTACACAGCAACTTATTCATGTAAACAATAGTAGTGTTTTTGAAGGAAAACACATATCCTTCATTGCAGCGCAACAGTTTATTATATTTAATTACTTTAAATACTTTAATTTTTGATGTTCATGTTCCTATTATGTTTAAGTGACTCAGATCCCATCTCCTCAGTTGCAAGTTACATATGATTTAAGTGAGCTCCATTTACTGTAGTAGGAGTTTTCCCTTTAACAGAAACTTCTCAGTTGCAAGTAATGTGGATTTCTATAGTTTTGTCCTGACAAAAATGTTTTAGTACAAAGATTCATTATATTTTCAACAGGATCAAGTATAATGTACTGTAATATTATTAGAGAGAAAAATAAAATACATTTTTAGAAATTTGAGTTGTTAAAATGGACTTTAAAGGAGATGACCTTCCCATAGTTCAGAGCTTTCTGGATAATGGTTTTTCAGATAATGGATCCCATACTTGTACATGGTACTCGAACATGAACAAATATGAAAAACATTCACATTTCTCATTATTATAAGAAAATATTTTTCTAATTAAAGTCTGCTATCTGTGATATTTTAGGTTGTCCTTGTTTGAGAGAAACAAATCCAGAAATACCTTAAATAAAAAGATCCTTTTCCCCTCTTGCTGCATTTCATGTGAATGAAATGCCATAGCTATTATGTCTGGTAGAGTTAGAGTTAGCATACATAAATGGTTAGGAAAAGTGGTAATACGGCATGAGTTTAGAAGCAAAAGCCACACTATTTGCAATGGGAGCAATTTTCTGTCCCTCCAACAGCACTTCAGGTGATGTAGTTCATCTTTTTATGTCTCGCTATGTCATTGCATGCCCAGAGGAGAGCAGTCCAGGGACTAAATATGTAGAAAGTGTCCAGCTGAAAACCGGAGATATCCCTGGGCTCAAACAGTTCACTTTTCAGTTGCTCTTGATTTACTCCTTCAGGGATTTTTTGTCTTTCTGTGCTTTAGTTTCCCATTTCCTTCCTTGTCATCTTTAAAAATCCATTAAAAATCAGTGAGACAGCTTCTACAAGGTTTGATTTCAAAGTGTTTGTGCACCTTAACATAGCAGAGTGTATTAGGGTTGATTTAGCAGCTTAATATGATGTGTCGTGACTTTAGTGGGATCTTCTGACCTGTAAGAAAATATTTTAGTTTATTCCAAGTCTTCCCACAGCACTGTCTCTCTTTAGGGACACTTTGGAAACTACATCTTATAAAAATAGGGCACAATCTCTTTTTTTCTGTTAATGATTTCAGAATTATTCCTGCAATCTCTTGCCTGGAGAATGGGGCAGAGAAGTAGAGATTAAATTTGCACTTGAGAGCTTTAATTATGTATTAGTCTTAATTGTGATGAATGCCCCAAAATAAATACTTTATATTTTGTTGCATGCAGTAAATTTGATATAAAACATTCAAATTGACGTTACATTTTAAATCTATAGGCTGGAATTATGTACAAGCATCTGAGCTATTATATGTGATTCTTCAGACCAGGGGGTTTCCAGGTAAGGGGCTGATTTGCAAGGTGGGCACCATGCCATAAGGTTATTTAAAAAAATATAAGTATTAAACATACCCTATAGGATTATCTTGTCATCCATATAGATTTATGCTAGCTTGGTTATAATACACAGTTGGTGCAGCACTGGCAGGTGTGCAAACTATATTCAGAGTAAACATTACCTAAACAGATGCTCAGCTGCCCTTTAATTAATGCTTGTTTTACAAACACACAGTTTTATCTTCTAATAAGGAAGAAAATATTACATATCATTGCAAAGTGGGTTGGTTCTTCTCTTAACTGCAAGACAGGCAGTTTGGTCTTGTTTATTTGTTTACTCACTCTAATCATATAATACTGTCAATTAAGTGTGATCATTTTGATTAATAATGCAGAAAAAAATCAGGTGTGATTACTGTACATCAGGGGGGTTCCCCAGCATATGCAATGACTGCAGTATAAATAAAATTAAGAAAGGCAGATTTATTTCTAATTGAATTTACTACTAACAGACAACCATATTTTCAGTGTTCTATTACCTAGATCAAAATCTAAAATTTTGGTTTGCCACAAATAATATTTCAGTATTACAATGGCAAGAGGCTGTTGGGCTCCCAGTGGAATGCATCACGTTGTGCATTCAGGTAGCAGAGATTATACCCAAGCTTCAAAACTCTCCATGTCCAAAAAGTCCCTCTGCAAATTGATAGACAGGCTATACCTGTCAGGCATAACTGCACAGTTACTTCAATACATGCAAGGAATAACAGTGGTAATTGAAAAACTCTATTAGAAAGAGTTCTTAAATCCTTAAGAATTCTTAGGAGTTTTTAATCTGTGTAAGTGTTGTTGTTCTCTTGTAGGGCATCATAGCAAGCTGGTGAAGCCCTATGCATGAATAAAATTACCCTGAGAATGGTTGTTGCCAGGGTAAGGCTGCACACAAAACCTGGAGGACAAAGGACATTTTCATTAGGATCTGACTGATCAGGGAAATATAAGTGTAGCACAAGTGTTTTACCTCACTGGGCTGCTGTATCTGAGTATCAGTTGCTATCTCCATTTTGTAGCTCCTATCATCCATAAGTTCCATTAGGTGATTGTAATGGAGTCCATTAAAAAGCAACAACCATTTGGGAGTTTTAATCTTGGAAAGCAAGCTGCTGGTAAAACCTAACTCCTGTGAAAAATGTGTATGGATGCTGGAAAAACATTATCCAGAAAATTCTGAATTACAGAAAGGCAATCTCTAAAGACACATTTTTATTCAAATCCATTTTATAAAAATGCCCTTTTTATCGTAAAACTTAAAAAGAACCTTGTACTTGATCCAAACTAAGATATAGTTGATCCTTACTGGAAGCAAAACCAGCCTATTGGGTTTATTTATTATTTTTCTGATTTTCTTGTAGACTTAGGTGCAGATTTATCAAGGGTCGAATTCGATCGAATTGTTTGAATCGTACGATTTAAAGATTCAAACAATTGCCTCTGAAAAAACTTTGACTTCTCAAACTTAGCCTATATAGGCTATAGGAGGTCCCCCATAGGCTAGAACAGCAATTTGGCAGTTTTAAGGTGGCAAATAGCAGATGTTTTTAAAGAGACTGTACTTTAAAATTCGAATGGTTGAATTTTTTCAATTAATTTTGGCCCATTCATCAAAGTACTCAAAAATTACTTCAAAAATTCAAATTACTTCAAAAATTTAAATTTTTTTAATTCAAATTTTCACTTTAACCCTTGATAAATTTGCCCCAATAGGTATGAAGATCCAAATTACAGAAAGATATGTTATCTGGAAAAACCCTAAGCCCTGGACACTCTGAATAACAGGTTCCATACCTGTACTAGAATTCCTAATCATTAAGTATGAAAGTGAGTCTAGGACTAACCAGACCAGGGATGACTTTGATGGTGTTTGCCTGCTTGAATATATTGCATTTATATATGGTATTTTTCAGAAGCTTGAAGCACATAATATCTTGGGTGCATACAGAAAATGTCTTAAATAAAGATGCCTCTCGTTGCTCTACTGAATACAATCATGAAGAACTGATTTGAGAAAGCCCATGAAAAATTCTAATAAAATGTGTTTTCTTCACTGAAATTGAATGCTAAATAGCTAATTTCTTGAAGCAGAGATATATACATAGGCTAAAATTGAAATTACGAGCCCAGACTTGCCAAGTGCCAAATGTGCTTTTTTTCAAGATTTTTTTGCAATTTAGAAACCCCTTGCTTTAATTAACATGTGGGCTGTATAATATCAAATAATAAATTCAAGAAATAAAAGTCAATAAATAAAAAATAAAATAAATAAATAAAAAATCAATCAATGGCTAACATTAAATTAAATATATTTTATATAACTTTCAACAAAATGTTTCTGAAGAAATACAGAGGTGAGATAAATAATTCAGTAGGTTTCAGAAGTAGTGTTTATACAAGTCTTGAAAAGAGTAAAACAATTCATGGTTACATGATTACCAAGCTACATAACAGCTGGTTTATCCTGCTGCTCAAGTAAATTCTTCCTAACCCGAGGCAGCTCCCACAACGCACCCCCCTTGCTCCCCAGTGCTTATGGTTCTTGCACAGGAGTGAGTCCTGGAGGGCCACATAGCTGAAGCAGAGCATACAATTGCACTTTCTGCACTAAAAGAGACGAATTTCGGGTTCCGGCTCTGACAGCTTTTTTGCTGCCACTGGCAACTCGCCTCATGGCAGCAGCACCCCTGAAGTTATGTTTATATGCTTCTGGAAGATAAATTTATCCCTGTATGGTTAAGTCCTTCCCCATGCTCAAATCAGAAGGACCCATGCTTAAATTTTCAATAGCCCTTTAGCTTGCTTCCAGGTGTTTTTTTGTCTTTCTGCTTGGGCTCTTAGCTCAATAGGAAATGTTTCCTTTTCAACTGAAGGCAGCAAGACTTTTCAAGACGGCAGCCTGGGAACAGGGTCTGGCAATACAGAAGGGAACTGGTATATTTTTTTGATCAGATGGGAGTGAGGGCAGCAAAAACATCCTTTGGATGATCAGTGCACTTTGGATGATGGCCATCTTGGTGCGGGCTTGTTGAGTCTGAATCTTGCAGTAGCTATATTAGAGAGTGATAATTATGCATTCTTATTGGGCATGACCATCATTATGGAGGAAGTAAGTGTAGTTACACTTGTATTCCCACAAGTTTTGATTTGGCAGGTTACCACAGAAAGTGACATTGGCTATCTTTGGTCCTGCCTTTTTGTCAGGTTCTTTGGCTCTGCCTGTTTTTCCTGCAAAGTCCTTTTGCGCTCCAGGAAGGTAATGACCCTTGTTTTTGATGTTTTTCACCTTTATATTTCCTCCATTTACCAGTTTGATTGCATTTATTTTTAAAATGGTAGAAGGGAGGAAACATACAAAAACTGTTGTAGCTGATTTTTTCTGATAAGATCATTTGCTCTTTGCTTTTTCTCTCCAGTGGTGCCTTTATTCCTATCAAGAGATACAGTACAAGGAAAATTACAGTTATGGAAGCGCTTAAGGCAAGCTAAGCAGGATCCAAAGGAGGTCCTTCTGGAGAGGATAATTTAGGAAGTGATAGCCAGGGTTATGAGGAAGATTATTAACCTTAAATTTGCACCTTTCCTTTCCAGTGTTGCATTAGATATCATGGACTAGCCTATAGGTTCTTGGCCTTATTGAACTCTGTTTTGGTTAAAACCAAGTGAAGCAAACACTCTATAATAACTATGGCAAGTTTTCTTTCTGATAAAAAAAATCATACTTATTTATGATCTAAAGGAATTAAATCAGTTTTTTATTATTATTATTAGTAGTAGTAATGTTGTAGTAATAATTAGTGATGGGCGAATTTATTCGCCAGGGGCGAATTCCCACGATTCACCGCTGGTGAATAAATTCGAGAAACGCCAGCAAAAATTCGCCAACAAAAATTCGGCAAAAAAAAATGAGTCGCGCGTCATTTAAAGATAAAATAAATAATCTTATAAACACAAAAATGGAATATGCATTACATGAGTTAAAAGCTAACTCATACTATAAGGGCAATAGAGCCTCAGACCTCCTACTTCAGCAGTTAAAAAACAACAGGTCGAATCCAATGTAGCACGCATTAAGACTGATCCCAATACTTAGAAACCCAATTCAAATAGCTAATGCTTTCGCGCAGTTCTGTAGCAAACTATACAACCTCCAAAACGATTCCACAATAAACCAGCCTACCACAGAATTGATAGACCAATTTTTGGCATCCATTAAAATTACTCAGGTCAAATATTTGGACAAAGAAAATTTTAAATCCCCCATAAAGCAGAGATAAATAGAAGTGGCCATCAAGTCATTTCCTACAACGAAAGCCCAGGCCCCACTCTTACTAAGGCATTAGACCCATTTATAAAACTATGCAATGAGATAACTAATTCAGGGAAATTTCCCAAAGAAATGCTGTTATCAGTAATTACAACTATTCCCAAACTAGGGAAAGACCCTGCACTCTGCTTTTCTCTCATATTTTATCACACCAGTTATGGCCTTATACACAGAACCAGCAGCCCAGATCAATGTGGGAGGTTATCTATCTTTTTGTATAACAAATGGAACCAGTCAAGGCTGCCCCCTCTCCCCTCCTTATTTTCACAATAGCTATGGAACCCTTAGGGACAACTCTACCTTACAAGGTGTGACCATAGCCAAAGTGACTCACAAAATCAGATTATATATCGATGACATAATTCTTTTAGGTCAAGGGACCCCCTATCCCCCGACATTGTGCTTCTAAAGAATTAATAAACACAGAGACATATTATGCAAAAAATCTGTGGAGGTCACAGGCTTTATTTAACATTTAAATCGTCAAAGGTTTAGGAACACCCTGACCCCAGATGCGGCTCTCGTTTTCCAAACATGGGCTCCTGCCCAAAATTTCTTAACTCAAAAAAAACATGTAAGTATGAATACAACCCGTACAGTCCTGGCTTAAAAACCCTGCTCTGCTCACCGCTCCTCCCCTGTTTCCTCCCCCAACCCGCCCACTTTTTTCCCGCCACAACCGCCCCCTTCCTTTGTTCCTGGGGGGATACCTGGGTGTGGGGGGTTGCCTGGGAGTGCAGGGAGGGGAGGATAACAGAAGAAACACATTAGGGGGAAGGGGGCCTTGCCTAACTTCATTCCTGCCTAAACGGCCCTCATTCCCCCTTCTCACTAATCCCCAATCTGCAATACCCACTCTATTGCAAAACTTAGAAAATTTCAGCAATATATCAGTATAAAAATTAAACCAATCTAAAACCCAAGCTATGGGATTAAATATCCTGGGGAATATTATAACGCAGTGTAAAAAAGTTTATCCATTTCAATGGAGACAGAAAGAAGTTTCATATTTGGACATGCACCTTTCACAATAAAAAACTTAATGACAATTTTCTACCACTATTACGAACAATCAGAGAATAAATTACCTCTTGGAAAGTGCTATTTGTTTCTTGGATTGGCAGAAAACAGGCCTTGATGATATGTTTAAGTATAATCTTATACTTAATGTGAGTAGTGCCAATTGAGTTTCCCCGACAGTACCTACAGAAACTACAACAAATCCTTACAACGTTTATATGGAACTATAAAAATCCCCTCCTACCACAGCACATCTTACAGCAAGAACTTAAAAAAGGCTGTTTGGCTTCCCCTGCCATTAGACTATATCATAAAGCAATAGTATTGGACCAACTAACAGAACTAAATCTCCCTCAGGGAACCAAGCACTGGGTCGATATTGAAAACTTATATCTACACCCATGGAACCCAATTAAAATTTTCACCTCTGACAAACCAACTAAATTCTGTAACCCAAGAATTATTCCTCAGCACCTTTGGTGGATTATTAAGAACTGGCTTTTAATCCGCAACTCTAAACATATCTCACCATTCCCATTTCCCCTCTTACCTCTGGATACAATCACAATGGAAATACCCTCTCTACATCTTGACTCATTGACCCAAAATGGAGCATCTTGCCTTTCACAACTAACAGAAAACTACACATGAAAACTATTTGGATATATACAGAGGGAATATAACCTCCCACAAAATGATTTCTACAAATATCTGCAGACATTCGCAAAAGTGGATCCAACAAATTAATAGACCTCCTACATTGTGGGAAATATACTTTCAAAATCTTATACATAAGAAAAATGTACTGCATCACTATATAAGCTAATATTATCACTAGATCACCCCGTAAAAAAAACAAGTTTATGAAAAAATGGGAAACAGGTCTACAACAGACACTCCAAGTGTGTTAACCATCTTGAAAATGCTAGAAAACTAATATATCAGTGGTACCTAACACCAAATAAACTTTAAAGTATGTTCGGCTCACCAAATAAATGTTGGAGGAACTGTGGCAACTTCCTACATATTTGGTGGTCCTGTCCAGCAATACACATGCTTTGGAAACAGGTGGAAGCCCTAATTCAGAAAACCACCACAACAACAATACCACTTAACCCAGTGTTGGCCTTGCAGGGCATAATAAAACGTCCTCTTCTAAATATAATAAATAAAAGTCTTATTCTACACTTTAACAAAGCACAACTGTACTTACTATACCACATTCTATTTGCAACCAGAATGGCTATAGCAAGGAAGTGAAATTCTCAGAATATAACATCAATACAATCAATACAACATGAACTCAACCAAACTGCTAATTATGAATGTACTGTAGCCCGGATACAGGGGTCAGTTTCTAAAATTGCAAGATACTGGCACTATATGCAGAAATGCACTGACTTAAACATAGACTCGTATGCAATTAAACGATAAATAATCTTATCGTTCAATCCCCTCTCAGAGCAAACTCTTCCCAGATTCAGGTTATACAGTACTATAAGTTCTAATCTTTTTCTCTACTTTACTCTTTCTTAATTTTCTATTATAATACTATATTCTAAACTTTTATTTTTGAAACAATAGAAAGAATTTAAATATAAAAAAAAGAATTACACTACAATGACATAAAGTTTATAATAGATTAATCTATCTTGCTTGTTTTTGTTATATAAACACCTTGATTTTTAAAAACCATAGTGCATAAAAGGAATATTGGTTAAATGTGTTTTTTTGCAATTCATTGTCATTGCCTCTGATGTGTTGGAACTAACATAAATAGTAGAATTCTGTTATTCATAAAAGGGTTAAACAACTCTGCCAATAACAATCCCAAAGCTTACATATTAACTGTCAGGAGGTGCTAATCTGAGTGGTTTAAGATTGCATTAACAAGTGTGTTTACATGTTTTGTTCCACCTGGACCTGTTTGGAAGTGTGTCAGAAACCTAGTCAGCAGAAAAGATTGCTTCGGAAAACACACATGCAAGTTTAATTAAGCTAGGACCACTCAACATTCTTCAGTATATTTAGCTGCTAAGATTTCAAAATCACAGAACCATCAAGCATTATCACCTTCTGATAAATAGCTGAATGGAATATACATAAAGTGCAAAAAGAGAGCAGAAGATGTTTGTTTCATATGCAATTTCTACAAATCAACAAGCAATCTCTTCTTTAAGCACGTAAGATTATTGTGTTTTTCCCACTTATGCTTGGCAATTAAGAACATTTTTTTTGTGGAAACCTTTTAATAAATATACACTATATGAATAAGCATGCTAGATAATTTTGCCTTTTTTTGTTTGGTTGTTATGCAAAGATACATTTTAGAGTGGGAACCTTTTAAGAATGTTAGTCCCAAAATGTACATTTATGTACATATGCTGTGTGCTTGGCAATTTCTATGCGTTTTTGAGGGCTGATCTTTGTAATATACACAAGTTATAGTCATTAAACTGAAAAAGACTAGAAAACTTGATTATATATATTGTATCATTGACATACATCGATGCATGCATTTCAATGTAATTCTCCTGGTCATTAATGAAAATATTAAACAAAAGTGGTCCCAATGAGGAAGTCTATTGCACAGCACGTACATTTCAAGTCAATTACAAAATAAACCATTAGCAGTCTCTCTATGGGGCAAATTCACTAACGTGCAAATTCGCTAGCACTTCACCAGGTGAATTTTCGCCAGCGCTACGCAAATTCACTAAAGTGCGAATTTACGCTCAGGTCGGTGAACAGTAGCGTAGTTGCGCTAGTGTTACTTCCCTAGGCAGAGCGCTGTTACGCTAGCGAAGCCTAATTTGTATACGGCGGGAACTTTAAGTTATAATAGAAGTATATGTTACAGCCACTACATTCCACTACACAAGCCCAGGAAACCTTTAATAAATTAAATAAAGTTGTCCTATTGCCCTACATGTGCCCCCTGTATAGTTGTGTTGCCATATGTTAGGAAATGTAGGGGGGAAGGAGGGTAACCCCCCCAAAAAATTATCGATCTTTTTCAGACTATCACCCTCCTATGCTAAAGTACGCCGGCGTTTTTTTTGTGAACATTTTTCCCTTTTTTTTCAACCTCTATCTACTGTATTGAACTTCGCCTGGACTGACCAAGCGAAGTAACGTCTAGCGTAAGTGCTAACATAGAGGAAAATGCTCATCTTAGTGAATTTGCAAATTTACGATCCTTCGTCAGTGCGCAACTTCGCCTGGCGTAAGGATACGAAGTTGCACAAGTCTATCTACTTCGCTAGTGAAAATTCGCCAGAGTCCGTCTTAGTGAATTTGCGAAGTTGCGAAATGACGTCACGCTGGCGAATTAGCACTAACGTTAGACGCTTCGTGCTTTAGTGAATTTGCCCCTATGTGTGTACTTATTTAAACAGTGCTCTTTCCATGTACAACCATCACCATCAAGACCAAAATACCTTGCACTTTATCACATCCACTGCAACTCCACATCCAACTTTCTGCTTACTACTTTACAAAAAAAGGAAAAGCAAGTACATTTTTTGCATGCCCTTCATGTAAGCATGATGATTATTGCTTATAATGCTATTCTTCAGTACATAATCTAGAATGTGATTATTTAATGGGCCTATAATTGCTACAGATTATATTGAGCAGGCACCAACTGGATTGATGAGTAAAGGAAGTAATTGGAGACCTGCCCCCTATGGCAGTACCAGACCAAAAAACATTTTTGATTATAGTCATACAGGGGTCTTCACCACCACCAGAATAAGAGGAAAGCAGTCAATTGGAATGAATTGGAATACTGCTCCTAAAAATTATTTGGCATCTTGGAGACTGAATAGCAATTTTTTTTGTTTATACCTATTTGGTATTTTATGCAAGAATTTTGTAAGTTAGCAGTATATTAAATATCGTTCTGAGGCAGAAGCACAAATGCAAAATGTATAATGTTATCAAGAGTTGGGGAGGACATTTGATAGTACAGGTAAAATAGAAGGTAAAAGACACATGATTCCTCCTATACATAACAGAGACTTCACGTCTTTGCTCTCCTAGTTTACAACACCCAAATACTATCAAATGTGACCTGATTTATTTAAAAAAATGAATTGTGGGTTAAAAATGCAGGTAACTGTACACACAAAACAACACTTTGCAGGTATTAAAAATAGAAAATTAGCCAATGACAAGAAAAACTGTCAACATTCGGTGCACAGCAGTAGAATTTTTGGCAGCCTTCATTTAATCAGCCATATATGTCATTTCAATTGCCATGGTTAATTTATGGGCACCTAGTTATTGTACCCAGTTCAATAAATGAACACCCTTATTGTTTTGTTGGCCAAAAATGTATTCTCACTAGCCTGCCTTTATTGGCTGTTTGTGTGCAGGCATGTCCATCTCAGGTAGTTCCCAAACTCTCATTACTAAGAGCAGCATAAAAATGCATTTTATTTTTTGGTATAGAACAAAATATGATAAAAATAGCCATTTGGTGCAAAGTACCATTTGCTAACTCAGTCTAGACTGTAAACCCATATTGTTCTCTTAATGCAATTTGTTTGAATACTTTTTTATTAAATTATTAAAAAATGTATTTGAACCAAAAGGAAAAACTTTATTCTAAATGAAGAAACATTCCCTACTTGAACACCTGGAGGGAAGTATAAAAGCTTTCTTTTTTTATTATACTACATTTCTAGCCATCAAACCTGATCTGCTAAATATAGGTGATGCTGCCATTGCTACCGGAAGAAATCTGTTTGTGTAGTTGCTCTAAGCACTGCCACTATAAGTCAAAATTAGAAAAGTTAACTCACCTTAAAAGCTTATTACTCCTTTACTTTAGAAAATTCTCTTGCATTTAAAGAAGCACACACATTGAGTCCACTGGTGATGCTTCTTTGAAGTTACTGTAGTTAATGTATTAATTTTGTTACTTAAAGGAGAACTAAACCCAAAAGCAATCATGGTTTGAAATTTTGTATGCTGAATTTACGGACCCAGTCTTAAGCTGGCCATAGACGTAAAGATTTTTGAAAGATCCAATTGTTATCGTGAGACCACAATTGTCTCAAAACGATCGTTTAAATGCCTGATGTGTCCATTGATTAAAAAGACCATTTCAAACGATATTGCCAGCAAAACTGAAGGATCGCAGCCTGCTTGGCTCTGCAAACATAGGTAGATTGCATGGGGAACAATAAAGATTTTCTAACCTGGCCGATCAATCATCAGACCGATGTCGGACGAAAAATCGTAAGACGAACGATCGCTGGTATCCCACTAACCGCACGATAATTTGATAGATTGGTCGGACTTCCCTAAGTTCGGTCGTTCGGCATGAAAAGATCGTTGCATCTATGGGGAGCTTTAGAGTTGCAGAATCTCTATAACAGTAATGATTCAGGTTTTCAAAGTTGTATGCAGGAGCTCACCATCTTGAATTTTGCTTAGGGGTCTTTGCGAATCATCAAACAGAAAAGTCTCATGTCACAGGGGTGACAATTGAATTCTGGTTTTACTTGCACTGATTTCTGGGTTGCCATATGATGAAAATCTGACTTAATTAGTAATTAGACTCATAGGCTTCCGAACCGGGGGGCCACAGGGGCCATGCCCCCCCCCCCCAATGTTCCTCTGTTTTTTTGTTTTTTTTACAAAAAATTTTTTTGGGGTTTTTTTTTTTGCTGGTGTATGTCCAGGGCTGCTCCTGCCATGAGGTGGCGGCAAGCAGCCAGTTACAAGGGGGTTTTTAACCCAGAAGTTCAGCTCTGCTAGTGCACATTAGCGATGCTGCCCCCCTTTGGCCCAGAGGCGGCATCTGGGCTGCTGCCCCAGGTGGCAGCAGCCCAAGTATGATAGCTGTGTGTGTCTGTAAAGGAAGCCCTGTCTGCCACAGAGAGGGATAGTGGCAGTGTATCTATGGGGAACATGGGATGCATTTGCACCAGGGTCCGCTTTCTCCCTGCAGCCCAATGAAGATTGTGCCACAGTGTGAAAAAGCACATCTAGAGGGGGGCCGTCGCTGGCCTGCTGCATTTGAGACTCCTGGCTCTGCAGCTGAATGGCCCCTCTCCCATAATAACCAAATATTGGAAACAACCTGCAAACTGTTGGAAGTCTAGTGGGGAGATTTTAAGCACCATTATTTTCGTCACACAGTAGTTGTTCAGGGATGTGCCCCTTGTCAGACATACAGACCAAACCCTCCACAGTAGTTTATACATGCAAGCTAAAGGATGAAACATACCCTGACTTTAACAACATATCCAGAGTAAACTCAATGCTGGACTTGGTCTTCTGGGGTATTTATGCATTGAATCGCACCTGTGCCACCCTACCATGAATTCTGGGGGTATTTATACATGGAATTGCACCTGTTACATCCTACTAAGTATTCTTGGGGTAGAATTAGTAGGATGGTGCCTGTGCCACCCTACCAAGAATTCTGGGGTATGTATAGATGGAATTGCACCTGTGCCATCCTACTAAGTATTCTGGGGGTATTAATAGATGGAATTGTGCCCTGTGCCATCCTACTAAGAATTCTGGGGTATTTATACATGGCATTTCTACTGTGCCATCCTGCTTTGTGTGTGGGTGGTATACAGAATATACAAGGATAAAGATCTTAGTATAGTACAAAGTTAATCCAGAAAATGTTCCAATTGCATCTTTTAGCCAGGAAGAAATTATTTGCAGCAAATTGGAGAAGCTTTAAAAGGGGTTGTTCACCTTCCTTTGTATTAGCTAGAAGGTAGACAGGTTTTACTTAGGCCAAAAGGCCAGACGTGTCTTTTTTTCAAACTAGATTACTATGTTTATATATAATTATTATGCTGATGCAATGGGCAGGGGCGCTCCGGCCATGAGACAAGGTGAAAACCTTGCCTCAGGGGGCACGGAGCAGCCAGTTACAAGGGGCGGGAAAAAGGCGCCTCTTGTAACTTTAAGAGCCAAATTTCCGTTTTTTAACTCGGAAATTTGGCTCCGCTAGTGCAGAGAGCGCAATTGCGCTCAATGCACTAGCGATACCTCCACCTTTTCACCCACTCCAACACTAATTTTTAAGCGTGGAGCGGGAAAGGGGGTGGGGCAGCAGAGCAATAGATTTAGGCAGTGCATGGGGAGATGCTAGAACTTATAATAGGCTTAGAGTGTCTGTGCTCACTGATTTTTATTATATAATGTTTTCTTGTACTTATACCCACTTTGTTTTATTGTATATTGTGCTTGGCCTGCCAGTATTCTCTGAATCTTACTACTCATGGTGCCCTAGTCCATTGCTGCCTATGTATGTATTTGGTTTGTCAGCTCCCTCTGCTTCTTACTATATCATGTTCTTTATGGGGCGTGTGGTGCCTTCTCTTTCAACATGTTTATTAGTTTCATAAATAAGTATGAGATATTAAAATACAAGTGTAAAGATTCCATATGACATACGTTACATCATTGAAAGTAAACAACAAATTACTACCAAGTTTAAGCATGAATTATAAATTCCGAAATTGGAAATAGCATAAAATGCCATAAAATAACACTCAGAGCACAAAAAATAAATAAAGATAATATCCTGAAATTATTTTAATGTAAATAAATTAACTGTACTTTTTTATATGTTAAATATGTAATGCCTTCTCTATATTATGTTCTTGGGAGATCAGTACCTACTGTATGTCATTTTAGTACCGCACAGTCTCTGCATGTAATGTACTTTAGGTGCCAGAATCTTTTTCCCCCTATTTGGTTCTACTTTAATGGAATGAAAGATGCTCCATTTGAAAATTAAAATTTTAAAAGTAAAGAGTCAATTTTCTTTTTCTGCACAAAAGGAATTTTTCGCAGAACAGTTTTCTTTATTTACAATTTTTCATGTTTCTTCTCCATAGGATTTATATGGCTAACCTGTTAAGGGAGCTCAAGCCTGCCAAGATCCTTTAAAAGCACAACATGCTTTGTTCAAAAAGAAATCTTTTTCTCATTCAGTTTATGCAAGAATTCTTAAGTTGATTAACCATTAAAGTTCATATGAATCGTAACATCTTCTCAAGCATTTTCCCATTTGAGAAAAAAATGCAAGTGACAATTGATAGAACAGAAAAAAGTCAAGAAATGCTCCACAATATTTCTCACTAATGAGATTAGGGGAAATTAAGAAATATTTTCACATTTGGATAAATGCTGCCCTAAGATTTTTTAAATTGTAATTTCTATATATTGACCTTTAACTGTATGCAGTACATCATACTGAATTATTTTGATTAGATGTAGAAGTTATTATCCCAAACACCCAGGCATTATGGAAATCTTTGAGTGCAATGGGTTCTCTGCCATAGTACATGATTATTTGCTTAGTATAAATCCTAATACCTGTCCTCTTGTCATGCAAAAAAACAGCAGAGTTATACAGCAAATTGCACAAGTTAATAATACTGTCAATGTAGTTTTGCCCAGAAACATAGCATACACTATAACTGGTCATTATAGCTCAGAATTTAAATAATTGAAACTGATATATTTCAGTATACTGTATTGCCGTACAGTTCAGTATTCAGTTCCATTTTTTTATCCAATGTGTTTTTGCAAATATTTTACAATTTAGCAACATTTTGTAAGGTGCTGCATTATCTGTAGCATGATATTTCTTGACAATGTGGTCACTAAATCTGTCACAACAGAATTTCAATCATACACTGAAAATTCCTAACTTGCTTCTGACAGACAGTAAAACTGGTTGAAGTATTGTAGCTTGATTGCCATAAACTGTCTGCCACTTACCATCTTGTAGTTATCACAATGGTCCTAAAATATTACCTAAAAATATAAACATATTACCTTCTTTCTTTTCCCATTTAAATTCCTGTGAAATAACTCACCTAACAGAATACAAAGAAGACTACAATGGTTAGTTCTTACCTTATGGGCACTGGTCTCTGGAAGATATAGAAAACAATATTTTCTTTTGCTTATGTGTGTGTGTGCTGGGTCATGATTAATGACTGTTTATAAAAGGGGATTATGGGTCAGATTTACTAAGGGTCTAAGTGAAAATTTGAATTAAAAAAATTTGAATTTCAAAGTAATTTTTAGGTACATCGACTATTGAATAGGTCAAAATTCGATTTGATTCGATTTGAATTTAAAAAAATTGATTCGAATTTGAAAATTTGACCATACGAAAATTAAAAAGTACTGTCTCTTTAAAATTTTCAAATTCAACCCTTTGCCACCTTAAACCTGCTGAATTGTTATATTAGCCTATGGGTGACCTCCTATAACCTTTAAGAAGTGTTTTTGAAAATTGACAATTTGGAAAATCGTTCGAATTGAACAATTCAAATGATTTTTAATCATAGTAACATAGTAACATAGTACGTTAGGCTGAAAAAAGACTTGCGTCCATCAAGTACAACCTTTTTTTTTTATTTTAACTGCCTAACTGCTAGTTGATCCAGAGGGAGGCAAAAAACCCCATCCTAAGCCTCTCCAATTTGCCTCAGAGGGGGAAAAAATTCCTTCCTGACTCCAAAAAGGCAATCGGACTAGTCCCTGGATCAACTTGTATAATGAGCTATCTTCCATAACCCTGTATTCCCTCACTTGCTAAAAAGCCATCCAACCCCTTCTTAAAGCTATCTAATGTATCATTAAAGCTATCTAATGTATTGAAATCAATCGAAAACTGACCTATTCAATCGAAAATGGTCCAGTTTCAATAGAAAACTCCCTTTAAAAAAATCTGCCTCTGTGTGATGGGCAAAGGGATTCTATGGTTTTTTTTGGGTTTTTTTAAATTGATGTTATACCTGGGAAAAAAATGTCACTTAATGAGTAGTTGATAGGAAGGAAGAAGAAACCATTTAAAGAGAAATGCACATCCTTTACAACCTATAAAAAATTTGAATTGAAAAGGTAAATAGCTGATTGTTTCACTTGCAAATACCAATTCAATTTACAGTACTGTATCAACTGTAAAATGATGTGGGTTGAGAGAGTGGGTCAATTTAAGTAAAATTGCTTAATGATTTATTTTCTTTATTGTCAAAGACTGTCGAGGCAAAGTGCAAATATTTCAGAAAAGTAAATTTGAACAAGGCTCTAAACCCAAATTGAACTCATATATGGATATTTGACATCTCTATTAGGGAAGATATTTAAAGATGTATCTAGGTAAGAACAAGAATGAACTTGAAATTATTATGGGTAATTAGAATGTTGCACAATAGGTATAAAGTTGCACAGTGGTGTTGAAGTAGATAATGCCTACTTAGACTTTGCCAAGACTTATAATACAGCTGATTTTTCATAAATTTTGACATAGAATGTACTGCTTTCTAAACTTATCTGAATTAATTACTAATTAGCCTTGTATCATGAATTTTATATTGTAAATATACTGTACATTGTCACTAACCCAAACCTCATATAACTGACAATATCTGGACCATGTAATGTGAATTGGCAGAAAAGATTGGGAGCTACTGAGTTTATCTTTGAAAGTACAAATTTTAACTGCTAAAGGGCTGTACAGAAAGCCAAAACACAGGGGTTATTTATCAAAGGTTGAATGGTTTCTAATTTAAGAAAACTTGAATTGATATTATACTTATTATAGAAAGAAGAGGGTGCTAGTGTCACGGTCGGCACGCAATACCAGAACAAACGCCAAGCACCCTGGTCTAGGCTCATGCTTCACCAGTAGTGTGAATGCCTTTGGCCTCAGGAGGAGCCCTCAGCTACTCAGATGCCACCTGGACTTAAACGAGAGGTGCAGGGCAGGAGTTCTGGCCAGCAATGGGGCACGACTGTATTTAAAGTCTTTAAGGCCGATGGTCACGGTACAGGCAGGAGTAGGCAGTTTCATGTTCAGACAGGCCGGGTCGAGGCAGGCAGATAGCTAGGAGTCGTCAGGCAGGCAAAGGATCAAACCAGGTGATCAAAAACAGATAACGGATATTAGACAGGATCAGAGTCAATAACATGCAGGAGTCAAACTAGGATGCCAATCGAAGGGTTAAGCAGAATCAAGGTCAGTTTCAGGCAAGGGTCAGGTTCCAGAGATCAGAGTAATCAAAACAGCCAGGCAGGGTCAAACACAGGAATCAAACAGATTGGAAGCTCTATAAGCAATAATACAAGGCACCAGGAACAAAATCCTATCATGGGCAGTGAATTGCATCCAAAAGTCCCTTTAAATATTTGAATTCGGCACCATTGCGTGCGTCATCACGTCAGCATGCCTGCGCCTTTAAATAAATGCAGAAGTGCGCCGCGCGCCTAGAGGAAACCTGTGCCAGGTGGAGAAGGATGCGGCGGGCGTCTCCGCCGTGGGTCCTCCCACTAGACCACCAGGGTAAGTTCCTTACAGCTGAACTCGTGAAAATTATCGGTATTTCCTGGGGGGGGGGCAGGTAGGCTGGGGGGAGATGGGAGAGGGTCTACCAAGGGGAGGGTTTTTTTTTACAGTTTGAATTCTCCTTTTAGCTATTTTTAGGGTTGGGTATAATAAATCAAAAATTGATTTTGACTAAAAAATACCCTCAAAAGCACAATTTTTCTGTGGAAAAACAACTCAACCTTTGATAAATAACCCAAATAATGTACAGAATATTTAGCCTGATTCTTTGTTGAGATTTACTTATCACTGAACAGCATATAGCTGACACATTTTACACTTCTAGAATGTTCTTGAAATAGCATTAATGTTTATAAGAAACACTGATAGAGTCACCACCATGAGGCAGGGACCCGAACATGAACTGGAGATGGAATGAACATAACATATAAAGGGAGCCTCATAATAGTTTTTGGCTAATGTGGTCAATGACACCCAATTTGAAAGATGTAAAGAGGTAGAAAAGATAATTCAGAAATTATAAAAAATTAAGACCAACTGAAAATTTAGAACAGGATATTTTATAATATACAAAAACTTAATTTAAAGAGGAACTAACTGCTGCAATTACACCTTACAGACACTATTGCTTACTGTGCAATCTAATGTCGTGTATATGTAATAACAATTTAATGGAAATAAAATGTAATTCTGAGCCAATTTACATTAATTACACATTTTCAATGGTTTTATATTTACTTATAAATGTAACTCTTCCAGGTATTTTTGTTTCCATTGGCTTCTACCACAAGTCAGAAGAACAGCCAAATTGATTTCATTGGCAATTAGATTTACACAATTTTAGTACCAATGGTTTTCTTAATTGTGCAAAACACAATTATTGGGTCAAGCAATGATTTCATTAAGTAAATAATTTTAATAACTGGTTGCTGCCAAGATGACTTCAGTTATAGAGCAAGGAATTTTCATGTAGCAGTTGTTTACTAAACAAGGTTTAATAAACAGGTTAAGGTTTCTTGGGCAAAAACTAAAGTTTTTAGAGAAGAAAAACCAAAATTTTTTAAGATTTATTATACCCTGAATCTGCAAAACATCTAAATCCAAAAATAAGCCATCTCAAACCTGTTGAGGTCATGTATAAATCCACTGGAGATGTCCCTTTTACAATTTGAAGATTTTGTGATCTGCTCCAGGTTTCGTCCGATAAGCGGAAAAATTCTGGGTCTTTGGGCGATACTCTGAAAAAAATCAAGTGATTCAGGAGTGAAATCCAAAAAATTCATACATGTAGAGTTTCTGCCTGATTTTATCATTTTTTTAAAGCTATTTGTATAACATAAAATCGTGGATGGGAGTTTGGTTTAATAAAAATTAATTTTGAGTTTTAGTAAATAAACCCCTTAATGTTGTTGAATTTCTGTAGAAGAAGCCTATTCAAATATTGCACTTTGAATTTGTAAAATAAATAGTGCCATCTGACCTCTACGACCAGGTACCAGGTAATGTAAAGCAAGTTTACTTTTATGTTATTTTGTGATTTTTATTTATTATACAGGTATAGGTTATGGAAAGGCCATCTCCCATGGTCTCCATTTTATCCAAATAATCCAATTTTTTAAAAATGATAAAAAAATTTCTCTGAAATAATAAAACAGCACCTTGTACATGATCCAAACTAAGATATCATTAATCTTTATATTAGTTGGCTGTGCACACTAATGCAATTATGAGAAGAATAACTACGAAGCCAGCAATTGCTGACGGTGCATGAGACTAAAAGGTACAAATTGATAAAACTAGAAAAGAGTCTCAAATTGCACTCTGTAATTATAAATTGATGCAACAAATTTTATTTATACAAATGGTTTAATTGACCCTTCACCACTCCAAGGTTAACCAGTATCAATTGTCCATGATCAACCAAAATACATTATTTAATTGTCCATGATCAATTGGATTCATTATGATGAATGATAATGAATCCAATTGATCATGGACAATTAAATAATGTATTTTGGTTGATCATGGACAATTGATACTGGTTAACCTTGGAGTGGTGAAGGGTCAATTAAACCATTTGTATAAATAAAATTTGTTGCATCAATTTATAATTACAGAGTGCAATTTGAGACTCTTTTCTAGTTTTATCAATATCATTAATCTTTATTGGAAGCAATATTGGAAGTAGACTTAAGGTAGGAAAATCCAAATCATGGAAAGATCCATTATCTGGAAAACCCCAGGTCTCAAAAATTATGGATAACAGATCCTATACCTATATAGCTACCACCTTGCCTTGTCATGAATGTAAAACTAAAGTACAGGTGTATGGTCAGTAATCCAGAAACCCATTGTCCAGAAAGCTCCAAATGACAGGAAGGCCATCTCCCATAGACTCAATTTTAATCAAATAATTTAGATTGTTAAAATTGATTTCCTTTTCTTTGTATTAAAGAAACAGTACCTTGAACTTGAACCAAACTAAGATATAATTAATCATTATTACAGGCAAAATAAACCTAGTGGGTTTATTTAATATTTGAATTAATTTCAGTAGATTTATTGTATGAATATCTAAATTATGGAAAAATTATCTGGAAAACCCCAGGTCTCTCAATTTCTGGATAACAGGTTCCATATCCATATAGGATTTTTATGTATAAAATTAAAAGGGGCTTTTAAGAGTCCAGTAGTTGTCTCTTGGGCACTCTTGGGCTCATATGTATCACATCTGTACAAGTTATTCCATAGCATGAGGTCTGCTGTTTAACTGCTGGTTAGCAGACAGATTATGCCTTCTGTAACCTGACTCGCACTATCTTTTAAGGTGTGAAACTCCATGATCACAAAGAAGAAAATTCTGCAAACAATGGAACAAATTCAGCTCCATAATTGAAGGAAATGGGCTTTGTGATTCTACAGAGTGGAAATGAAACGAGATTTGTTAGATGCGAAAACAGCGAAGCCTTTGACTCTGTTCATGTTTACGTAAGCTATATTTGAGAATTCATGGCAAGCCATTATTTGCTGGATCTGTCATATCTCAGTGGTCTGCACATAGCAGTTAGTACAGTAGTATCATAAAGCAGGGTCGGTGACATTAGCTAATAGGAATGCATCACACTTAATAATGACTTGTAACACTTTGTATCCAAAGATCTCAGTGGCTCCCTGACAACTTACACATTTTTCATATAACTCTATTGCAATTGGTACTCATTTTCTCTAGTGGATAGAAATCTAAATTGACCTTGTCAAAATCTGAAGCAGTAAACTGCAGCTTAGACAAATATCCAAAGAAAATAACAAATTTATATGAGAGCAGTCATAGCATGAACTTATTTTTGGTGCTATTGAAAAATAAAATGAACAATCTCATGGTTTTTCTAATCCACTGCACAAAAATGGCTCTGCATTAGCACAGCTTGATTACCATACAATTGACACATGAGTATTTAAACAACTGTACAAATAATGTAAACATTGTCATGCCCTTACACAGTCAATCCAGTCTAGGAAGGAAAACTTCCTTCATCCTCCCCACCCCCTTAATGATACATGATTGAAAAGTATTTAAGTCATATATTGATGAAAATATAAGAATGATTTACATCTGCTGGGGGACTATAATAAAAGTTGTAAACAATAAATATTTAACATTTGCAATGAAACATTGTTCATAAGATTTCTATTTCTATTTTCTGCAAGCTAAATACTGTTACTATAATGCTATTATAAATATTTTTAATCATCTACAAAGAAAAATATTTTCACTCAGTGCAGTTTTCTTTTCATTTTCCACTATTATTAAATTCCACCTTTATTATTCTGTCTTGCAGCACAATTCTTTTGAAATGAAAGTGATACCATTAGAGAAACCTTTGGTGGTGTATGGAGTACAAGAGTAAAGATAGAACCAATTATAAGTATATTAAAATTGGAATATACACATATATAAACTGGCTCATAGTGGAATCTAATTTGAACTATTTGTGAAAAAGTAAATTTTTTGGCCTTTGCTTTAACCAAAATAAACAAAGCCTCATGTACTTAAGACCAAATAAAGAGATAAAGAGCTCACAAAGGACAAAAACAAGTAAGATATGTGGTAAAGGTGCACGTGCCCTGAACCCTCACCATAGGGAGCAGTAAACCATAAACAATAGCAGCATGGGCAATTAGGCACTACAAAAGATTCCACAGAGGGGCACAAAACCATAAAAGTAAAATTCTTTAATTAAAAGTTGCATTAAAATCACCATCTCCTTTCACCCTACGAGTTTGTTGTTCCAGGGACATTTAGGGGTTTATTTACTATTATACAATTTTTAAAATAACAAAAGCTCAATCAAAGTCCCATCCACAATTTTGCCTTATTTATCATTAAAATAACTTGAAAAAATTGGATTCTGTAAAAACTTGATAAAATTGAGTAAAAACTCCAATCATACTTTTTTTTGGAATTTTCTTCCACATCACTTGATATTTTCAGGTTATTGTCCAAAAAACCCCAAATGTTATGGATTATTGGGCTAAACTCATGATATCTTCAAATTTGGATAGGGACATCTGCCATTGACATAATTATGCAGGACCTTGGCCTTTTTGCAACTTTGAGGTATAATAAATATTGAAATCTGAGTTTTCTTTTTCCATGAAAAATGTCAGTTTTTGCCCCAAAAAGCTTGACCAGAAAACACTGTGTTTTAGCAAATAACCCCCTAAGTACTGTAGCCTTGACATGGAAACCAATTTATCAAAGATTGGATTTTAGTGTTTAAGAGGTTTTTGAAACCATGACTAATTTATTAAAAATATATTAAATACAAATATCTCAAAAACCTCTAAAAGTCCAAATTGATTTAAAATAGTCTGCTAATATTAGTGCAGCTCCCATTGACTTCTATAGGACCTTGACAACTTTTATTTGCCAAAATTATGTATATTAGAGGTTTTCATGGTTTTTACACTTCATAAATCTTGAATGGTTAGAGTTTTTAGAATTAGAAAATCACAATTTTTTTTAGAGATTTGTGTAAAAGACGATTGCTATTGCTTGTGTATTTAAGGCCTGGATTATGTTGGGAATGCAAAGGGCAAAATATATATATTTTTACCAATAATTTATGTGGCTGCATGAAGGTTGCTAGCTAGTGATGGGCGAATCTCCCGAGATTCGCTTCGGCGAAAAATGAGCAAAACAAGTCGCGGGACGCTGTTGACGAGCGTCACGTCAACTTTGGCGCGGCGCGTCATTTCTGACGTGCGTTGCGTCATTTTCGGCGAGTCGCGTAATTTTCGGCGCGCGTCACATCGTTTTCGCCATTTTCGCCAGCCGAATTTATTCGCCAGCGGCGAACCGCGGGAATTCGCGGCAAATTCGCCCATCACTATTGCTAGCACCATGTGAAAGGCCACACAAGGAAGGACAATGGGCACAAAAAGATAAAGGGAGCTCAGAGCTCTTGAGCTAAGACCTGCGCAGGGCATGATTTTAGCAGCAGAATCCCTTTTGTTTTCAAAGCTTCAACAGATATTGAGCTGTAAACATAGTGGAACCTTCAAAACTGTACATAACATTCAGCTTTTGGATATAAAATTACAATTCCATTTTTAAACAATCAAGGGGAAAGCAAAAGGGAACCAGTCAAAATCAGTGTATAGAATGCTTCAAATAGTTTTAATACAATCCTTCATGATAAAATAAAGCTTAGAAGTTATAGACATGCCTCACAAAATAATGAATTGATCTTGCGGACTTCTATGGTTCCTCTTTTTCACAGATCTGTTATTTATAGAACATGAAATACACTGTTGGAATTGAAGTCCTGACTGTGGAGACACATGCCTGCTAAATTGCTTCAATGGTATCTGTAGTGTTGTAGTCGGGACAGGCAAAATAACAGACATGCTGCTTTGAGTTCAAAATGGCACTTTGCACATTGCACCTACAAAGGCAAATGATCCCTTCTATTCACCTTTCTCAATGGTGATGTGTAGTGATTAGGGGGAATGAGGCCCTTAGTGGGGCTGAATGAAGTTAGGCTGGGCCCCTTCCCCCTGGATGTACGTGCTGGGCTGCACTTCCCCCTCGCTCCCACCCCCCCCACCCCCTTTTGGCTAGAACAATGGGCTACTTAGTTTCGGCGGGAAAAAAGGGGGTGGGATGGGGGGAGCTGAGGGGCGTGCAGTGGGGGTGGTTTTAGGGGTTAAAAGGAGAGGCCGAGCAGGAGAGCAGGCATAATAATTTTGTTTTTTGTCTCCCACCCTAGGTGAAGATGGATACGAAATATGGTGTTCCAGGGTTCTTGGAACCGATCGCCTTAGAGGGGTCAGGAAGGAATTTTTCATCAGGATGCAAATTGGCTACAAGCTCCTGAGTTTTTTGCCTTCCTCTGGAATGCCATTGTCTGTGTAGGTCAACGATAGTTTCCCTGACGCAGCTGCGGTTCCACAATGGGCGTCAGCACGGCTCCGGAAATGGTGAGATTTACAGTGCAGGCCTACCCTTGGAGAGTCACTAGCGTGGATCAGACTGAGACTGCACGGTCTTGTCTGAGTTCAGCTGAGAGGCTGGGTTAGCGCCACTATTGCACATGATAGGGAGCAAGAGGATGGGTAATGGTAGGTCACAGAGTGCGCTTTGCCCCTGAATCTCTGCTCCCTGTAAATCGGTAAAGGTATGGGCGGAGGCCCAGAGTCAATGATTGGAGCCGCAGCTGTGGGTCAGGGTGTGCCTAGTCCTTTGCAAAATTGTAAATAAAGAACGTGACCTCCACAGATTTTGCCACTATTCATGTGTTTGTGTGGTTATTTTAATTTAAATGTTATGGTTGATTTAAGGTAAAGTTAAAAGAAGGGGGTAAGGGGATCCTTAGCCTATTTATTTACATCATTATATTCTCTACAAATCAGTTTTTTTTAATTAAATAAAACCGATTTGAATTCTGAGTACTGTTCTGAGTACTCCAGGGTGTTTTGACCAACATTTGTTTACACTGGAAAGCAGTAGTACACTTACTAAATCTCAAATTGTTAAAACTTTTTTAAAAAATGGGAACATTTTTAGATAGTAAATGGGCATCATTTCATTACCCATTTTTTTTTGGTCAAACTCAAGGTTCTGTTTACATCAGCTGTTTCACTACATATAGAAACTGAAAAATAATTTTACCTATCCTATTTTGATTAAAATTCTTGAAATATAGTCCCCAACCCACAAAAATAATACACATATCTAACATACTTGTAAATGCAGGAGACTATGTCAAAAGTTGCCTGCTGACCCCTGGATATAATTAATTTGCTGTAAAATATCCCTGCTGTATGCTGAACCTTTATTAACGTCACAAATGTAAGTGCGATACCTTTTTTCTAATCTACATTTTCTTTTTTCATCAGCTGCGCTTTCTTTTTTTGTGCAACTGCATTCCATTGTCTGCTAAATAACAGAGGACTTGAAGATATGTCATCGAGGAATGACTATAAAAAGCTGTTCTCCTGTCAGTTCTTTCCCTGAACCCTTGTGGAATTAGGTTCCAATGGTATCATAAACAATCATCATTGCATTGTAAAACAGGAAAATCCCTACTAAAACAGTGTTTTGATTTGGGTTGCCATAGTAATAAGCCTTTTCTCACCCTCTTTGGAGGCCTTATTATATAGAGTATCAGTGATTTGTTCAGAATGACTTGAGTTCATCTGTCAAAATGGGTTTTCCTTTTTGTACAATAATGATCTAGAGAATTCCTGACTGGCAACAAATATTTTACAGCTTTAACGAGAAGCAGTGTACACTCAAGCTTTAAATCTATGTCATTATTAAATTAGAATAAATCATTTTGTACAGATATATCACCAAGAAATCTGCAATTCTAATGGGAGCATTTATTTTTCATGCAAAGAGAATTATTAACTTTAACTTCAAAAATAAATTACTTTTAATTTTTCATGTAAAGTCCCTCAAGCAAGGGGAAAAAAAGAAGTCTTACATGTAGCAAATACAGGAAATATAGTTTCAGTTTTATTTTCTCTTATTATATTTCAGATTAAGTAAAAACTTAACATTTAAAACAGAATAAATATTATTCAAGATAAAGGTTTTATGCAGAGCAACACAATGTGATATCAAATGCAATATGGTTAATAAATAACTATTTACAGTAAATCAACAAACTCTGAAGTTCTGTTCTAATATCTGTGAAATTTAGGGGCCCATTTATTCAACTCGATTTTTCTGGTCGAGGTTTTTAGGGGGAAAATGTTTTTGTGGATAAATAAAAACTTGAAATTATAGAGATTTATCATACCCCAAAGCTGCTAAAAATATGAATCCTAAAATACTCCATCTCAAATCTGCCGAGTACATGTAGAAGTCAGTGGTAGATGTCCATGAAGTTGTTTCTTGACATTGTGATCTGTGCTTGATAATCTGAAAAAAACCCTAAAAAGTTTAGTTTTTGCAACAAAAATGAGCTAAGATCGAGTGTCAGTCACATTGAAAAATTATTGATAAATGAGTTGAAGTCATGGAAGGGGGTTTATGTACTATATATATATATATATATATAT
>CM044437.1:99217360-99239783 GCA_024363595.1 Xenopus borealis
TATATATATATATATATATATATATATATATATACATACATTCCCATGTTTGTACAATTAGTTTATTAATTTGAAAATTGCATTAGAAAAAAAGGCATTTTACATAAAACTGTTGAGTAGGTGGTATTTTACTATGTATTTTTACTTTTACAATCATATTATCTGGCAGTTGTGATTGAGCTATAAAAAGTAATGGCCCGTCAGATTGCATATAAACAAGAAAACTTACATTGTTCAAAATTGTGGAAATGTCAATATTTCAAAAGGTAGTTTTACGGTTCATTCAAGCACTGATAAGAAATCATTACACTTTTTAAGAATATTGACAATTGCGAAGAGGCATTTAATGGAGGGAAAGCCTTTTATGCAGTTCGTTAGCCTGGGCATTGCTAATTGACTCTTCAATTCTCTTGTGCATGAATCACTTAGCACGCAGTATTCATTTTAAAACTTTTTTAAAGTTTTAGGCTTTTACTCACAGCCATTTTTAGAGTGTACAGATTCCACTTCTAAAACAAGCAGTTTGTTTTTATATATTTACTACAGTATGTTGACATTGTTAACTCTACTTCTGAACATTTTAGAAATTATACAATTATTTTAAAAGACATTTGTTATGCAACTAAACACAAACTGGACACAACTCCATGAATCTTACACTTACTTGATATTTTGCAAGTAAAATATGCTGCAAACATGGCAATTCCTTGTTATATTACATTAATGTTTGGTGAAAAGCTGGCCTTTAGACAAATAAAGTAGAATGGTTTCATGTTGCAGTTGAAAAAAAGTCAATAAATGTTCTGCAATAACCATATAGGATCGAAAGATGAAATATGAAATAAGACATTTGGCTTTATCGATCCTTTTATGGTCTAAAAATATAGTAAGTAATTATCTGCCTAGACTAATTAACTGATTCCATTCTCAACACGAAAGTTACAATCAACAAAGTGGTTCCTTGACAATAGATTTTAATGTTTCTGCCAATAGTGTTTGTGCAGGCAATTATTAATTTCATAAAATGGGTAAACCATTTGTAGAAAAATCGGAAAACTAAGTTATGTGCAATAGCTTTTATCAACTAAGGATTTTTAAATTACTATATTTGGAATACAGGGCTTTGATTTCTTAGAACCTGGGGCAAAGATTTAAAAGACAGAGATTATTATTTCAAGTGAGTTGATCATGCATAGATAATCAATTCACAAATGATGTTGGATAAATTAACTTTTTTATATCAATACACTGCTAATATACATATTTTTATAGAATTATGTCAAATTCTGTCTATGTCATTATGTATACTCGTTATATATAAAGTATGCATTATATTATTATCAATGATGGAAGTGTTGGGGTTGGGTGAAACATAATTCTGCCACTTTTCTCTTTTTTTAAAGGTAAAATGTTTAATTTTCTATCCAAATAAACAAAAAACCAGTACACATAACACATGGGTATCACTGATTGTACATAATTTCAACGTGAGCTAGAGAACAGCAATGCTACTATTTTCAACATTCAACAGCCATCATTATTATGGGGTGTGGCCATTTCTCCTGAAACTGATTCCACTAGGGGTCCATACATTGTCAGATTTACTCAAGGTTCCTCTGGCTTCATGTGTAAGTTAATTAAAGGCATTACCTTATTTAACAATTTGATCCCATCTAGTGCATTATTAACTGACACTTTTGTTAAATTGTTTAATTTAAATTCTTCTGACCAAGATGCAACATTTTTGCACTTTTGAATACTAAAGCTTTGCTTTCGGTCTTCTTTCTGCTACTAGTCTGAGAACAGAGTGTGATCAGAGCATCAAGTTAGATTTTTGATCAGCCTCTTCTTCAGTAAGTGTGAGAGAGTACATGCATGCAGATAGCAGGCAGTGGGGATAACTGCCTGTACATGGGAGGTATTCTATTAGGTGTCAGTAGGCAGATAAGTCATATATACAGGGGAGATTATATTATGGCACTGTTTAATAATTTGTCAGGGCCACTTTGCCTTGAAAGCCTGCTGCAAGTGTATCATGGATTTCTCAGACCACTATGCTATACATACATATATACATTGTATAGAGGTTGTGCTATGAATTGCATGGGTCAGTGTGTCATAAATATTATTACTGACAGCATAGTATATATATATATATATATATATATATATATATATATACTATGCTGTCAGTAATAATATTTATATATATATATATATACATATACACAAGATTACCTTTTTAAATGGTTAGCAAGAGGGTTTTTTTGGAGAGAAGACACAAGGGACACAAAAATGCAGAAGAAATAGGATACAAAAATTAACTACTTTCTTATCGGCCAGGCCACACAGGCTACTTCCAAGTCAGCTTCTCTGCTGCGCTTTCCAAAAACACAGCCTTTTCTTCATGAACAGTCACAGGTCATTTTGCATTCTTTCTCAAGTCAGACACTCTCTCTCTCTCTCAAACTCAGGCTCCACAGACCCCTTGGCTCTCTCCTTAGCCTTGCAGTTTTGCAACATTACACCACTTCAAAATTTTACATTTTTAAAAAAAATCATATTCATTTTTGGGGTCAGCTTACTGAAATAGTTTTTTTCTGGTGGCTAAAATTCAGATAATTAGTTTTTTTGCAGTAGCCAAAGTATTATTCATGAAAATTCATGTGGCATACTGTATTTTATTTATGAGGACTCTACATGCCCCATAAGTTAGCAATAATATATATATATATATATATATATATAGATATATACATTGGGCAATAAACTGTTCAGAAGATCCCTGGCATTAATATCCATAATGTTTTATCTTTACAAATAAGGATATGTAGGAGACTGGATGCTGTAAATTTTAGAAAAGCAGCATGGTTTGTAGCAGAGAGTCATATTTAACTATTCTCAATATGTCAGTGTGTTTACTTTTACATTTATAAGTTTTTTGGGGTCAGCTTATTCTTAGAGCCATGTTGGAATTGTATGGTTGTGGGTTTTAAAATCAGGAATCTCATAAAACTATACATATTCGGTATTGGCACACTTACGAGTGGGGCTCTCTAACTAAGTTGTATATTGACATGTCCAATACCTATATGTTTTATATATCACTCTTCTGTGTGATAACAATATTTTAAATGTTTTAGGTATTTACAGTCATACATAAAGTCATATAGTCACACAAAAATTCAGTCTGATGCAGGTTAGTTTGTCTTGAAAAACAAAAATTATATATATATTTTTCCTAGGTAAACTAAAGTGAAAGAACATAGTTAAAAAAATAAAATTAATTTTGTGCTGGGCAAATAGCAACTGAAGCGGTGGCACACAACATTATTAATATCCATTGTACCAGTGTGGCAGTTATCAGTCTGTGCTCTCTAGGTTTATGTGAGGCTGATTTTGTTTTCAGATATAATCTGCTCTGTGCAACTGTTACCTTGTCAATAATTTAGAAACTTTAAGATTCTGATCAATATAAAGCTATTGATATTTTTACTGAAAAACAATCAATACTGCAGAGTAACACTTCTGAGTTAGACTGTTTAATGGCTGTATTTGGGCTGGAAGAAGTAAATACATTGATTAAATTAATGACAGAGATGTTCCCCTTCAGCTTGTATTCAGAGCAGCAAGTTTATATCCTATGTTTCTAATGTGTTTATGATATTAGTGAATTTTACTTTTTATATTATCTGCAACTTTGCTTACTTCTCATGCAGGGATTTCCAGATCTCCAGGAGAACTATATATGATGTACACTTTATATTAACCAGTGATTAAATTATTAAAATAAAAAAGTATGAGAGGAAAATAAAGCTGTGTTTTTTGGACAATTTTTAGAAATCATCCAAATACAGATAGAGTCACTTGGATTTGTAAGTTAAATGCGTCATGACTCAGGGCTAATTGAAGAAACTGTGTTATCTAAAGTTATCTTAACTCATTTAATGCATTTAACCTTTTCATTAGCATACCAAAGCACCATTGTTTTCAATGGTGAACTCTTTAATTGGATGGGATGCTGTGACACAATATTCTGTGCTAAGTGAGATAAATGAGATAAATGAGTTAAGTCACGACGCATTAAACTTACAATCCAAAGTGACTGCATCTGTACCTTGAAATGTCTGAATTGATTTAAAATTGTCCAATAGGATCAGTGCAGCTGCCATTGGGCGGAATGGGGTGTTCGTAATTAGTTTGCAATGCGACAGTGAACAATTTCTCCTTTGCTCACACTTTGCCCCTCACATGACAGCAGGATAGTGATTGCGAATTTTATAGTCTGAGATAGTCTACATTGAATGTAATAAAACTTCTTAATAAAAAAGTTGTTTACGTTTGCTTCAAAAATTTATGCCGATCAGGTGTTAAAAGCAATAAAAGCCTAATGAAGAATATGCTAATTTTTATTCACAAATTTGTTCTCTTTGTGAATTTTATTACATTTCCCCCTTGACTTCTATTTGACCTTGCCAACTTTTACCTCGTGAAATTTAGCATTAGAGGTTTTCATGGTTTTTACACTAAGGGGGTTATTTATCAAAAGTTGAGTTTGTGAGGGTTTTCTACCTAGATAAAACTCAAATGTTTGCTTATTTATGAAAAAATCCAATTGTAAAAATCTTGATTGAATACAATCGGGGGGGAAATTAATTGATAGAGTTATAGGCTAAAAAACTTTTTATACCAAAAAATTTTTTTTAAATTTTTAGTGAAAAAAACTGAAATTTTTCTGGAAAAATACAACTCAACCTTTAATAAATAACTCCCTTAATAAATCTAGAATTTGTAGAGCTTTTTAAAAAAAATAGGATTTTTTTTTTTAGATTTGTGGGGCCCCTTACGGTTATATTTAAGGGTTAAGCAACTTTTTTCACCTGATTGACAATGAAATTCACTGAATGGCAGAACTGCCAACAAATCTGCTCTAAAATGCATTTTCTTGCACTGTAAAAGACAAGAAAAAAACCACCCAATGACTCCAAAGCATTTGTAGCATGCCCTCTCTGAATCATTTGACATGAGAAAAAAAACACCTATCACTCATCACAAATGTTAGAGCTTAGTAATATAACATAAAAACCATTGCATTTGCCAGATGGATGCTGGGAGTTATAGTATAGATCTTGCTAGAGCACCACTGATTCATCATCACTCTCACAAGAGATAGTCATAAAATTAGGCAGTGCTGTAAAATTTACATTTATTCAACTGAAAAAAGTGGTTTGTTTTAAATCCGAATATATTATTTAATTTTTGTACTTAACATAACTGAGCCAAATGTTTCTAAAAAAAAATGCAGAAAAATAATATTTGCCTGTAATAACATGAGGTGCCCTGTCACTTGCAGAGTTATTAAAAGAAATTGATATTTTCTGTTAACAAAGACAAGCCAGAGTAGAATGATGATAGCATGTACAACATTGTTAATTCAGAGAAGGGAACCACAATGACATGTGTCATCTTTTCCTTTCTTTTAAATCATACTTTATATGATCAGAAAAAGATTTGGTTTCCAAATATATCTAAAGGTAGTGGAATATTCTTGGAAAACTAGTAATGAGAAATAATGAGCCTTACACACGGGACAAGATTCCAGTTTGCAGTTGTTGTCTCTATAGTCTGTGAAGGAAAGTAAGAATTAATTTGTAGGAACAATAACCTATATTTTAAGGGGTTTCCTTATTGGTATATGCAAGAATCAAATGTATGCCATTATTTCAATTAATTTGCCTGCCTATCAAAGTGCAATACAAAAAATACCAATGAGTTTTATTTAATTCAAAACTCTGAGGGGGTTTTTTATCAAAGGTCAAATGTTAGGGGCAAATTTACTATTATTCCCCAAAATTGCCTCGATCCCACTCGATGGTCGAATGCTTATCGAATTGTTTTAGGCTATCATTTTGTTCGCTATTCGATTTCTCAATGAATTCGTATGATCGGATACCGATCAATTGATTTCACGAAAAAATCCTTCGAGCATCTGAAAAATTTGTACGATTCGATTGTACAAATGGTATTCGAGCAGGACTTAGTCTCATAAGCCTATGGGGGGGGTTCCCATAGGTTTCTATTGCAATTCGGTAGGTTCAATCTGGCGAAGTAGGCTTTTTAACAATAAAATAATGTAAAAATTTTGATTCTTTCGATCATCGAATGATCAAATTATCGAATATCCGAATATTTTGAAAAGGCCAAATTAGAATATCTGATTTTATGAAAAATTCCTACAATCGTTATTCGATCGTATTCGATCGAACTTCGATCATTTCACGTGAATTTCATAAATCGGCCCCTTAGTGTTTTTGATACCTCAAAAAAACTCAAATGAATTCGCAACTCAAATGGTATGTTGTTTAAGAAAAAACTTGATTCTGCAAGTTCAAATTTGTAAAACCTGAAAACTTGAATTGATCGTGTTTTCCGAGGGAAAAAACTTGAATAGCTCAAATTATTTGTGTTTTCAGGCAAAAACCTCAGAAAAACTTGAAAACTTGAACACCATGCAGGCTGTTAGCATCTTCAAATGGTTCAAGGGACCTCAGCCATTGACTCTTATATGACCTAGACAGGTTTTATATGGTGTATATTTGGATTTCAGCTATTTCCAGGGCTGGGGTATAATAAATCTCGAAAAATTTGAAAAATCTCACACTTGTCCCTGCTTTATTTTTCAAGGATGTATTTCAGTGACATTAATAACACTTAGGCTTTGGCACATGGGACACTGTCATCATCTGTATTGCTACTGATTTGTTTTTCAGTTCTGCAATAAATTTAGTTCATGTTCCACTAGAGCACTCTCTGAACTTCAAAACCTTTTTTACACATGTATAATTAATATTCAATGCATGTATATTTTCTGAAAATGCTCCTGACAAAAGAAGTAGAATTTTACTTTCCAACCCATTGTGAGTACGAAAAATACATGAAATAGTTAACAGTTGTTTTTCCACTGCTGACTGCGTAGAACATAATCAGATAACCAAATATGTATTTTGTTGTTTCTATGATTTTCTTATTTGTTAGTTTTTGAAAGATTGGCATTTCTGTTTTCTTCAAATCCCATGACAAGACTGCATTTTACATTGTTGAGTTATTACTAAGCATATGGGCACTAACCATATAATTTGTGTCTCCTTCCCAGGAAGCAGCTGTTTTCTACTTGTCTGACTTGTAGTTTTGTACTATTTTGTACACCAGTCCCCATTATGCCATCATCATTTTGTCATCAGAAAGGTTGAGACTTGCTTTTTACATTTGTCTTTGCCCTTTGTGGAATTGCAGTCCTGCAGTGCACAAATGTAAAAGTGCTTGCTTATATGCTGTTGAGAAAAGAAAAGACGCATGTATGGTAGACCAAAGTTTGACCTCCAAATGGTATGCATTTTTTCACATACTGTATATTCTTACTGATAGGAGTCCAAATTTCTTTGTCCAGGATTTTGAATTTAAATGTCTTATAAAAGTCTAATAAAAATCTAATAAAAATAATGTATAATATATTTACTTCACTGTCATTTTAGTTCTAATATGTATTATTTTGAAGATACATTTTTATAATGAGCTGAGGCCTTATTTAGCAGATGTCTGCACATCCCCACAGGAATATTCAAAATAGAATGTAAAACTTTGTTGTCAACTATAGAGGTACCAATAAGAATCTCCCATTGTATTATGCTCTATAAAATGGAATTTATTGCTAACAGATGAAATTATGAGGCTCATTTATTAAAGGTTGAATTTTAGTGAAATTAGAAACCTTGATAAAACTAATTTTCTCTAAAACCACAAAAGAACCAAGGATAAGTACACTGAAAATAGAAAAAAAATGAATGATGAGCTAAACAATATAAAAAAACTCCCAAAATTCAGACAATTACTAAGGAAAAAAATCTGAAAACCTTTAAAAGTCCAAATGGCTAAAAAAGGTCTAACAGGATAGGTGCAGCTCCCACTGCCTTCTAGAGAACCTCAATTGCTTTTTTTTTTTGACGTCACTATCCGGCGCCGCATATCCACGTGGCGGCTATGGGCACCGCCATTGTGGATATGCCGCCGGAGGAAGAGGACGCGCCGCCCGGAGCTAAGGTAAGCCTCCGGGCGGCGCGATCCTGACAGTAAGGAGCGCTTACCCTGGTGGTCTAGTGGCTGGCCCCCGAGCACACGGGAGCGCCCGCCGTACCTTTGGCGGGGATGCTCGCCGCGTGCATCCTCTCTCCTCCAGTGCCGGTTTCCTAGGCGCGCGCGCTGCGCTTCCGGGTTCTCTTAAAGGCACAGGCGCGCTGACGTGATGACGTCAGCGCGCATTGGCGCGAAATTCAAATCTATTTAAAGGGGTTGTTTGCTGCTAAACACTGCCCGTTGTTAGGTTCTATTTGTCTAGTTCCTGGGTGTTTTCCTATATGTATCCTGACTGATCTACTGTGTTTGACCCTTGCTTGCCTGACTATTCCTGCTATTCTCCAATCCTGACCTTTTGGCTTGTCTAATTACTCTGTCCTCTGGTATCCTGACCTTTTGTCTGTTCGGTCACCCAAGACAGTGGCAATGCAATGGGTTGTTCTTGGGATAGGCAGAGCCTAGCAAGGCACACCAGGAATGCAGGGAGAGAGACGCTGATCTTTACCTCCCCCCTCCACACACGTTCACCCAGGGACATCCATCACTAGGTGCTGCTTGTGATGTAATTTCCTCCCCTAGGCAACGAGTGTCAGGCAGAGCAGTGTGGGGACAACAGCATCCCACACTCTAAGCAGGTAAAGTCTCTTGTCCACGCAAAGAGCTTCACAGAGTATGGTGTCCTGAGCACTGTGGATGCACATAATGTTACACTGTTAAGGTATTTCTAGTAGGGATGAGTAAATTTTCCCCGCTGTGTTTTGCCGTGGAAATGATGCCCATAGACTTAAATGGTGTAGCTTGTCAAATAAAATGATGTGCATCAAAAAGAAATTATGCCCATAGACTTTAATGCATTTCGGTGAATTTTTGACAGCTGCGAATTTTTGTCGAAGTGAAACAGGTCGTTTTTGATCAAAAACATCCATATTCGATAGAAAATTACCCCCCCCCAAAAAAATTAGAGGGTCAAATTTCAAAGTATTTTCCACTTCGAAATTTGACCCTTAGTAAATCAGCCCCTCCCCATCACTCCCCATCACTCACAGGGTCTGCTCTTTCTTAGTTATACCTTTGAGTACAATCCGTTTTAGAAGCAGGGGTTCACCAATATCTGTGAATTCAAAGTTCATACAATAAAAAATATTATGTTAATGTATCTGCCTTATGCGCACTTTGGTAGATCAAGTTCAAGAGTGATGCATGAAGTCTAGTTATTACCCGTTTCTCAAGCTATCAAGGTAAGTATTAGAACTTCAGATTTCAATACCTTTCTTGATAGTTTCTCTTCCAATTATTCCTCCTTAATAGTTGTAAGATGTACTTGGTTCCCCTCCCAACTCCTGGAAAATAAAGGATGGACAGTTTGTTAGATAAACTCAACAGCAGGGATAAAAAAATCTAAAAATTTTTTAGAAACTAGTGGCTTAAAACAGAAAATCTTAAACATATATTTTAAAAAAATTGGAAAGCTGGGTAAAAAATATGGTGTAATAATGAAACAGTAACTTTCTGTTTAACAAATGTACAAAAATCTGGACAAAGTTATGTAATAAAAGGTCCAACGTTTGCTACAGGTCTAATAATCTATAGCAACCAATTAGTATATAGCATTTACTACTGATTATTACCTGGTTGAAAGCAAGCATTTTAAACAAGGCTTATATCATTTATTACATTCTCCCATATGAATTATTAATTCCACAATTTAAGATTCACACAAATGTCTAATTTGGGAATGAAATGTTTGAATGTTGTTACCTCTCTTTACCTTAGAGGCTGTCTCCATCTCCTCCTCCTCTTTTTTTATTCTTATTTATTTCCCTTCTCTTTTCTAACTGTATCATTAGATTTTCTTTTTTGAACTGTCTGACTGGGTTCAGGTTTTTAAAATGCTTTGCTGATGCTTTCTGCCAAGAGCATTGCATTACTTATCACATTATCGGTTTGTGTTCAGGGATGTGTTTCTAAGTGAATCGTTTATGAATAAATGAGCAAAATGTACATTGTTCTGATAAAATTTTTCTCAAGTTAATTTCCATGAAGCATCATTTTCCTCATGTTTTTGAGCGTAACGTGGAAAAGTATGCAATATGTTCAAACAAATGGCCAATTTACTGTACATTTGTTTTTGATTTGAAGAAGCGATGCATTGGTTCTACTTTTTTAGAAAAATCATTCTAGATATTGTAACTGGCACTTTAGAAAGTAACTGACTTGTTTTGTTTTCTTTTTCTGCAGCAAAAAGAATAAAGAAAAAAAAACCAATACAAACCCATATACAGCTTTTTTTTTTTTTTTACAGATTTCTTCCCCTATGTGCATTTTAAGACTAGCCATTAAGATCTTTTGGCAACTGATACTGAACATATGTCTTAAAAAGGGCATTTTTTTTACAAGTAATAGCAAAATATTTGATTTGTATGCCATTGGAAAATTGTGTTTTAACCCATTCTAATGATTTTGGCACTACTGTCCAATCACTACACCCGTTGCTAGAACAGATGCAGTAATAGCAAACAGCTGTAAAGTATTACTCATCTTGCTAATCAAAATGACTTTCTGCTAAATAAACCATGAAAAAAGCTTTTCCGCCATCAGTGCAATAGAGTGGAAATGAAAAAGTGTTGTAAAGAATCCACCATAGAAGCTAAATCAACAGATTGAATTTTACTTTCATAATGAATATATGTGATGATGCACAATTGAAAACTGTTAAAGAATTCTTTCTCTGTTTCCAAAGAAGGATTTTTGTAACTACACGAATGTCCCTTCAGGTATTTTACATGATGCCTCTAGTTACAAGGATCTTTGGAGAACAGCACTGTGTATTCTCCACTTAAATACTAAATGAAGTTATCTGTCTCTACTGGTTATCTCAGACAGAGCTTATATGCACATAACATTGTAGTTACTGCGCATTCATATGAACATTTAAGTCTAAGTGCCATTAATATTAAAACATGAAAGGTCACAGTCTTCACGTTAAAATGAGGACATATAATGGAAATCTTAACTTAAAGAAGTAATCTGTAAGACGAGATTAAAAGAAATATCTAACCTTCTCAAGTTCATTGTTAACATACAGCTCCAAAGCACTTTCAAATCATATACAATTTAAACATATGTCATTTTGCTGGCTAAGAAACACTGGAAGAGCAAAAACACCACTATAACATCACTCTCTTAGATGATTAAGGAATAAAAGAAGATTTGCATATTTAAAAAAAGTGCTTTCCAGTGAATAAGTAGTAAGGAATAGTAGTCTCATAAAAGGTTACTAAACAAAATATCGACATGGTTTTATCAGATTTGTGTCTGTGTTTTTCGCAACAACTGGATGTAAGAATTTGGCTCAGAGACTCAATGGACAGCAACATGTGTAATATTTTCAACTTTACATCTGTAAGAGTATCATATAACATATATTACTAAGTCACTATTTACGGTGATAATAAAGCTATTTTTTATATTTACATATATTTGAAATGTATTTGAAACTAAATTCCTCAGCACACAGGGAAATTATACCACAGGAAAAACAGCATTTACAAGACCCTGTGTAGGCAGTGATGACAGGTAGCTACTGCATTAAGTAGTCATCAACAGCTTATTATTATTAGATATTCAATGGCTGAAAAAAATCAGGATAAATAGATAAACAACGTATATGTGCATAAAGAAACATTAATAACATTACCTACACACAGATGTAGACATCATCCCAGAAGTTTTCTTAAACCTTCAAAAGCTTAACGTTGTCAGCCATATAAGTATTGCCCACCAGGCAAATTGCAACTTTATTGTCTACCCATAGCTGCCTTAAAAAGCTGGTCACTGATTGGTTACCGTGGGTTACTGTACAGATGAAAATTTGCCAAGTTCTGGTTTGGAATACAGTTGCTTTCTCAGTCACAAGTAGAAATAGAACTCAATACATAGGGGTTGTTATAATGGTCACTAATGTGAATTTCTAATGTAGCAATGTGGTAATGAGGGTAAAATAGACATTGACAGGAAGTGGATTTGCAGGTAACCACAAATGGGCGTAAGCATTCAAGGAGAAAAACATCCCATATTTGAAATATTAGCCTGATGGAGAAGAACACAAAGAATAATGCTCATTATATGTTTATGATTGGATGAGGAACTACCATACAAATGCTTACTTTTATTTTCCTTTTTATCATGATGGCTTATCTGCTTCATGGTGCATGAGCTGTCTGTCCTTTAATTTTATTTCATTTCCAAGAAAATTCTCAGGTTTATGCTCTTGTATGGTTTAGAGATGTCCCCATATTCTACATTTCAACAATATCTAGTCTACATAAATAACAATAGCTTTTATTGATAAACGTTTTAAGTTTGCCTAGCAATCATGACAGATATCTCTGTGGCGGACCTTCAAGTGTGAGGTTCCTAAAAAAAAAAAAATCAAACACTTCCGAAGCCCATGCCTCCAGTTTTTAGATCCAATAAATGCTAGCAGGATAACAGTTCAGACTTTGCCCAGTATCTTCCTTTTCAATATTCAGAATTGAAAGGATTCTGACATGATTTTATGGTGTGCTTTTCATTACTAAATTACACTGTTTACATTACAAATAATGCACTCTACCATATAACATATTATTCTTGAACCATCTACTGTAACATTGGTGTGTAGGCATCCATTTTAGGTCCTTGTGCCTGATCCTGTGCTTTCCGAAAGAGCAAGCACTTAACAATGGTACTGGTTTCAGATAAGCTACTGTTTATCCTACTAAATGTAACTGGAAACATTGCAGGAGGACTTTCTACAGTTGAGTGCTAGTCTTCTATTTACCACTAGGTAGAGCATGGGAGCATTTTAGCAATGCAAGGGTCAGGGAGCTATTATCTTGTTAAATGCCCATTGTTCTGCTGATGGGCTGGGGAAGGGAGGGGGATATAAGTTTAGATCCCAGAAGTGTAACAGCCCTAAGCAGGCTATGAGAACTGATTATTGAAAAACATGCACCTCATCCTGTATTGCATTATGAGACAAACACCCAGTCACATGAGCTGCTGAATGAAACAGAGAGGACATCAATCAATCTGTCCAGAATCATGTAGGAAGCATAAGAAAAAAGAAAGACAGATAGTAAAATCTGCTTCCTCTCTTCCCCTAATAATTTTGTTCATATTGTATATATTATATTCATATTAAACTCATTATCACTTTTATTTAAAAAAAAGTGCAAAAACCTGAATTGTCTGTTTTTCAGATTTTTTCCCCTGAATTTTTGGGGCAAAACCAAAAAATCAGCTCAAACCACAATATCTTCAAATTGGGAAAGGTGCCTCTCCCATTGACTTATACAGGACCTTGACAGGTCTCAGATGGCGGATTTTCAGATTCTGACTTTTTGCATCATTTGGGGTATAAATCTTGAAACATTCTAGGTTTTTTTTTCACAAAAAATGTCAGCTTTTGCACCAAAAAGCCCTACCAGATAAATATGAGGTTTAGTAAAAGTTTGTTGTACTTCAGAATGCACAGTCACTTTATTAGACTAGTTGTAAATTATACAGGATATGGCATAAACACAGACTGACATACAACTTCCTTTAGAATTCATATCTCCCAACATATATTGCAAAAATTTCCATCTTCAACTGGTTACATGTAATTGGTTATCTTCTCTGCAATTCTCAATACACAAGTTACAGTGAGACCTGAAAACACCACACCCCTAAAGGGCCCCCAGGCAGTACCATACCTGACACCACAAATCTTCCCCTCCTCTCGCATCCATGCATACATTTAACTTCTGTACTTAGCAGGGGGAGCACAGTACGCAAACTTTGACAGGGTGTAAGTCTGGGCCTCTGGGGACCCATTAGGTTTTTTCCAGATGTCCTGCTGATCCAGACCGACCCTGCAACTTTCAGCGTTCTTCATAATAATGTGCCCCAATGAAAATTATAAAGCATTTTGAAGTCTACCTTAGAAAATGCACTACTCTTGTAGCCTTGTGGCTTTATCTGGGAAAGAAACTCCTTATAATTTAGAGAAACTTGTACAGTATTTTCTACATAATTAACAGAAAACATTTCACTATTATACTATATTATATTGCAGGAGACTATTTTTTCTTCAGTTTATAACTTGCATCTTATCTGTATTTTATCATACTTTGCAACTATTCCCTTATGCCACTTAGGCACTTACTGTTGTGGACCACTGTAAGGGAATTAAGTGAAGCTTGACTTATTTCTAACATCTCCTTGGGTTATATTCAGTTTGGAAGTAACCAATCCTCTCTTGGAGATTTTTAGTTAAGTGACTTCCTGGGAGCAATGCTGAAGATTTTAATAACAATCTTTTATATTTATACATAGTAAATGGCCAGAAGGTCTTTCGGTTCTCTTTGTGCATAAATCTTGTTTTCCAACAAGACACTAACTATATGTTGTTTTCTTGTCTTCCTAAATAGCTTTTCTGAAACATATTGATGCAGCAGAGCATATTTTATCAAATCTTCTTAGAAAACATGATGTGCCTATACTAAAACAAATAATTAGCATTTAACATCTCTCAAATTAAAAACAAGCTAATCCTGTATAGAAAGATAAGAAACAGATTTGACTCGTCCAATTTACAAAAGACTATTCATGCCCTGTTTATTTTAATGTGGATCTGCAATAACACTTTAGAAGGAGAGCATCATGATTGCGTGAAGCAAATTTTCAGTAATAATGAATGCTAGAAACTTAACCTTTTGAGTTTAAATAAGCCTCTATAGCTTAGGGGAGCTGTAAGAAAATTTATTTGATAAAGGAGTCAGTTTTTCACGCCTAAAATAATGTTTTTCTTCAAGCCTATTTTGATCAACAGTCAGCAGCAACACATTGCAGATCTAATCCTGAGACCTTATGGCATATACTTGTCACTACATGCATAACTTACCATGGACACCATCATGCAGAGAGCTTGAACATAATTTCCCACACTACAGGAGATTAAATAGACTGTATTTGTGTGAAGCAAGACAAATCTATGGCTCATGATTACAAGAAATGAACTACAGACCGGCCTGTTACTGATCATAAAAGGTATGCTTCTGTTCACATTTTAACTTAGTTTTATACTGAAGACAGCAACCTGGCATTTAACAAAATGATTAATATTCTTTATATTGCTGATATGCTCTAGTACCCAGGAACCTATAGGTCTGAAGTTGATAGTGTACATGCAAGAATACACATTTGTATATCTTCTCTCAGCTACAGAATCTCTTTGTGCAATGGTTTCATGCCTTTGAAAAGGCACAGCAATAAATAAATACAAAATTACCTATTTGTATGTAAAAAATGTATGCATTAATATTTATGTGACCTCTGCAGGAACTGAATTGAAAATTGCCCCACAGTCTTATCTCCAGTATCATTAGTTCTTTTAGATATTCTACACAAATATTCAGTAATATATTTAAGTAGATCTTAAATATGACTAATATATTTAGCATTTCCATTGGGTGATTGACAGAAATCAGAAAGGGTTTCCTCTCAGATTGCTTTGTGTCCCCTAATTCCCTGTATTTGATCTGTATATTCCATGTTTACCCTTAGATGTGACATAATGTAGATCCATGCTCCATGTAAATGTTCTGTACATGCAGGAAGAAGTGTCCATGGTGGATATTTTCTTAGTCTCAAAGGAAAGGTACTCCCTTGGAGAACATTTCACCAAGAATCACATGGAAAGTCTGAAAATATAATAAACACACATCCAGGGGCAGATTAACTAAGGCTATTTTCGATTGAAAATTGATTGAATAGGTCCATTTTCAATCTAATAAAAATCGTTCAAATGATTCGAACGTTTAAAAAAAAAAAATTTTTTTTCAAGGAATATATTTATAATATAAATATCAGGAAAGGTCCCAGGAGGTCCCTCATCGGCTACAATGGCAATTCAGCAGCTTTATGGTGGTGAAGTGTCAAATTCAAAGATTTTTAAAGAGACAGTACTTCGAAATTCACATTTTTTCTATTCAAATTGAACTTTGGGCGATTCGATTTTAAGATTCAAAGTTTATTCGAATGTTCACTTCGACCCTTAGTAAATGTGCCCGCCAGTGTCTAGTTTGGCCTGCTCAAATAGCTGTTCACAGGCATGTATGATCCTGATATTATATCCATCTAGGTCCACACTTTTATAAATGTTCTAATCCTTGTGAAAGCTGATTGAGTTAAAATATCTAAATACAGTGGAAAGAATAGGTGTCACCCTCCCGTCTCCAAACAGGTTGCATTTGGTTTTGTGCAGGAAAAAATCAGCTGCTAAGATCATGGTCTGACCCATTGAGAGTTCATCCTGTTCAAATAACAAAACTCACAATACAAAATAAGATACAAAAACCCAGTTATTAGCAATACAAGAGCTTATGGGACAGTAATCACACCAGGGTGGATAGACTACTGACAAAAGACTACTGGCCAAAATGGGGGAATAGCATTGTCAACAACAGGAACATTTTGGGCAACTACCAGTACATTATTATTATTTGCATTATTCTACAGATTCATTAAAGGTACAGTTTTGCATCTCCTTGCACTTCAATATAGCTGGTACTGCAGCTGCGGTATGCCTTCTGTTCCAAGTGATGATATACCTGTCAGTACAGCCGAGTCCTGAAGCTATCGCCATCTTTGTAAAAATTTTTAATGCATTAAGCGCAATTGTGTCAGGTATAACTCCCTACGGTTATTGCAACAACACTGGAATTCACAGCAAACATATTAATTTTAAGGAAAAACATGGCAATTGTGCTACATTTTATTGATGAAATGTCAGGAAGGCCATCTCTCTCTGCATTCTAAGAGTTTTCTTTTGCTAGTGGTTATGTGTGTGTGCACATGTGCATATGTGTGTTTTGTGTTGTGCAGTTTTTTCTTCCTTTATCTTTGGTAATCTCTCAGTATGCTAAAGATTTCCAGATCTTTACAATTTTACTTTTCATATCTGATATGGAAAAATAAATCTCCCTGAAGATCTTCCAAGATGATAATCACATCAGTCGCTGCATCAACTTTGTAGCAAGAGTTTCAGTAACTTTTCTCACTTTCTAAAATGGTCTACCCTCTCTTGAAGATATCTAATGAATCCGGCAGCATGAAAAATCCAGGAAGAGAATTCAACAACTTCATAGTTCTAACTGTAGAAAAAACCCTTTCCAAATCTTAAGATGGAACATACTTTCTATTAAATGGATAACTTAGTGTCTACAGGAAGACCTACTTGTGATTAAAACATCAGAGACTTTATTGTATACCCTATATTATCCCCTTGTATATTTATACCTAGTAATCATACCCTCCTAAAACTGCATTGTATATTCTAGATGGGGCCTTACCAGGGGTTTGGAAAAGGGGCTAGTATGACCCTCTAATACCTTGAATCTATAACCCTTTCAATACAGGCAACACTTTGCTTGTTCTTCCTGCAACTGACATGCATTGCTTGCTATAGCTAAGTTTATTATCCACACGTACCCCCAGGTGTTGCTCATTTACAAAATTACTTAGGATATAAATGCCTTGCATATTTTTAATCCCAAGTGTATAGCCTTGCTCAGTCCAGTAACAGCTTAGGTCTATGGTTACCAAACCCCTTACAGTACTCTTTGTCAAACACAGACTTCCCCTTCTATACTGATACTCACTGATTAGCAGAGATGCATACTAAAGACTGCACTGGTTGCTAGTCAGCTAAGGATTTAATCTAAACATACATACTATTCAGCTATTTCACATAAGAGAAATTAGAGAAACAGTTGTCCTTTATTGTTATTCTTGTTTGAGTGGCTTGTCTTTGGCAATTTTTAGATTTGATCAATAACCACAGCACTGTATAAAATGTATGTGTTAAAATTTATATAAATTGACAAATATCATGTTTTCTCAACATAATCAAAAGCTCATAAGTAGATCAGAATAGAATTGGGCCAACGACTAGCCTGAACCTATATCAGAACATCTGTAACTGCAGAGTGGAATGGTGCAGCACTGTAAGGTGTTAAAGACCAATGTATTGTGAGCCACTGAATGTGTTACTGTAGATCTCAATACTAAAATCAAACAGATTGACTTGGCTTTGTGCTAACAGTCAAGTTTTTGCTAAATGCAAGCCATCCCAAGAGAGAGACCTACTTTATCTTGTGGGAAAGCTGGTCTTAACTGAACCAATATAAATAATTTCTTTTGCCTTTTACAAAATGATTTCAGGTTTCAGAAAAGTTCACAGTTATGAAGCATGCCAATGGCAATCTTGAAGATTTTTTTTTTAAAGTAAGTTTATAAAATTTGCATCGTTATAAATCTACCCTTACTTCTCAACACTTCATGATGGTTCTGAAAAAAATTCAGTGTGTCAGAAAATAAAATTTTTATCATAGTGGACGCAGTCTGATCTGGCAGGAGGTAATTTAATTAGTCCATTTACGGAATATAGTCATGCCAAGTAACTTTCAAGAAATGAAAGGATGTTGCCCTTTATGAACTAATGTCTCTGATACAAATTCAATTACAATGTTATTATCATTACAATGCCTTATTTATAGCAACATCTTTGGAAGCATTGTATGATCAAAAGGATGAACTGGACAAACAGTATCATTAGTGATGGGCGAATTTATTCGCCAGGGGCGAATTCCCGCAATTCGCAGCCGGCGAATAAATTCGCGAAACGCAGAGTCTACCCCGTTTCTCTGAAAAATTAGCGAATTGGCAAAAAAAATTCATGAAACGAGTTGCGCGTTGTTTTCGTTGCGTTGTTTTCGTTGCGTTGTTTTCGTTGCGTTGCGTCGTTTTCGCTGTGTCGTTTTCTACGCGCGTCGTGTCAAAAACGAAACGGGGTAGATTCGCCCATCACTAAGTATCATCACAATATTGTCTGGGAGGACCCTGCTTGCTCATCCTTAAGCAATCCGTATACACTTTCCTACTGTCTCTCAAAAATACACATGAAATAAATCTATTAAATATAAATCATTTAATATAAATTCAGCTACAATAAAGTTCATTCATATATGTGCAATCTATAAGTGCAAAGTTAAGATGGTAAATTATATAGATATCTCAAATGGGGATAATATACTAGAAGAAGGTGTGGAAATCTACAGTATTTATACAGATAGTGAGAGCCTCATGCCCAGTTGCACTGCAAATGCTGAGTGTGCTCTGGGCTGCTGTTGAGCTGAGCGCTTAGTGCTCCAGAATAGTGATGGGCGAATCTCCCCTGTCTCGCTTCGCGGCATGCCTCCCAGCTGCACAGGTGGTTTCGCTTCGCCGAAAGAATTAGCGAAAAAATTCGCGAAACGAGTCCCATTTTTGACGCGCTTCGCGTTGTTGTCGTCGCGTCGTGTCGTTTTCGGATAAATTCGCCCATCACTACTCCAGAATTAGACAAACCACCTGTGCAGCTGGGAGGCATGCCGCCCCTTCATTTATGCCTCCCTGGGCCTGGGCTTTTGGGGCCTCGCCACAAGACTTATGATGTAATATATCTAGCCTAATTCTATATTATGCTGTAGTTCCCCTTTATGTGTATGCATTTATGTAATCTTTCTAGCTACCTTGCCACTTGTTTTAATGGAGCGGTATACCCTCATGTTGAACATTTATTCAACATATTTGGTCCTTGGAAAGTGAATAATTAGATAGTTAGAACAAAAGAAAATATCTGTGTAATTTGGGGGGGAGAGACAATTGCATTTTTAGTTTAACTGTACAAAGATAATTACTATATTCAACAATGTCGGGTACCTGGAGGGCTTCCAGATGTTGCTGGATTCCAGCTTCGTGAAAGGGATGCTAGGAAATGTAGCACAAGAACATCTGGAGAGTAATCACTTGATAGACTCCACAAATTCATTAAGATGCAGATTTTACTGAACGTTACCTCTTTTGCCAGACTTGCCTTCGCCAGCTCTGACCTGGTGAAGTGCATCGGAGTGCATAGAACATCCTCAATCTTCAGTTACTTACATCATAATTTTTGAGTCGAATATCTTCTAGGTCCAAAAAAAACACTGACGTCTTTTCAATTTTTTCACGGTGTTAGGCTGCAAAAGGAATACATTTTTTTTGGGTACCAGATTTTGCTATCTACATTTTCTACCATATGGCCACATTATTTTACAGTGGCCTTATGTGTAGGGCATTAAAACAACTCTATTTGGCTCTATTAAGGTTCCCTTGGCATGTCTAGTTATCAGTGTAAGTGTAATGTATTAGATGCACCATGTAACATAAAAAGTTCCATTCCACTTTAAATTTCCCACCATATGCAAATTAACCTGAGCGCAAGATCCCTTCACTTTGATTTTCTCTCTCTGCCGAAGTAATGTTAGTGAAAATTCGCCAGCGTTCGCTGCCTGGGACAAAACTTCACTACTTAGTCAATTAGCATTGCCTGAGCAAATTTTTGTCTGGCGAATTTGCACTCTTTGCTTGTGCATCATATACAGATAATTGAGCTGTTTTTGGCTTGAACATGTTGCAATCCTTGTGTCTGCACAGTGAACTCAACAAAATGTTAAAGCCTTAGCAGAATAAGATGTAAATTGCTACACCTCAGCATGTCCCTCTGTACTCATGCACAATGGATAGTCTATCGAGGTGATCACCACACTTGTATACAAAACTATGATTGTAGGCATAGGTAACTGGCGACCCTGTTGATATTGCTGAATTGCATTTATCAACAGTTGCTTATGACAATATTGTTAAAGTTAGGTGTTCAGCATGCATAGAAAGGTATGCAGAAAATCATCATTATCTGGGTGTGAACCTCCTTAATAAATAATTTTATAAATTATTTGAATGTTGAAGATGATAACATTTTAATTTAAAAACAATCCTAATTCCACTCATTTATGGAAACATATTTACATGAAGTAATACACAGGGATCAGAAATAAGCATTATGCCTAGTAATAAAAACACAGGTATATGTTTGTCTAGTTAATAAGTATTGAAATAACCGTATTGTGTATTATATTTGTAACATGATTTATGCCATTCAAAATGTGTTGGCTGAAGTCACTTGCTTGTTGAATGATTTCGGGTATCCTGCATGGAATGTGTCTATCCAATCAAAATAGAGGAGTGTGACAATTATGTGACAAAACAAACCCAAACTAGAATCTCTGCTTTTCATCTTAGAAATAAATCAAGTGATTTTGACAGTATTCAAAACAACAGAAAAGATGTTGTTCATTTGCATGATAATGTTCTGGCAACAGAAGTCTGACTGACTGCATCCCTGCAGTTTATCGCCTTAGGTTCCCAAACTGCCTTAACAGCCATCAGCGCAGAAATGTACATGTCATTTGCAAATCACAAATCACAGATCTTGACTCGAGTGATTGCACACGGAGAAGTGCTGAAGGGTTCATAGTGGCCAGAACAAGACTTAAAAGTGATGAGAAATAGGGAGCAAAGGGCTGCAATTGCCTTGAAGCCTAAAATAGAGAGAGAGAGAGCTTCAGTGCTATGGAAAAAACAAAATCACCAGCTACTCCATAATTTCTTTAAAGGTCAGGATTTATGTAGGTGGAATGGGAGAGCAGTGGATTGCAGATGCGTTTAACAGCAGGATATTTTCCGCTGCCATGACCAGTTAAGAAAGATTTTCAAAAACACATCTGCTGGTAAACAGTTTGGCCCTAGTCTGGGTCATCTGCCTTATCTGTGCTCACTGCATCGTGAAGCCTTACCTGGAAAACATCCCACATCTCACATCAGTCAGACTCTTCTGCACAGTCCATTACATTTTTACAAAGGTACTTTACCTACCTGTGCTGCCTGATTGTGATCTGCACGCATGTATGGAATACTGTACATTGGTGAAATGAGCAAATTAATTTGATGCAATGAACTATTGTTTTAATAATGCCATTAGTCAGTAGAACTAAAAATTGCTGCTGCATTTCAGTATGATTTTATGTTATGGTAAAATCATACTGTTATGGTAAGAATCTTTCTTCTCTTCCTCCATGTGACTCAGAAAAGAAAATTCCCTGTACCTCACAGATACTCTTCTCTTCTCCAGCAATGGTATGAAGATATTTTAATTTAATAAAGTAGAATGTAAATGCATTAGAGCATATACATTACTAGGGTTGCACCAAATCCACTATTCTAAGATTTGGCCAAATCCTATGTGAAAGATACAGTCGAATACTGAGCCAAATATGAACCCGAATTTAAATATGCAAATTAAGGACAGGAACGGTGAAAGAGAACCTTGCACACAGCACCTTTATGA
>CM044437.1:99248900-99272796 GCA_024363595.1 Xenopus borealis
CATTACATTTTTGGCTAACAAACTATATTAAAAACATTTTTTATTTTGCACAGCCGATCTATTTAACCAGTTTTTATTTTATACTGAACAATTCCTTTAAGAAGCTGTTGAATGGCTTTTTAGAAAGTAATGAAATACAGGGTTGTTGGAAATAGCTCATAGTACAAATCCAATTGCCATCTTGGTCAGGCAAATTGGAGAGGTTTCAAATGGGGTTTGTGCCTTCCCTTTGGATCAACTAGCAGTTAGGCAGGTTTTTATAAAAGGCTGAACCTGATTGATGTGTGTCTTTTCTCATCCTAACTTACATGTGAAATAAATCCCATAAATGTAAGTGAACTAGCGTCTAGCAGGCATATTGTTCTGAAATACAGTGCCATCTTGGCTATACAGGTATGGGATATGTTATCTGCAAGCCCATTATCCAAGAAGCTCTGAATTACAGGAGGGCCATCTCAAACAGACTCCATTTTAATCAAATACTTCAAACTTAATAAATGATTCCCTTTTTTTCTGAAATAATAAACATTACCTTGTACTTTATCCTAACTACGATATAATTAATCCTAATTATATGCAAGACAATTTTATTGGGTTTATTTAATGTTAAAAATATTTATTATTAGATTAAGGTAGAAAGATCTGAGTTACGGAATGACTACTTTTTGAGATGACTAAATGACTCAAAATTCTCACTGTAAAAAATAATAAAAATTGTTAAATTGGGGAAAGTTTGTCTACAATAATTTTTTGTTCTTAAAAAAACATTTCAGGTGAACAAAATAAAGAAATATGCTTTAGCCAGCACTAATTAGTACAGAAAAGATTCACAATAACATTATTTTGGAGTATGATTGTTAGTTACCACTGCCTGGATGGAGAACATAACCATAGGAGACACATGCAAATATAATCCCCACCATATATTTTAGCAGCTGGATTTCTTGACCTTAATGTTTCATTAATGCCTCAAGTGGCATTATTGTTATTATCATCATGATGAAGTGCAGTCATTTCTATAGTTTTTCCCCCCAGAATCCATATCTATAGTTTTTTTCCCCCAGAATCCTTGTATTATCATTCCTGTTGTTATCACTTCCCCATTTTCTCTTCAACTGTCCTTAAAATGAAGCCTTACAATATTACATAACTTGAATTAATATAATTCTGTGGTATGTATTGCAGTTAGAACAGTACACATGTTGCGGACTAAAGTAGGATTTAACTGAAATATGGCAAAACTGTTGTTTTTGTTGCTATTTTCACTTTTAGTTGACACATCCAGAAATATTCCACATGCTTTGGAAGATTATTTACAAGATGATTTGTTGTGATATTAAATCTTGTTGCCAGCTCATTTGTACCATCATACTGAGCTTTTAAAACCCCTTCCATGTGTTGTGTTTGCAAATTGTTTTAAATATACATCCAGTGAAACAAAATAAATACAAATCTTGAATTAATCATATTTGTGAGAATCTAAATCAGTGAGCATCTAAAGGCAAAAGGCATCCTGAAGGCAAAAAACAACATCTGGATCAAGTTTAGTCACTTGATTTCCCTCGCTCAGGGGATTTGAAGCCAATTATTGCCATTACCTAGTAGTGCATCATAGGGAAAAACTCCTCTGCTTTGCTGCAAAAATCAGGTTAGTAAGAAATCCAGAGAAACATTAATCACATGCTTAAAGAAGAGAGTACTTTATGAACATGGGTTCTTGTTATCAATGTAAATTCAAAAGTATTTACCCTATCTAGACATAGTCAGTATATTCTAGGTTCATGCATTGGGTCTCCGCAGAAACTTTTCCAGTGGGGGGCAAGTAAGCTAATATACATAGGGTAGCATCCCTCTGAAGATGAACCTATTCAGGACAATGCAAGGTTTGCATTGGGGTGAGAAGTATAAAAATGTGCTGTGTATACAAACAATTTCTTAGAACAAGCTGGAGAAGTCAGGGTGGCGCAGCTGCCCCCTCTTACCCCTTCTGTGGACAGTCATGGGTGCATGAATCATTTCCATGACAAAATGCTAAAAATGAAGGTGTAAAGTATACTGTACATGAAATATCAGTAGGTTTTCACAAACTATACTCATATATCTTGGGATTTTAAGCATGGTCCCCTTTGGCCCTTCCTCGCATTTATTTTAGTGCTGGCTTTGGGGGGGTCATGACATTTCTCTTTTTGTTGAGAACAGCAATCATAACTTGTAAAAGCCAAACTTCTTACAAAAATACATACAAAGAGATGACAATAAATAAAAAAACATAGTAAAAATAAATATAAATGAATTGGAAGGGCTGTGATTTTTAAGTATGAAGATGCACAGAAGACATGCTAAGCAAAAACCAGTAACACACAGTTATTGCTGTTAAACTTAATGTAACACAGTTAACTTTTGGTTTATAGTTTCAGTTCATATTTGTCCAATGAAAATGCAGAGAGACAATATTTTAGTTGAAAGATTTCTGGGATCATAAGGTTTGCACAAGTGATTAGTTATGTGATGATAACATTGTTCATAGCTTTCAACTAAACACAAAAAGAAAACCTGCAAAACACAGAAACTATATAAAAAAATTACTTTAGAGAATGCCCACGATATTTTGTGTGTCTGACAGTAACACCCAGAGGCCTATTTGTTAAACCTCCATTTTTTTCTGGTCAAGATTTATCATACCCCAAAGCTGCTAAAAATCTAAATCCAATAGTACTGCATCTCAAACCTGTAGAAGTCAAGGGCAGATGTCCCTTGTTGCTGGACATTGTGATCTGCACTGGATAACCCAATAGAATACGAACTGACGCTTGATTTTGTTGTGATGTTTTGGCACAATCATTTTTTTATCAAGAAAAATTATTGATGATTTACAATTCATGTAATGAGGTTTGGTTTTGTTTTGTAAAAAACTGAGATTAATTGGAGTTTAGTAAATAAGCCTCCCAGAGTTTTTAGGCACCTGATTATAAAAAACACAAGGACGTTCAGGAACCCTCCACATTTTGTACAACTGCTTGTTTGAGCTCAGAGGCTAAATCAATAGTAAATCTGACCCCCCAAGTACACAATATCACAAATTATGAACATTTTTAGAAATCTGCGCAAGAACAACGCCATGCATTGATTCCAAAGAATATAGTGCATAAAAAGTGGGGATAACGGCAACTGACCCCGATGCATTCCATGCAAGAAATGCACAGTAAAAAAACACCCGTTAACTGGTGAATCTGATGCAAGAAAAATGCTGTAAAAAGTGCCCATTTACTCCAATGCATTTGGGGATATTTTGGCAAAAAAAAATTCCATTTCACTGCAACTGCAATTACTCTGTAATATACTGTATGAATAATCCAAACTTGTGCATGTAAGTATTGCTATAAAAAAGCCTTATAGAGGTCTTGTAACACCTGGTTTCCCTCACAGCACTGTGAAATGTTGGTGCTATATAAATACATTACGTTATTAATAATAATATAAAGTGATATATTTATAGTCAGCAAATGAAAGTTTCATTCATAACTTTTATTCGTTTATAAAAACATTTGTAATTTATTGTAATTAATTATTTAAATTGCTATTACTTTAGGTGAGGAGTGCTGAGGAAACATGATGAAGAAACATTGTCATTTTGATATAATAAAATCAGATTATGGATCATTATTATTATTAATAATAATAACATGTATTTTTAGAGCACCAGAATATGTGTATGAAGTAGTTTTGTGACTATTGTTGGTTTAAAATTAATAATCAAATAAACACCTGTGCTTAAAAGTTCTTCACAACTCAAAAGTCTCAAAAGTTTTGGCAAATAATGGCAGCCTTAGACTAATAATTAGTTCTCTTTCTACAGAAGCAAAACTATGATATGTAATAAATGGGGTAAGGAAAGTTTCTTTAATAGAATGATGTAAATATAAAAGGGACCTGAGAAAGGTGTTAATATTGTCAATATATAAAGTATATTATGTATTCGTATTATTTATTTTATGATTAAACTAGATAGAATTACAGTACTTAGAAAAGGCATATAAATTAATCTACCCCTGCAATAAGGCTTTTGTATGTTTTGGTTTATATTTTATTATTTGCCTTGTACATTGCTGTAAATTCCAGTTCAAGCTTAATAAATTGGCATATTTCATAATAAATTGTATTAAGTTGTTTAGAAGCTTTTACAGAACTTAGCTAAAATGCAGGTGCATGGATTCAAAGACAGCTTAGCTGTGAAATTAGATTAATTTGTATTGCATTATGTGATATACAAGTAGCAAAATCCCATAAACACAGTTTGAAAATTAGATTTTGAAAACAATAAATGCTTCTATAGAAGTGTTACAATCTCCAGACTTATCAATGTGGATTTCAAACACAGTTATCACATTTCTCTCTCTCACACTGAAAAATGAAGTTGTTAATTACGTCCGTGAAATGTATTTTTGCGTGCATTTTAACTTCAGATATTTGTATCTACAGAATAGTTGAGTGATGTGCTCCAGAGGCCTGTTCATTACCTGTCATTAAATGTTTTTCAAGTTTGCATAATTGATCCATCTAATAAGTCATCATTGATTTATAGGGGACGGTGCAGAAGAGTTGCTCTTTAAAAATTTATAACGTCAGTATGTGTCTTTACAATCCATTAGCTGTTTACGTACCCAGAGTCCTCCGATTGATTGACCTTGGACAGAGATTCTCATGGACTTGTTTTTGATTTAACTAGCGAGTCTTTGGTTTAGAAAAGCTATACTTTGGACTTCTCCCTTGGCAACTATACTTTGATTTTTTCCCCTCAATCAAAACGCAAACTTACTTCAAATGATGAATAAATAAAGCATACTCCATAAACAGCTTTCCACTATTATTTAAGCCTGTGAGCCGCACACTGTCTCCTTTCTCTACCATCAAATTCAAGTGTGTAAATGTTCTAAAAGGCTTTGAATGTTTTATGATGATTTCAGGGAATGATGGAGTAATAGCTGAAGAGTGAAGCTATTAGTTTTAATATTTATATTGAGTGCCCTGAAACATTAATGTGACAGGATGTAAGATCAGAGCAGCGGGACATATTTACTTCACAACTCCTGCCACGTGGCAAAAATATTTATTTTGTGTTGTGGCAGGGTCCACTTTCTATCCCCCCCACAACTTGTTTATCTGAAGTTTTAAAATCTGTCAATCAACAGGGAAAATGGAAGATGTAAAAATGTTCTCTTTCAAACAGGTCTGAAATGCACCAACAAGAATACTTTCACATGCTATGCTATCGTGCCAATGTGACTTTACAAGAGATATCTGTCAAATTAAATTATTCTGACTACAGTCCAGTTCATAGACCTGCATTATTCATTGTTTCAGAACTTTTAATTTAAAGCAATCTGGTAATTAAGTGAAAGCTGATTCATGGGTGGAATAATATCACCTGAATAGAAAAACATGGGGAGATTTACAATATTTTAAGTGACAGTGAGAATTTCCTTAAAATCTCCCATGTTTGCACTTTCATATGTCTCTTAGAGGGGTGAATGCAAATTGATTTGCAGGTTTTGAACCAGATTTCGGTACCCTTGTATTTTTGCTAATTTGAACTACTCATTGCTGATTACTGGCAATACCAAATTGGTTGGATTAGCTCGTTAAGGCTTGCACTTCATAGGCAGGTGTGTCCAGTCATGATAAAGGGTATTTAAGATGGCCAATTGCAAGTTGTGCTTCTGTTTGACTCTACTCTGAAGAGTGAAAGCAACTCTCAAAAGATCTGAAAACAACGATTGTTTGTATCATGGTTTAGGGGAAGGCTACAAAAAGCTATCTCAGATAGGCTTTGGACTGATGAGACAAAAAACTTTGCATGGTGGAAGAAGAACACTGCATTCCAAGAAAAACACCTGCTACCTACAAGTTTGGCGGAGGTTCCATTATGCTGTGGGGCTGTATGGCTAGTTCAGGGACTGGAGCCCTTGTTAAAGTTGAGGGTTGGATGAATTCAACCCAGTATCAACAAATTCTTCAGGATAAGTTTAAAGCACCAGTCACAGAGCTGAAGTTGCACAGGGTTTGGATACAATGCACCTAAACACACTTCAAAATCTAAAAAAGGCATTTATGCAAAGGGAAAAGTACAATATTCTGGAATGGCTGTCACAGTCCCCCAACTTGCATATCATCGAAAAAATATGGGATGATTCAAAGCAGGCTGTTCATGCTCGGCAGCCATAAAATTTAACTGAACTGGAGAGATTTTGTATGGATAAATGGTCAAAAATACCACAATCCAGAATCCAGACACTCATCAAAGGATATTGGAGGCTTCTAGAGGCTGTTACATTTGTAAAAGGAGGTTCAGCTAAGTATTGATATAATATCTCTGTTGGGGTGCCCAAATGTATGCACCTGTCTAATTTTGTTATATTGCATATTTTCTGTTAATCCAATAAACTTTATTTCACTGCTGAAATAACACTGTTTCCATAAGGCATGTTATACAGTATATAAACAGGAAGTTGCTACGATAAACATAACTCCAGAGAATTAAGAGGCGTTCCCAAACTTTTTCATATGACTGTACATTGGGAAAAACATATCAGCATGGATCACGATGCATGACAATGATCTGACCAAGCTCCTAGTGTCTGAGGGAAATATAGAATATAACAGTAGTGGACAACAATTTGGAGCAATTGAAACTAAAACAAAGCAAAGGCTGTATAGTATATTTTGGTTCTTTGCCCTTCCTTTCTCACTTTTTTGGACCAATTTTGCAAACTGAAAAGATGAACAAAATGCCCATTTGGCACACTGTGCCCCAGTTTTGTAAACAAGAAAATTAATCATCTGTACTAACCTTTATCGATATGTCAAACAATGCTAAGATATTTTGTGAACATATCTTGCCTCCAAACATTTACAATATATTTATATGTGTGTCACATGATTTGCCAGTGTGCCTCTTCCTCTATTCAAAATCTCTTTCCATTCTAAAACCTTACAGATTTACCAATTTTACTAAATAATAAATGTCAATATTGCAGAATCAATATTTTCCAAGGTTCCAGCAAATCAAATGTGGATAGCGTTTTTAATATGGAAGTCTAAAAGGTAATATCACTTCATAAAACTCTGTTTTTGGGAATGCTGAATTGAGTATCAGTGATCTACTAAAACAGATGTCTTATATCATGGCCAGGGGGGACCCTGTCTATCACACTGAGATGAAAGGAGTATTCAACCTGTCAATGAAAAAAACCCACACCTTTCCCCTGTGTAGGCCCCCCTCCCTCCTCACCCCAGCCTAAATGCCCCTAACTTGTTACTTATCTCTCCTTCCAGGTCCTGTCCAGCGGAGTTGTCCCTTTCCCTCTTCATTCTGAACTGACTGGCGTTTTCAGGCGCATGCGCATTACGAGGAATCTGCCAGTGCAGAGCTACTGCCCATGCGCCGAAAGTTTTGTATCTTTCAGCTCATGCGCAGTAGCTCCGCACGTACTGCGCATGCGCCTGAAAACTGTAGATATTCCGGTATCAAGATTAAGTAATAGAAACTGTATATAAAGAGTATAAACATATGCACTCCCTGTTTCATTCATAAGACTTATGGAATATATCACTCCATTTCAGTATTTGCCTTACAGAGTAAAATTCTAGCCAACATGTGTATGCAGTGTTATCCTGGTTTGCAAACAATACATACTGGTATTGTTAAATTTTTGTCTACTTTGGGATCATATCTCAGGGCTGGTCTTTAGGGTACTGCAGTTTGTTGTAAACAGTCTTATTGAAGTTGAAGCAAAAAGTGATGCATGTTTCACATTATTGCTTTAGTAAGATGGCTATATTAGTGATGGATTCAATTTATTGTGCTGACTGACATGGTTCTGAGCAGGAGTGACTGAATCCTGGAGGAGAGTTCAACGCAGAGTGCTATATAAACTGAAATGAGTTGTCAGTGGCTGAAACAGGATATGGAACTTAATTGTTTAAGTAAAGTTAAAGTTAGCAAGGCCCTGATGGAATACACCCTTAAGCAGTCAGAGCACTATTTTATTTTCTCTGCCCCTCTTTCACCTGATATAATTGGAGGAAGATTAATGTAATTTTAGTATTTAAAAAAGTATTACAAACTCACTGTACATTTACATCTGTAGTGGGAAAGGAATTTGAAGTTTTTTTATGGAATTTTATTTAAGATTATGTTCTGGAGATTGGGACCATAAGTAATAATAAATAATAATTAGTATCACTTTTACAAAGGACAGAACATGTCAAATATATTTACTTTTATTGATGTAGTAGGAACATGGTCACTAGATGTGATCTATTTGGATCACCCTTTTGGAGTCAGGAACGATTTCAGCTATAGAGGAAGCAGACTCCGCGGTCACAGGGGGGGATAATTGGGGACCAGAGGGCCCAAGCTCAATCCCTCCAACCCAGCCGCACTCCTGAAAATACAGTGGACAGCACAACCTGGCAATAAGATGGGGGCATGAGAGATGTGAGGCATGGAGTGGATGCGAGGATGAGAGAAATTAGTTTGAAAATGTCGATGCAGGAAAAGTCATGACAAAATCATGAGACAATTCAGATCATATGAATTGTCGCCCAAATGGAACAATCTTTTTGAGTTTTTGCCCAAAAACCCTGATATTATCAAATTATTCAGTGCAGATCACAATGTAAAGAAACAACTTCGGGGACATCTGCCATTGAATCCTATATTACCTCGGCAGGTTTAAGATAGAGTATTTTCTGATTTTTAGCAGCTTTGAGGTATAATAAATCTCTAAGAATTCAAGGTGTTTTTACCTCTGAAAATTGGAAATTTCCCCTTTAAAAACTCCGCCAGAAAAAAATTGAGGCTTCGTAAATAGGTCCCTAAATGTACAGTTTCCAAACTTTCTTCATAATCCATATAGGAAATCTCCATAGGGGACTTTCCATTGGAAGACAGCATTTTTCTACAGAGAGAGAGATGTTTTAATAAGACATGGATGGTATAAAAGACTCAATCAATATATATGAGAAAGGGAATGCAAAAGTCTGATTGCTTATTAAATGCTGGAAAATAAAATTACAATTACAATTCAGTCCCTTACTAAAAATCTTCTGTGGGGAAACTGAAAGCAAGAAATGTGTATAACAGAAGTACAAAATTGTATTTTCTAATTTTAAATGAAAGTGGTTTTACAATCAAGATCCCCAGATAAAGCAATATGCAGACTTTTCCATCAGACTGCGCCACAGAGGATTTTCTCCTGACAGAAAATCTTTGTTAAAAATGTGAAAACTAATATAAAACAGCAGTGAGGACATAACAGATGCTTTTTCATTGACTTGGCTTGTTCCTCATTTTTTCTTAACCTGTGCTAAGGACTTATATGGGTTTCTTCATTCAAGCTGAATATTTGAAATCATGTTAAAAGTGTCCAGAATAGGATCTAACAAGCTATATTAGTAATGCTCAGTGTATTGTTCAATACTTTGAAAGATTATACAAGACATTCCCACAAATGTATGCTTTATAAGAGGGACATGCAGTTCTATAAACCAGTTTTGATAATGTCGATAAAACACTGAGGGGCCTAAACACTAACACTTGAATTTGATCTTTTTTTCTTGCCTCGGCAACATGTTTCCTGTGATGTTGTCATGGAAAAAATGTAATAATTTTTGTGTGTTTCTTCAAGACAGGATAACCCTGTCATTCTGGAAACACACCATTTTTTTCAACTCTAAAAATATATGTTAGCAAAAAAAAAAATCCTGGCAATTTTCAATTTGATCTTTATATACAGTGTTACAAGAATGCAATCTTGTAAACTTTTTAGGTATAAAAATATGATATAAAAACCTAAAGATTTCCTAAATAGTAAAAACTTTTTAAATAGTTATACCAACTCACACAGGGAATATGCCCATGAGTTTATAGGTATGGGAACTCAATAGGCAGGTTTTGCTTCCAATAAGGATTGATTACAGTATGTCTTAATTTGGATCAACTACAAGGTACTTGAGGTAGTGCATAGAAATGAAATGCTGACCTCAGATGTTGTTTTACCTGTAAATCAGATTTGTTAATAAAGACTGTTATTTTTATCTGTCATTTGCAAATCAGCAATTCTTAAAAAGATCCCGGACTGCGCTGCTACAATGATTGATGTGTGCTGTTTTATTGTTACAGAGAAAAGGGTAGTAATTTTTCAAACATTTGTCTAAAATGGAGTTTATGGGAGATGGCCTTCCTGTAATTAGGAGCTTTCTAGATAACAGGTTTCTGGATATTGGATCTCATACCTGTTATTTCCCATACAACAGTCATGTGCATGATCTATGCTTAACACTTCTAAAAAAAGTAAAACTTTAAGACAGCAGTGCGGCTCTTTTCTAACACTGGCAACAGGGTTTTGAGTGCAATTGCATTTGGCAACACCTACTCTGCTTGCTGGACCAAACTGGGCAGAATTCTGGGTTTGGTCTCCAAATGCTCATATACCTGAAACGGTACATTCCATTTAGGAATGTAATTAGGCTTTAGTAGCAGTGGGCCATGGCAAGGAAACCAAACGTTTACTAAACAGACAAGGCAGTACAAGATAAGCAGTCAAGAACGTAGTCAAGGTCACAGGTGGGGTCAAAATTGCAGTACAGGAACAGGATCCGAGGAGAATGGTCAATAAGCAGGCAAAGGTCAGGACAGGCAGCAAACTAGGGATAGTCAAGAACAGGCTAGGTCCTAGGCCAGGAGCAGGCAAGACAGACTAGAAATCACACCCAGGAACTATTGAAATATGAATGTGATGCACATGCAGCACTTACGTCAAAACCCAGAAAAGATGCAAACGTGCAACTATTGTGCATTGGTGCACAGAAGAGGAGGGAGTGGCTGTCGGCCCCACCGCACCACTAGACCACCGCACCACTAGACCACCAGGTACTTGCACAGATACCCAGAAATATCCTTGTTGTTTGTCACTTCCAACAACATAGGGTTTTATGCTGCTTATGATGCCCTTGTGGTGTTTCTCACCATTAATGTAGTCTTCCCTATGAGAATTGGTGTGTGCTGACAGCCATTTAACAGGGAGAACTGCTTAATAGTGTTAAAAATTAACGGTAAGCATAACTTTCCCTTGTTTGTTATAATTAAAACAGGAACAGGGCCAGCTCCATGTTGTAGCTCCCATCCTTTCCAGATATAGTCAGGGGATCCCACTGGTGGCCAATAAAAGGGCAACCAAGTGGGAGATTTACTTTGAAAGCAAATAAGTTGTGGGTAAAACTTAGTCCCTTTGTAAAATGTATAATGAAGCAATTGAATTCTTAATAAATCAGATGAAAGTTGAGTGTAGGGCTAGTCATACTGGGGATGACTTTGACGTAGTCGGCCAGCTTAAATATATTGCAATATATGGACAAACAATCCATGTTTTGTTTAAAGGGTAAGGCATTTTTAGCAGCTTAAGGCACAAAATGATTTAATGTCCTAAAAAGAGAATTCAACCAGTAATAACAAAAACGCTTCCCCCTCCTCCCGCCAGCCTACCTGCCCCCCTGGGCAAATGCCCCTAACTTGTCAATTACCCTTGGGCGCAGATCCAGGCCACGGGAGTTCATGGGCACCACCTTCTTTCTTCTGTCTTTTTCAAAAGTAGACCAGTGTTTTTGGTGCATGCGGAGTTGGAGGAAATTGCCAGTCCCAAACCCCTGAGACAAAAATTGTTGTGACTTTCGACGGATGCAAATATAAAATAAGCCTACTATGCTGATTTAGCTTCCAATAAAGATTGATCTCAGTTGGGATCAAGTACAAGATATGGTTTTATTAATATAGAGAAAAAGGAAATCCTTTTTAAAAATTTGGATTATTATTTAATATGGGATCTATGGGAGATGGCCTTTCTGTAATTCAGATCTTTCAGTTTCAGGTTTCTGGATAACAGACCCATACCTGTACTGTTTATATTACCTGGTGACTGGATAACATGATGATCCATTTAGAATCCTCCACATATAGGGGCAGATTTATCAAGGGTCAAAGTGAATATTCGACAAAAAAATTCAAATTTTGAAGTAATTTTTGGGTATTTCGGCTATTGATTAGGCCAAAATTTGATTCAAATTAATAAAAATGTTAAAAAAATTAGACAATTCGAATATTGAAATACTATCTCCGACTATTCGCCACCTTCAACCTGCCGAATTGCTGTTTTAGCCTACGGGGGACCTCCTATAACATAAATGGAGTCTTTGGTTTAAGTTTGAGAAGTTGAAGTTTTTTCTGTGAAATCATTCCAATCTTTTGAATCGAACTATTTAATCCTACGATTCGAACTATTCGAACTTGATCGAAAACTGCACGTTTTCGGTTGAAAAAAAATTTGACTTAAATTCGATGTTTGAATTTTGAAGTATTTTCACTTCAGAATTCGACCCTTGATAAATCTTCCCTATTTTGTTCTATGGTTAATATATGAAAAAGTCCATATATTATTATCTAGCTCCATATTGTCTTTTATTTGTTACTTTATCAATATTTTCCTCATAAATGATGCATTAATGGAAAAAAGTTAATGCGTGTAAACTATTTTCTTTTGACAAACATCAAACTTCATTGCAAATTCTAAGGGGCATGGGATCAATGAATCAAAAAACTACTAAAAAATTATAACTTGTGAAAAGTAAAGATATTTTACAATAAATCTGCCAAAGATCCCCATTGAAAATAAAATGGTTGTTTTAATCTCTAGGTACTGCTTCCCCCGAGATGATTACCAAAGATATCTCTGTTTTCATGTATCCTTAAATAGGTGAAAAATTGATACATTTTAGAATTCAAAAAATTTTTGCTGTTTTTTTCCACCACGTTTTTTGTCCCCTCAGTTATTGGCCTGTTTACATAGAAACTCGAACTGAAAAAATGTAAATCTCAGTAATTTGTGAAAAAAATGCAAAAATCAAATTTTTTATTTTTACAAACTGGAATGTATAAAAAAAAATTAAATTAAATAGCTTGACATTAGTTGAAAACAGACATATAGAAACTTGATTTCATTTTCATATCATGGAACAAAAATCTCTAATTTTAATATATAGGTCCATTGTGCTCATGTATTCTTTCTATTAGTCAGATTATTTATGGTCTCACATCCCTTCCTATAAAAATATACATAGCATCTAAACCCTATATTATGACCCCTCCTCCCTTTACAAAATACAAAGATGAACAAATTCTTAAAGCTGCAAGACCGCCATTGTAGGGGTGGATTGAGGGTGTTAGAACCCCATGAAAGTTTTGGCTGCATTCCTGCAAAACAAATAAAAAAAAGAAAGAAACAGAAACAGAAACAGCTAATGTATAGTATAGTTTTGAGAAATGATGCACTAGTTCCTCTTTTAGTTTTTATCTGTTCCTTATTTATATTAAAAAAAGATGAAAGAAGTTATTTTTCCTAAAACCAGTGTGTTTTCTTAGGAAAGGAGTGATTGCATCAGCAAGGAGTGTTTTGTAAATTCAAATCATATATTAAGATGGAATTTAAAGCAGCCCCCTGCCCACCATGGTTACAGTTGTTGCTTAGTAGTTAAGCCAGTGTAAAGTTCAGATTATAAAAAAAAAAGAGAAATCAATACATGTGGTTTTCTCAAACCAGAGAAATCCTTTGATACCTTACAACCATAGTAGATCTTCCTCAAATGCATCCCAAGAGAGAGTCATGCAGAAATTCTTAAAAAGGTGGCTTGGAAATGTTCCCATAATTATTTTATCATGCCTATTTTTAACATGACACATGTAAAAATCACAATCTTATTTTACAAAATAGCAGTTTTAAAAACAAATCTTTATTGCCTCATTATAGCCATAGACAAGCAATATTTTTTCATTATTATAAAAGGAATGCTCATTGCAAATGCTGTTGAAATGCTGTTTTCCATTATTTCACTGAGCTTTAATGCAGTATAAATGTATAAGAGTCATAATGGTTAGATAAGCACTTGCATTTAACTCAAGACTTAAAGTGACTAATACTCATAATGAACAATTTGAAACCAATTTCTAATTAAACACAGACACTGAAATTCAAAGTTAACGTAGAACAAAATGTTTATCAGTTTCTTGAATTCTAAAGTAACGCTAAATCAGATTCTTGATGTCCACTTTTTATAGAAAATCAATAAACACATGCCAGGATGGAAAGGAAGCTTACTAAATCACTTGGCTTCCTTTGAAAAAACAATCCCAAAGGGCCACACTGAATAAACAACAGTGGTTTCACAATGCAAAGCCTGTAACGTGTTTAATTTGATGCCTCCGAATGAAAATGGCCTTCTGAAATTGGTTCCTAGCCCTGAGTTCCACTAATCCAGCTTTTGGTGGAACACAACATATAAGATTTTGTTATTTTCAGTCTGGGAGATTTTCATTTGTTTCAGTTAAAAAGAGCATCTATAGCCAAAACACAAGTTGCTTCAAAACAAATGTATAAATAAAAACAGAAATAGTTAGCTCTTGCAGTATGGAGGGTGTAACGCGTCAATACATTAGAGGTTAGTTATATCATTCCAATGGATCGGCCAGCAGCAGCAGAGAGGACATTTGCGTGCTAAAGGGAGAAAAAAAAGATAAATCTATAGGAATGCCAGTATTTTTTTCCAGAAAAGGTGGCAACCCTAGCTGGCACTGGTACAGACCATGGGAGGCTTGGGCCTGGGGAAATATTGATGGCTGCTGGGCTGACACAGGTAAACATCCTGGGGGGCTTGGGCCTGGTGAAATATTGATGGCTGCTGGGCTGGCAAAGGTACAGGTGGGGGCATGGGCTTGGGCAGCAGTATGGCTGTGCTCATTGTTGGCTGCTGGCACAGGTACATATCATTGGGGCTTGGGCCAGCCTGCCGCCTTGGGGGAAATATTGATGGCTGCTGGGCTGGCACAGGTACAGGTACGGGCATTTGCTTGGGCAGCAGTATGGCTGGGCTCATTGTTGACTGCTGTCACAGGTACAGATCACGGGGGCTTGGACGGGCCTGCCACCTTGGGGGAAATATTGATGGCTTTATTTGAACTTTGTTTACCAAGATAAAACTTTTGTATTTTTGGTGTAACTTATTTTTGTTTGTAAAATTAAATATTTATATAAATGAAAAGTTAAATTCAATAAGGTGTTTCTTTTATTTAAAAACCAAAATGATAAGGTGGAAAATGCTAATTCAGGACACATTGGACGAGCCCTGCCAACAGGTGCAATATCCCCCAAGTTCAGTTATATGTATGAAATTGTTTTTATAATGTATATAACTTGTGAATTTAAAATAATGAAAGCAAAGGTCTAATTGGGTGTCACGAGGCACTGCACAGTTAGTAAAGTAGCATAATGAAGTGACTCAGCACATAAGTAGTGATGAGCGTATTTGTTCCGTTTCGTTTCGCTAAAAAATTCACAAAACAGCTAAAAAAAATTGTAAATTGCCAAAACATTTTCCAAAATCATTAAAGTCAATAGGGGTTTTTACCCATGCTACAATTTTTCTTGCTCCAAATTCATTTGTCAATGGGCGTTTGTTTTCTTGTGGCAACTTGGCAACTTTCTTTGTCTTTGTGACTTTTTTTGCCCGAGTGCATTAAAGACAATCACCATATTTTTTTATAGCAATCTTTTGTCCAATTTTTCCATGGTGAAAAAATTTGTAGATGTCTAAATGCGGAATTCGCTGCACATCCATGGCTGAGCAATTCTCTCATCACTACATAGAAGACATTCCCAATAAGTAATTTTGTACATTCAGTGTCATGCAAACAAGCATTTTGGCCAGCTGGTCATTATCTGAACTGAAAGTCAGAATCAGAACCATAAAAGGGCAGAGAGAATTCCTGTGGACTACAAAAAAGGTTAGAAGATGTCCCACCTTCTTGTTTGCTTGCCCATCTTTTTAAAATACTCTTTTTTTTATTGTTTTTTTTGCACACATGCTAGCAGATTTGTACACAGATTGTTAAGTAGGTAACAGGTTACAGCACAAATATAGTATCTTCTTAAATATGACTTCCCAATGCAAGACTTAATCTTTCCCTATCACATCATATCAATTTTGTATTTGCTTGCCTTTTAGGAATTTGGTTTAAGAATGGTGAAAGGAGGTGTTTATATGTTGGTTATGCACATAAGTTGATTAAACTGTGGTGCAAGGCATGTTTTGGGCTGTTGCTGTCTCTACAATTTAGTATTTATGGGGTAAAGGCAATCTAAGCATATATATAGCATTTCTGGGACATAGTGCGGAGCATATAGTTCTAACATTTAGTGGCTGGCATTATCTTTTAACAGGATGGTGTACATGTGCAAACACTGGTCAATAAAGATGTGCTTAAGAAAGGTGTATTGGTCAAATTGTAGACAGTAGTAAAGGTAGTTCACCAAACACATGGTTATGAGCTGAAGTGAATGGAAGTTCCTCACACCTCTAAACTTGTGTATACCCTATAAGAGGGATCATTTACCATTCTCAGGGCACAGTGAAAAGTGCAAAAAAACAGGTGTATGCTAACCTTTTTCCCATACACTTTGTACCCTTCCCTATGGTTTAGCACCTGTGGTTGCTGATCTTTGTGCTCCACAATGAAACATAAGGGCTTGTGCTTTTCCAATAAATACAGTGATCTCTGCATTTAGTGGCACTACATTTTTCAGACTCACAAGTTAGGGAGCACTGGAAGGCACACAGAGCAAACTAGCCCTGTTCTTAATCTGGTGTGAGGTGCAGAACACATCAAAAACCTGGACACAAGTTATTGGTGAATGAGCAATAAGCTGAGAGATAGTGCTCTAGCAATTTCACTGGTACCTCTACTATTTTCTGTTTTGAGTACAAAATTTATATATGATGCTGCCTAAATTGACCCCATGAAGTCCCATCCATGCCCTGATGGTAAATCAGTAAGATTTTTAAAAATTGTGGCTTTTGCAAGTCAGACAATATATTTATGTGCATAACCTAATGGGGTGTAGGAAAAAAAGGCAATGGAACAAAAATATAGTTGTTTTAAAAATGGCTGTTTTTTCCCTGATGCTATTAAAAAATTATATTTATTTCTTTAATGAATTGTTAGATCTGTCAATCCATCTAATGCTATGAAACACTGCATAGAACCTGTTAAAAACCTAGAGAGATTAAATGTAAACACATCATTATCCATGCTAAGGGTAATCTTAGTATATAGGCATTACGTTGGAGTGCCAGATGGAAGATTGCCAATTCATCCATTTAATTTTAATGTTCTGGTACTCTAATTGGCTATATATTACAGGTTCTTGCTGTCCCCTTACATAGATTTAAAAATGCGATTACAATAGGTGCTCATTCTCCTGTGAACCATAATTTAAATATAGTCCCCTAATACCTAATACATAATGTATTACTGAGCCAACATTTGACCAAATTAGATTCTGGTAAAAAACACAGTATGCATAAAACATACACATGGAATACGTGAATATTAAATAATATGTACATATTAAATCTTACCCCCTATTTCTTTTTGTGTTCTAGTACTGTGTTTGCTTGTAGAAAAACAATAAAAAAAGCATATTAAGTTAAGTTCCAGTATATATATATATATATATATATATATATATATATATATATATATCCCATATAACTGGTGCACTCTAAACTGTCCTCAAATGCCTGGGTGCCGGTCAACATATTAGTATAACAAAAAACAAACAAACCGCACTCCAAGGACTTCGTGTCTCAAAAGCCAAGTGAAGGTTTATTCTTGCTCAACGTTTTGGCGCTCCAACTGAGGCCGTCTTCAGGAGGGACCCGGTTTGTTTGTTTTTTGTTATATATATATATATATAGTCAATGTATTAGAAGTTGCACTCAAATCCAGACTTTTTAGATTAAATTTGGGTGCAGGGTCAAAAGGCATTACATATGTAAATGTGCAGGTCTTCTCAACATATATATATATATATATATATATATATATATCAGCGCTACGAAATAAGTTGGCGCTATAGAAATACATGTTAATAACATATATAAATATATATACAAAGTATATATATATATATATATATATATATAAATATATGGCTAAACACTACACTTTATTGAGACAGTAGCATGTGCACTGAAAGAATCATAATTCAGTCCTTTTTTACCGTAGGCAAGTCACTAAAAGTGTTATAATTCATTTATAAGTCTAACTTGGCTTTGAGTTAACTATAATATTTTAAAATACAGGGAACTCATTTGATCTAACTTGCTGCCTTGGGTAATATTTCAATTTACGGTACTTTTCTAGAAGCAATACAAGCTATTTCAAAGTATAGTATGTTTCACACTCCTTTAATTTGCATTTCTGTAAGCTTGCATAAAGTCAAGCGCTTCTAAACAAGACTACACAAACCGTTTTGGTGGACTCATTTAAATGATGATTTTGCAGTTGAAATCTACGAGAAACACAAAAACAGTGAAATGACCGTCCAGCAACTTGTGGTGATTGTAAGATTTTTATTGCGTTTGTTGCACAAGAGTTGCAGCAGCCTGAGCACATGGAACCTCAATTTGAATTCATGATTTTCAGAATAACAACTAATCCCAAAATGCTTTCCGTTAAAACTTTCAGGAACTCCCTGGTTTAGAACCAGCAAACTGGACCATACTCACCACTACTCTTCTGGGTCTAGCCACAGTAGAGACTTTGCTATACTAGCAGGGGTTGATACATACTGTAGCACATCAGCTCCATACCAATAGTACAACCAGCCATAGATGCAGCCTTACAAAAAAAGAGCCTGCTAGTTATTTCAGTGTGCTGCATGGAAAGGCTGAACTACACCGTTCTGTTAGACGGCTCACTGCAAATAAAAATTATGTAGGGCAAAATTTTCTGATTCTCTGCAAAGGACTTTAAAGCAAATAGTTTGTGTCTAGCCTCTGTAATGTTTTCAAGTGGTTACACAGCACATCAATTCCTTACAAATAGTACAGGTATGGGACCTGTTATAAGGAATGCTCTAGACCTGAGGTTTTCCAGATAAGGGGTCTTTCTGTAATTTTAATTTCTTTACCTGAAATCTGCTAAAAAATTACTTAAACATAACAAACAAAAAATAATTGTTTTCCAATGCATCTAACTTATGTTTTAGGGGATGTACAGAGATTGGAGATTATAAACATATTTGGTGGACGTGTCCTAAAGCGGTCAGATATTGGGCTCAGATTTTTCAAATAATTGAAAAGGTTTTTAATAAATGTATTACACCTGACCCTGTTATAGCACTCTTATCTTGGCCAAATAAAGAACTTACTAAGAATCAAAATAAATTAATGGGACAGATTTTAGCAATAGCAAGAATAAACCTGGCTAAGCAATGGCTACAAAAGACCATTGGAACTCAAGGTATGATAGAAAGAATTAGTCAGACACAAAATTTATTATACTTAACCGCTTTATTGGGAGATACAGTAGAGAAACATGAACAAATTTGGGCTCCATGGAACATTTTTATTAAGATGTAATCGGGAAAAGCATAAAAGTAATAACTATAACATAGAATACAAGTGATATTAACATTGGCAAGAATACTTAACAAAAAATGTATAAGTTGTTGTTATTCAAGATTAACATTTTCGTCACAAAAGTATGCTGAAGTGGAAACTATGTAAATTTACCTTTGTAAAGATATTTGTGATTAAAAATAAAAGAGATATTAAAAAAAAAAAATAATAATAATTGTTTTGCCTCAAATAAGGATAATTTATATCTTAGGATCAAGTACAAGGTACTGTTTTATTATGACAGAGAAAATGTATTATTTCATAAAATGAAGCCTATGGGAGATGGGCTTTCCATAATTAGTAGCTTTCTGGATAACATGTATCCGGATAACAGATCCTATACTGGTACAATCAGCCATTCTGACAAAATCAGAGATTCAATAGCAACATCAGCATTGATTCAGTTCACATGTTTATATAAATAATGTTTAATCAATGGTTCAAGATCATCAGGTTGAATCAGTGTGAGAATTTATCTGATTTAAAAAGTAACACTAGCGTAACTACGCTACCTTTCGGCGACCTTATCGTAACTTCGTACTTTAGTGAATTTGTGTAGCGCTGGCGAAAATTCGCCTGGCGAAGTGCGGCAAATGTTAACGAAAGGCAACGCTAGCAAATTTTCGCTGCTTAGTGAATTTCCCCCATGGTGTCAATCTATGTATTAATCATAGCCACCTACAACTTAGTGGCCAGAACTGCATGTCATAAAAGTCAGCATTTTATTCTGTATTTCCAGTGCAGGTTATTACTTCATAGTCAGTTCTTAAGTACTGGCGAACTACTACTATTAATAGTTGTGTAAAAATGTTCTAATGTGTAATATTTTAATGTAATATTTAGATCTCCGCACATTTTTCCTAGAGACTTGATTATATTTATTTCCATAGTTCATGGCCTTCTAGTGTGTAAGACACTATGACAGGAATACAAGTACAAAAGGAAATTTGCTTTCACAAGTGGAAATAATTGCATATAGATTAAATAGACCCATACATCTTCTGCTTGGTGACCTCATATCTAAAATACACCAGAAGCACATCAAAATAATTTAATATAGATTTGTTTTTCATAAATATGCAATGAAATCCTAGTGACAAGCTTCAGGAAACGTCTATGAGCTTTACCAAGGTGAAAAAAAAACCTGGGCTATCTGGAAATATTTGCTTTAATGCCATGCTAATGATGACCAAACATGTAATTAACAATCCAGTAACATTAGGAGCATTCTGCAAGAAGAAACAATAGAATGTGCCATTTTTTAAAGTCAGAGCAAGGTATTGCAAACAATAACAAAAAGCACTTCAAACAGGAAAATGGAAAAAGTGCTCTGAACACTAAAGATAATACTAAAAAATCCTGTAAAGGATTCCTGAATAGAATAGCTCTCTCCCTCAGAAAAACATTTTCATTTGGTTTGTGCTTTGGGAAACATGAAAGTGTTCAACAGAATCCAGAAATCCACTTTAACTAAAATATCTTATAAGTGAAAGATGTTGCTGCTCCTTTCCCCAGAGAGGAAAGACTAGATTGCTCTGAGTTTCTACATAGCATGGGGGATGTCTGCTAGATTATTTCAAACTACGTATCTCCTGCAGATACAGAGATTTACCAGCTCTCTTTGCATTGCTGTAGGTCTCTGCTTTAAAGTACAGAGACCTACAGCCTTGAACATGGGTGGCCTTTTTATCAAAAATGTATTTGGGAATTTTTATTTAAGATGCAAAAAAGCCTCAAGAACTCACCAAACTCGAATGTGAGCTTATTACTGAAAAACGCAAATCTCGAAAACTCAGTAGATTAAAAACATGATTTAAAACCTCAAATGTAGCAAACTTCCAACATGCAGAGGCTCAGGAGTTTGTGATGCCTCCAACATTTCCTGGTGCATTTCTAAACGACCCCCTTTAAGTCACTAAATAATAGCAATCATAAAAAAATACTTTGGTCATATAACTTGTAGCTAAACCCCTGCTGATTTCTAACAAGATGAACTGGCTAAACCCAATAACAATCAGATAAACATTAGTAATGGGAATTACTTTGTGCACCAGCAGGCCCGGATTTGTGGAGAGTAGTGATGGGCGAATTTATTCGCCAGGGACGAATTCGCGGCGAATTCCCATGATAAATTCGCGAAACGCCAGCAAAAATTCGCTGCCGAAAAATTCGCCCAAAAAATGAGTCGCGTGTCGTTTTTGACGCGACGCGTCGAAAACAACGCGACGTGCGCCAAAAACTACGCGACGCGTGCCAAAAACTACGCGACGCGTGCCAAAAACTACGCGACGCGCGCCAAAAATTACGCGATGCGCATGTCAAGGGAAACTTAATAAAGTCAACAGAGTTGTTATAATGCCCTACACATAGGGTTGCCACCTTTTCCTAAAAAAAATACCGGCCTTCCTATGTATTTGTCTTTTTTTCCTATTAATAACATTGGGATCAACCTTTAAAAATACCGGCCAGGCCGGTAAAATACCGGCCAGGTGGCAACCCTACCTACACATAAGCCCACAGTTAAATAATGTGCCATATGGTAGAAAATGTAAAGGGGATAAAAAATGTTATGCCTTTTGCAGTCTATCACCCTGAAAACTGAAAAGACGCTAGTGTTTTTTGTACTTAGAAGTTATTACACTCAAAAATAAGGATGTAAGTAACTAAAGATTGAGGATGTTTTATGCACTCCAATGCATTTCACCAGGTCAGAAAAGGCGATGGCAAGTCTGCAAAAGAGGTAACGTTCAGTAAAATTCACATCTTAGTGAGTTACGTCCATTCGTCAGAGCAAAAATTCACCTGGCATTAGAGTGTGAAGCAACACTTGTGTACATCTCCTTCACAAGCGAATTTTCGCAAGCGTTAGTCACTACGCCCTTTAATGAATGTTCCCCAGAGAGTGACATTTGCAACTGGTTTTTATTTAATTTTATTTTGATTTTTATTCATCAGCTCCCCAGTTTGCAATTTCAGTCACCTGGCTGCTAGGGTCCAAATTACCCTGTCAATTATGCATTGTAACATTATTGTAACTATAAAAAAATAAAGCTGCTGAAAATGAGTCATTCTATAACATACTAAAAGTTCATTTAAAGGTGAACCACCCCTTTAATTTAAGAAAATGTTTTAAAAACAGGGAAATTAAAACATTTTTGTATGATTTAATGTCAAACAATACAGTGCGGTTTAACGGGCATATTGTACTGTAACTAGATGATTAGAAAGGTAATTTTCTTTCCTTCAACCTGTCTGTAGACACCTACTGTTAGCGTAATATTTTCTGAAGCTTTTTTACCTAGGATGCCTGCCGCGCCGTCGAGCCAAGTGCACCGAGTGAGCACACTTCATTTTATTAATTTGGACTTGGAGAAAAAGTGGCCTTAAAAGCTCAGGGAACAGTGACATTTACAGAGCACTGGGAAAAGGCAGAACTAGAAGACATTGCCTGTCACTCACAGTAAAAATACTTAGCCTTTTAGCAACAGTTTTATACCTGGGGCTTTTGCTCTCTTTTTTTTTCATTTCAAAAGACTCCAGATTAATTGCTAACATTGACAATTAAAATGTTGACCTCTCCTGCTTTACATGCACATCTCTATTACACACATTTACATAAGACCCTGTTGGAAGGTTGAATTTTTTTGTATTTCTAATTAATGCTTTATGTATAATTTTATCCTAACACTGCAGATAGAAGCACATATGCCAAGCAGTGGAAGAAAAACAAGTTGAGGTAAAAGCATAGAGATGACATTCTGACAACATGTCAATGCTGTACAATTCCGAGACTGAAATAGCATTCAGTTAAAGTTCCAGGCATCATAAATGACGCATTAAACTACATCATCCAGGAGACACCAGCAGAGACTACAATCACAAAGTAAATGTGATTTATCAAATTAAAAAAAATTTTTACTTATATTTATTTACTGCAGCACTGCATTGCAAACAAATGAGTTCTAAATAGTGTAAGGAAAAGTAATACTGCACTTTCTGGCTTATTCTTGGCGGTGTAACTTTCCCACTTTGGAATAAAACTCTCACATTGTACATTAGGCTTCATTTAGTAATGGGGGGGGGCAAGGTCTATCAGCAAAAAAAGGAGCTCAATACACCAAGCTTTTTTACCCACAATCCTATGAATTCCCAGAATCACTTACTTTTGTTTGTAAATGAACAAATTGTACTTGCTCCATTTTGGGTGTCATGTATGTGTTGTATTAGTACAGGTATGGGACCTATTAGCCAGAATGCTTTAGAACTGGGGTTTTCTGGATAACAGATCTTCATACTTTAAGGGGCAGATTTACAAAATTCACATGAA
>CM044437.1:99276258-99288604 GCA_024363595.1 Xenopus borealis
ACTCCCATTTCTCTCCCCTTCTGTCTGTCTGACCTCTGCCCATGGTGTGACTAAGGGAGTGTGTCCCCTGCAAATTGTTCTCCCTGGCCCCATCCCCCACAGTGGACATCATGGGTTACCCACAATGCAAAAAATCATGGGTCACCCGTGATCAGCAATTTTACATGCATCATAGGTAACCTCTGGGGCCCTCTACAGACAGAACAGACTTGGGCTACCCTGCAGCTGTGGGTCTGCTTTGTCTGTAGTTACACCACTGCCAGAATCTTCCATCTCTCATCTAAAAGAGAAGCTGCTCCTCAGTTGCTATAAGCTTTATGGTGGCCTGTTAAGCAATGGTTTGCTTACAAAAACTGCGTTATTCCTCTGCAACCCACTTCATCTCTTTGTCTGTTACTCCTGTTCTTCCTATGATTGTCTTCTGCATTCCATTTTAAAGATACCACCCACATCCATTATCATCACCCATCATTAACCTTTCTCTTTTGCTGATCCATACTTCTTGAATTCAATCCTTAAATTCTTCCCTCTTTTTCAAAACTATTCTCAAACCCTGCCTCTTGAAGTGCTAGCAAAGCATCTTATTCTAATTTGGCAGCCCTAATCTTCTTCCAAGAAATGCTTCCCTTTGTTATTTCTAAAAATAAAAAGGCATTCCAGTTCGCCAGTTTACAGTTATTTCCTGTGAAGGCATACTTAGAATATATACTGTATTGCAGTAATATTTGCAAAAGCCTTAACCTCAAGGGGCTCAATTTGTCTATATGCTCGTATATGATGAAATAATGACAAGTGAGTACCTGAAGTAGATGCATGAGAAACAAAAAACAGACACTATACCATATAGAAAAATCTACATATAGAAATATAGAAATGCATCCATAACAGGGAGAGATATCCATTAGAGAATATATTGCTTCTTTATCTAGAAACTTGTTATTCAGAAAGCTCTAAATTATGGGAAGATCATCTCCCATAGACTTAATGTTAAGATATTTCACATTATTAAAATTAATTTCCTTTTTCACTGTAATAATAAAACAGCACATTGTACGTAATCCCAAATAATATATAATGAATCATTATTGGAGGAAAAAACAATCCTATTGGATTTTGTTTAATATTTGAACGATGTCCTCGAAAGTCAGTGCAGATAACGATGGCAAGAAACATCTTCAAATTGTGAAAGGGACATCTGCCACTGACTTCTACATTACTTTGACAGATTTTAGTTGGAATATCTTTGGATTTATAGCATCTTTGGATTATAATAAATCTTGAAAAAATTGGTTTATCACATCAGACATGCTAATATATATTTAAGTAATGGTTTAAGTATTAAAAGCCCCAATATACTTCTTATGTAAATATTTTAAATCCAGATGAACATACCTATTGATTCAGGAATGGGATATTCTTTTATCTTTTCTCTTTAAAGGGATACCATCATCAGAGATATACCACCTATTATTGTAATAACATTTGATTTATTTACGCAAGCCTTAATACTGTATGTTCAGCATTTTTATTTTAGTTATCGCTCATAAATTTTTTTTAAATATTTCTGATTTCACATTTGCTTTTAACACTGGAATGAATCTTGACCAAACTGCTCATCCCCACATTCATTTGCATCAGTGAGGGTCTGCTGTCTCATGACCTATTTGCCCACTGATGTGTCTCGTTATTTCACACCCTCCTAATCAGTATTAAGCACCATGAATGTTATGCCTGTACTATATCGTATTGCTACCTACATTATCAGCATTATCCATGAGGTTTATAACCAATTTAGATTCCGGTCTAGAGAACTTGCCCACCAGGATGGAATTTGCGGTATACAGAGCCCTTCTTCAGTTACCTTAGTGATCCCCAATTCCCCATTTAGCTCTACTTATTTTCTTTTGCCCACTGGGTTGCACTGCACCATGGTGCATATTTTTCTGTGAATCTCCTTAATTGGTAACCCAACAAATAATTTAGAAGTTTGTAAGACAACTGTTAACAAATGCAATGCAATCATAGGAAAAGAGCTTATGGTTAAATCATATTAGTGACGGCTTTCCATTTCTTCCAGGATCTTGAATTTTTTTATAGATTTATTGGTATTCAGTGGGGAAACAACTCTACAATTTGCAGTCCATGATGTCTGCAACATGCCAAAGTAACAACAAAATACATGTTTTAAATCTACAGTAAGCAGTCAGTGTGGTTTAATTCTAAGCCTATGGTTCATGGGGTGTTTTGATTACCACTACTTAGTAGCAGTGATCCAATTATTGAAAATCACCAGGCGCATTAGTGCAAGTTCAAGCAACAACAATGGGACTTGGGATACTCACAGGGCTTCTCACTTTAGTCAAGAAAAATTGATGCAAGGCAATTTCTGGATTTTGGCCTTCACTAATTAGAAGTATGGTATAAAATTCTAAGGGGGCATTAATCCACAATGTCAAATAATCCCAGTGAAACCTGCAAAACAATATCATTTTTATTTGCTGTGTTTGGGTACAACAAACAATTGTAATAAAATAATAAGTTAAAACATTTGCTTACACTAGTAAATCCCCAAAATGATTTTCTAATAGCCCCATACTACCCTTACTGAACAATGTTTTAGTTCATACACACACACACACAGATGGAGGAAGGGCAGAACAGCCACTAAGCACTTAGGCACCACAAAGCAAGGATAAAGAAAAACTAAATATTAAATGAAGGGGAGATATAATTTCCAGGCTAAAAAGCATGATCGGGTTTTATAAAAATGACCTAGAGCTGACTAAAGGCAAGGCAGCAATTTCTTAATAATTCTACTTTATCATGCTAAATCATTTATTGAGAAAGAATCTTTAAAATCTACTGCATAAAAACTTTATTATTGGCTAGTAATGGAGAATATGATAGTTCCTAAAAGACATTTAAAATATTTTATTTCTAGCTGTATTTCTACCGACGTCCCAATTTAAGCTATACTGCAAGCTCAACTGAGTGTGTGCATGCACTGCATAAGTGTGATACATTCAACAGAACAGAAAAGACAAAAACCTATATATATATTGCGACAAGTGTGCATTCGCCGAAAGTCTCGGTAATTGGCAATATATCGCTCTCATTCAGACAATTACCAAAGAGTCTGAAGATGGTGATGTCTTGATCTCTGCTGAACAGAATATGCCCCGAAGGGTAAGTAAAGACTTAGGGGCATTTGCACAGGGTAGCAGCTTTGAAAAAAACTTGAATGTCAGGAAGTCTATTAACATATTCAAATGGGTCAACAGACCTCTGCCATTGACTTCTACATGAACTCAGCAGGTTTTAGGTGGCTACCTCTCTACTTCCAGGGTTGAGGTATGCTAAATCCTGAAATCTGGATATTTCCAAACTGGAATTTGTGAGTTTTGACAAAAAATTCAACTTGAAAATTCAAATTTACTATTCTGCACCCATAGTTATGATATAACTTCCTATAGGAACAGTAACACCAAAAAATTAAAGTATTTTAAAGGAATGACAATATAACGTGTGGTAGCCCTGCACTGGTAAAACTGATGTTATTGCTTCAGAAACACAACAGCCATTCAAGCACAGGATATACAGTGGATACCAGGTTCTGAAAAATCCAATTGTAAATTACACAGCTAATCTGCTATGTATCCTGTGCCGTTAATCATTTTTCAGCTTTGAATGGCCGCCCCATGGCTACACAGCAGCTTGTTTATATAAACTATTGTAGAGTTTCTGAAGAAAACACACCAGCTGTACCAGTGCAGCACAATAGTACATTATATTGTCATTCCTTTGTAGCACTTTCATTTTTTGGTGTTATTGTTCCTTTAAGCGCCTCTTCTCCAGGATGAACAACCCCAACTTGGCTAGTCTTCCCTCATAATTAAGATTTTACATACAGTACCTTTTGTCAGCTTAGTTGACCTTCACTGCACCCTCTATAATTCAATGTCCTGCTTGAGCAATGGAGAGCAAAATTGTTCAGCATATTCTAGATGGGTCCTTACCAGTGCTTCATACAGTGGAAGAATAACCCCCACCTCCAACAAATCTACACCCCTTTTAATACAGCTCAAGACCTTGTTTGCCCTTGAAGCTGCTGACTGGCATTGTTTGCTACATCTGTGGGGGGCAAATTATTTGAAGGCTTGTTAATTATCTACAAGGACTCCAAGGTCCATTTCCATTATAGATTTGCATCATGCAGTCCCGTTAAGGGTATAAGTGGCTTGGATATTTTTACATCCCAGATGCAGGACTTTACAGTTATCAACATTGAATCTCATTTGCCACTTTGTTGCCCAGATTTCCAGTTTGTCAAGATACTTTTACAAGGATGCAGCATCCTGGATGGAATTAATTGTGTTTCATAGTTACAATACCCTCCCCTTAATGAACAAGTTAAATAAAAGTGGACCCAATACAAAGCCCTGACGGACCCCACTAAGAACCTCACTCCAAATCAAAAATGTACCATTAACAACCACCCTCTGTACCCAATCCTGTAGTTTAGAAAGCAGATGTTTGTGTGGCACTGCATCAAACGCTTTGGCAAAATCCAAATAGATCACATCTACTGCTCCCTTGCTGTCCAGCATCTTACTTACTGCAATATAATTTGTCTGACATGAAAAATGGCATTCACCAGGACATATTTTTGAATGTGATCCCTTAACAAGCCTTCAAATAATTTGCCCACCACAGATGTCAAGTTCACTGGCCAATTTACTGGCCTATAATTGCCAGGCTGTGTTATAGTAATCCCTTTTTAAATATTGGAATGACATCAACTTTCCTATAATCCATAGGTACCATATAAAATGAAAGACTTATGAAAATCTGAGAAAATAGAAATAGAGGCCAGTCTAAACAGAGGCCAGTCTAAAACTGAACTTAACTCTCCTAGTATCTGGGGGAGGGGTATGCTATCTGGCATTGATGGCTTGTTCACATTTTTATTAAAGCTTTATGAACCCTTAGCCTGGGTCAGCCAATGACTAGATTGAGCTGAGCCAACAGTGCAGCTACGAAGTGAGACCGGGAACTCTGACTCCTTTATTGTATACACTGATGAAAAGAACTGATTTAGCAAATTTGCTTTTTCTGTATATGTTACAACCATACTATCTATATTATTACATTAATTATTCCTATAGGCAAAGCATGAAATGTAAAATGTTACAGACATAAACTATGGTATATCTCAGAGCTTTTTACACTTTCATATTTCAGGTCAAATTGATATCAGGACTGCCGTTACTAATTTATGAGAAATGATTAAATATAATTTTTCTTAAAAATTCTTTAAAAATTATAGATTTTAAATCTCATAGCACATGTGGTGGTTTCCCTTGTCAGATGAAATATAGTTTTTGGGCTAAAACCTATTGCCTGTACCAGCAATATAAGAGATATCCTTTACAATCATTACCTGCAAAACATTATGACCTATAATATCATACATATGGTCACGGGTAGGCCTTCGTTAGGCGCCCAGGGGAAGTAGTGGACCAAGGAGGAAGCTTAGGGGTTAAAGGGTCCAATAACGCAGCACAGGCAAGGATCAGGCAGGAGTCAGACAAGTCCAGGCAAAAAGGTGTATTGGCAGGAACAAAGGCAAAAACAGGTCCAGGCAAGATCAAATATACAAGAAACAGGATCAAGATAAACCCAGGAACATTAACAATGTGGTCCTATAATTGGGCGCCATATTGGCGTCCAATGCGCCCTTAAATATTCAAATTTGGCGCCAAAACGGGCGCCGTGATGTCATTGCGTCAGGCGCGACGCGATGATGTCACGCTGCCATTGTGGATAGGACGCCGGACAGAGAGGACGTGCCGCCCGGAGCTAAGGTAAGCCTCCGGGCGGCACGATCCTGACACATATATATATGTCTCCTTGCATTTTCAGTGTTAGGAGTGTTAAGATCAAAGTCTATTTCTATTAAACAAAGTTCTGAAGTACTAGAATGATGAAGTAGAAAAAGAAATTTAGTTTTCAGTTCAATTTCAATGATTTTGAAGATGTTCTTTGTCACTGAGATAGGTGGACTCAGTCATCCATCAGACAGTCTCTATTTTTTTTTTCTTATTATTTCTACTTTGACAATATGTTCAAACATCCTACCTATAAAGATGTTCTCTATAAAGGCTTTCGCCTTTGGCAAAGGTCCAAGAGGGAACAGTAAATGTCTCCAATTTATGGCCAATCAATGGTCTTTAGTGGCTACAAATGCCAAGGTTTTGTTTTGTGCATTATGAAATATGCATTTTAAAAGCTTTGGATTTCATATTGCTGCCTTAAAAGTGAAAATGAATTGTATATAACTTTCCTAAGTAAAGAAACTGCAAAAAGAAATCAGTGGAAGAAACAGAACTGAAAGTGATGTGGATAGCAGTCTGCGATGGCTCATGTCATGTTGTGTTATGTAGCATCAAATCACAGTACAATATGACACAATATAAGCAACATGAGTGGCGTAAATGTGACACAGCAGATAGAAAAGGTCACATTATAAGAAAACATCTTTTTGTGAGATAGCTGCTGTCAATTCAGATAACGGCTACCTGACCCAAATTTTCATATGACTGAAACAGGCAAATACTGCGGAAAGTGTGTACTTGCCGTTAACAAAAGTTCAGATTTTAGGCCAAGCCGCATCTTTTTGGCAATAAGATTTAAACGTGATCTCACTTCGTGCTGATATTCAATCAATTATTCCATTTCTACATTACAAATCTTAAGACAATACAGGCAAAGAGAAGTATACTCAATTTTACTTACTCATGTTTAATTATTTATGCTGGCTTCTTTAAACATATTTGGCTCTCTAAAAACATCTCTTTAGAACTGTGTTCCATTTCTTAATGCTTACCTATTCTGTTTGTTCTTCGTCTCCCTGATCCTTTTCGATTTTCTGCAGGTTAGCAAGTGCTGCATTGTCTGCTTTTGAAATGTGTCTTTAGGCGTGCTTTTGTTTGACATGAAATGCCAAGACTGAACTGACAGAGTCTGTTTGAAAATCCGTTTCCAGGTATACAAGATCAGTAAGTCTCCTCAATGTATGCTCTGATTACTATTTTTCCTCAGATATTTATATCAACATTTCATTTCTACAGAAAGATGTTTTCTCCGTATACCTGTCAGGAAGAAACATACTCAGGGTTGGTAACAGTATCATTTATATATTCAAATGTATGAATATATTTGGAGTAAGGGGGTTGACATATTCTTTCTCGACTTAAAAGAAAATATACAACGGAACAAGCACTCAGTCAGTGCTCCTTCAGTAGTTCAAACAGGAACCAGTTTGGAAAATCTTTCATGCTAGTTCTGCATCTGCCTCAAAGTGGAAACTCTTTAAAACTATTTACTGTAATTGAGCCCACGTTTCACACAAATCAGGAAAATCAAAACATGAAAAGTTCTCAAACCCTGTTATTTGTCAAATGTTACTCAAGTTAGTTTTAAAGGAATATGGAAGAAAACAACAGGGCATGCTTTATGTAATAGCATGGCACACTTTCTCTATAAGGAAACTATAGTGTTATATCACCTTATCAACCTCCTTTAATAGGGTCTCTGCAGCATCGTTTCTGTGGACAATGCTGCCCGAGGCGGCTCCAACAATGCTGCCCCCCCAGCCGGATTACATTACTGGGGGGAGGCAGCAACGCTAGTGCCGAGAGCACAATCGCACTCTCGCGCACTAGTAAATTCGAATTTTCGGTTTAAAAAATGGAAATTCAGCTCTTAAAGGCACCAGGAGTGGCTTTTTGCTGCCCCTGGAAACCTAGCTTGCGCTGCCACCTGAGGTGAGCCCCTTGGTCTCTGCCCTGTTCTAATAAATAATAAGCTGATTTAAAAGTTGATGTCCTGTGGTCAAGGCAAGAAGACACTGATGTCAGTGTGTCAGGTTTGTTATTTTGATTAGAGCTTTTAAAAGTAATAATAATCACTAGTGATGGGCGAATCTCCCGCGTTTCGCTTCGCCGAAAAAGAAATTCGCGAATTGGCGAAAAATTCATGAAACGAGTCGCGTCAAAAACGACGCGCGACTCGTTTTTTGGGCGAATTTTTTTGCGGCTAATTTTTGGTGCCGTTTCGCGAATTTATTCGCCAGAGGCGAATCGCGGGAATGTTAATTAATGTATTAAATTGTTGGTGATTTAAAAGCTAATTGTAAATGTAATTACTATCGAAAGCATAATTCCTGGTTGTTACATTTTAGCCAATGTTGCAAAAGCCAGTGTCCTTCAGCAAGACCGGTCTGTTAATCAGTTGGCTTATGTTACATTGTTTCAAAAGTCAGAGCCACCAGGGCAGTGAATAGAAAGGGACAGACAAGCACTGCTTTCAATAGCAATACATGTACAAATAACTTAAAAACCATAGAAAATGTGTAATGAATGTATTTGCAAAGCTGCTTAGAATCATGTTTTATTTTTGGGGTTGACGTCCTTTAACAATAAACTTCTAGCCTCACAGAGTAATAATTTAAAAACTATAAAAAATAAATAATAAAAAACCAATTACAAAGTTGCTAGGAATGGGGAATTATGTAACATACTAAAAGTTAACTCAAATGTAAATCACCCCTTTAAGTTGTTGCTATAGAGAGCACAACTATTATTATTATTATTATTATTATTATTAACATGTATTTATATAGAGCCAACATATTTATTAGCACTGTAACTATTGATCTTCATTTTTTTTATATACTCAAAGAGACACACATCTTACAGTATTATGCATGTGCTTCTGGAAGAACTATGTGTAATATGTTGCAGAACACATTGCTGCCTGAAATTTTTGGCCTGTGATTTTCACATCTGTAAACACAGCAAGACCTCAATTAGATACATGCTTCTAGCAAGAGCATTACAAGGTAAAAACTATTACAATGCTTTAAGACCCTGCCTTAGTATTAGTATGGATAGTCCTATTCCAGGATTCAGTTCAATCCAAACACTTTGTTTTATATTTGAGACTAAATAATTGGTATCAAAACAAACTCAATATGACTCAAAGTTATATGACTTTTAAGCTCTGGAAAACTGAATGCAACAATTTATTTTTCACAGAATATGTATTTTTTTAAATTTCCTGCTGAAATTTTGAATATTCCATTTAAGATTTTGACTTTTCTTGGTATTTAGATCATTTGTGGATGAATACGTTTTGGTCAAACATGAGATATTGGGACATCATATGTTTGTAAAGAAAAGCACTCTTCAGCATGGATGTTTTTAATGATGAGGTGCAAAAATATGTCTCTATTGCTATTTAAGAATTACCCATGTGAGCTGTCTGATTTGATTTTCAAATCTGAGGTCTAATTTACTAGGCAGATTGACGCTATTCACATAGGTACTTGCACCCATTCATGCTCATAACAAATTGTGGAGAGATTCAATAACCCCCTGCAACTTGGTGGTAATTTCAGGGCTTCCCAAGTGGGTGGCGTCCATGGATATTCTTCATTGCATAAAGACTGGACTTAATTATAAATTACAGAAGAGAATTCCTAGGTATAATAAACAACAATCCTCTATTATGAATGTCCTCTTAAAAGATTTGTAAAACTTTTAGGCACTTCAGTATCTATATTTTAAAGATTTCTATGGTATATGTTTTGATCCATATGTTATAGCTCATTTGGGAATTCAGCAAATTCCTAGTTAACTATCTAATTTATTTTAATGATGCATTTGCTTATTGCATAGTCCTCTTAAATATTTATTCATTTGCAAGCAGGGCCCTCTAGTATTGTCTTTAAATAATATGAAATTGTTACAGCACATCAGCTCTTGTGAACGGGCCACCCAAAATGCCAGCCACCAGGCACAGCCGTCCTCCGATGGGAAAGTAAGATCAAGGTAAGCATCACACTTACTGGGACCAACACCCAGGGAGTGCTGAATTGTACTCTACTAGATCAGAGTATGCAAACTCCTTCCCCACCTGCCAAGCATTCCCGAGCAGCTCCACACCCCCACTACTTCAATAGGTGAGAGAGTGCAGGAAATTCCTGTGCTCCACGTGCAGAGGAGAAAGTGCAATTCCTTTCCTCCCCACCTTATACCCTATCTGACCACCCCCTACCCCTCCTTTCCTTCCCCATACACCAAACCTAGTCACTGTCCTCCCTCCTAACCTTGTGAAGGATCCCCATTTCTTAATCCAGTATTGTCCAGGGAGCTTCATATATGGGGGGGCATATTTAGAACAAGGCAGTGCAACATTGATAGTACCATGTATACACAATACACAATCTGTTCTATGCTGGACTACTGGAGCCTATACACAATTTCTTAATGTTAGTGGATAACTGCTGGTATACCAGTGCTGTCAGCAAATCTGCCTTATCACCTCACAACAACTCGTAACAGTTTATGCAGCCTCTGTTCCAGCTTGTAAGTTCCTTCTGCTATCTTCCACACTTTGTTACTAAATGATTCCTAATAAAGGGATATTGTGATGTGATTTAGAGACATTCAGTAACTTGTGGGGCCCTTTGCACCAATGTATCTGCCTTAGGTGCAAAAACTGGTTTTCCCTGTTAAGTACAATGTATGGGATCATTTTCAAAGTGCAATTGCTGACAAAACTACAATTGTTCCCACAACAGTCTGTGTCAAAAGGCACGAGTGTGCTCAATTCTGAATTGGAGGCAAGAGGAATGCACACAATACAACTACAACACAACTATACTGAGTTGCACATTCCTTTAATAAATGCAGTATTTAGTACAAACTGACTGTGGGGAAAATTGTGGCCTCACAACTGTGGTGCAATAAGTAAACGTTCCCTTGCATTTCTTCTGTGTAAGGAAAATATGTGAACTTGAAGGATATGTGTATCATCATTAACTTCAGATTTATTTTAGAACATTATTAAAGCCACAAATTTACTGAAAGCTTCATTATTCGGAAAACATAGGTCCTAAGCAACTGGATCCCACTGAGAAAAACTTCCAGCAGAAAAAAGTCAGTACTGTGGTGGCATGTGCCAGGTGGTGGCAGCAGTAGTTATGGGCACCAGTGCTAAAGCAATAATAATTATTTTGGTAGTGCTGATGAGGGATATGGTATAGTATATATAATTTATTAGCCACACACTTAGGTTTCACTTACCCTGTAAAGTTGCAAATAAATAATATTCAGAATGATTTATATGGTAGTTCATGTCAGCAGCAGTGATTCTCTATGCAGCACTTACATTCAAACAAGCCTAGTAAATATCGGTATGTTGTATCTGATAGAACAACATTATGTTTTAGATGTATTCATATTTTTCAAGTAATTGTAAAAAAATAAATAAAAAGCTATTCTTTTTAATAATGTTATACAGAAGTCCTCTTTTCTGTCATTGCAATTGCTTTTTCTGCATGCTGTGACCCTCATTAACCTCCTGTATTAGTAACTGCCCAAGTTCTGTGCTTGAGTTCTGTAAATAGGCAAGGTTTTAGAGTCTCTCTGTCTAATGCTACTTAATACATAATCAATCAATTAACCTGGAACCTCTTAATTACAACAGTACAAACTGCACTTAGGTGTGTTAAATGAAAACGTAGCCTGTATTGCAATGAATTTAGTTAGCCCTGATTAGATAGAGTTGTTCATATAATAATGCCTAACCCTGCCTAATGCATAAACAATAACCACATAAATGTGTCACATTATTGCATTCATTACATTGAAGCCAGACACAATAAATTATTATGTAAGTAATATTTTTTTTATACTCAATGTTTTAAAGTGTCAGCAGAAGACTTTGCTATTGTATACCCTGTAACAATATCTGGAAATTGCAATGTATGACTGCCAGTGAATAGATTCCCTTGCATGGCTCCCTGTCTGCCCTTCTGTATTGCTTTCCACTTTTTTCCTTGCTGAAGTTGCTGTTGATCATTTCTTCTGAAAGAGATCTATAACGCTAATTTCATATAATAATAATTTTCCATTTTATCGTATTATACCTGAGTCTACGCATTATAATCAAAATAAATTCTCAGGTTAAAACGTGTATATCTGTTTTATAAGTTTCCATTGCTTAGCATGGGGGCCTCCATGACTTTTCTTTCAATATGGAGGAAATTTCTGCACAGTTTTATGTTAAAAAGTCTCTTAAAAGACAGGACAAGACAACCCCAAAATAAACATTTGCTTAAAGGAAAACTTTACCCTCAAAATGAATAATTAAGCAACAGAGAGTTTATATCAAATTAAGTGGCATATTAAAGAATCTTATAAATCTGGAATATTAATATTTTAGGGATACACCGAATCCAGGATTCAGCCTTTTGCAACAGGATTCGGACTTGGTCGAA
>CM044437.1:99291099-99316052 GCA_024363595.1 Xenopus borealis
CTAGCGAAGCCAATGCTGGTGGATCTTAGGGAATTTGCCCCCATATGTCTGCTGCCCAGTGCATTGTTATCTATGCGCAGGCAAGGCAGGGCTAACTTACACCTTATTTTAAAAAATGTACAGGTATACCTTGGTTTTCCTGTTTTTATCATTCATTTATCATCAAATCTCATCCAAAATATTATTAGACAAAAGATAAAGCCAAATGCATAGACGTGAATATTGCATTGTTATCTACAGCCTATCTGTTCATGTGTATTATCATATGTATAATATAACTTTCAAGCACATTGGTTTTGCACTGAGGTTTGATTTAATTAACAACAAGATCCATTACATATTTGATCGATATTATATCATCAGCCACATCTGTATTCATCATTTTCTCTGTACCGAAATAATTTAAGTGGATGTTATTTCCTATGTTGAATATCACCATGTCTCTAAAATGATTGTTGAGCAAAAGCATCATCGGGACAACAAATTCTCTCTAACAAACGCTGCATAACAAGCTCTCTCCATGACAAACTCAGCATAGCAAGGAGGTGAGGAAGGTAGGCACTTGTATAATGGGCAAAAGGAGATTGGCATGTATTCATCCTTAATATGCTTAATCAAGATCTTCAACTCAGCCATGCATGTTGATAGACATACTTAATCTTTAATCATTACATACATTTTAATAGCAAGTTTGGTAATCAGCAGCTTAGAAGAACCTATTATAAATTAATAAATGCATAGAGAAAGCAAAAGGGTAGCCATTTCTTGTTATTTTATACATTTTTACAATTCTAAAGAACTCATCAGCACTAAAGAAACTAGCGTTCAGTCTTTCCTGCCTCATATATATGTATATTATCTTCACCTACTGTGGCATATCAGCTGCCATGCTTGTTATCTGGCTCAAGCCTCCCATTAACTGAATCCCTGGTGGAAAGCCGTTTCCCTACATTATATTGTAATGCTCTTGTTAATGATAAATTGATGAAGAGCTGCTTTTTTAGATTAGGTGAGTGGTCCTTTGATAATGGGGTTGGAATCAAGCCAGGGGTTTTATTCAACTTTGCCTGGAGGGTGAGAACTAACTAAAATATTCCTTTCTTGCCTTTCACGAAGAAAGTGAAACAGTCAAAGAATTTGCGTCTCACATTTCAGATGAGGAAAATTAATTATTTTTCTTCAGTTTCACATTTTGTTTTGAATTGTCTTGACGCTGGTCTTAATTATTTCTTCAATTGTTTTAATGACACTTTTATGAAAAACTGGCACAGGGAGATGTCATAAGGAAAATAGTCATTTTCCCTTGCATACATTGCATCTAATACAGTTCCAGTTTACTGAAAGAAACGCAAGCACAGCAATGTTTACTTTTTATCATTTTTCAAATTACTTCGTTTTTTTTTTCTCAGGCTTTTGTAATTGCACACAGAGCTGGAGAGTAGTCATGACCATTTAACTGTATAGAGAGGAAGTTGTATTAAACTAGTTTTTATGTCAATCAGTAAACAAATACATTGGTAGGTGTACACAAGGCATAGCACGATATATTTTAGACTATGGGGCATATTCACTAAAAATCGAATTGTCTTATTGTCCAACTTTGCAAAAGTTTGCTTACATTCATTGTCATGTTAGCTGTCATGAAAATGCCCAGGTAAAACTGCAAGTTTACATACCCAAATGTAGCTTTTTCTTTCATTTAACACCATTTTTTGGGTTCCACCAATATGTAATCCATCATACATTTCCTTAGATTTTCCTGGATTCTATACCATTTTTCTTTTGAAAATAATAAAATGGAAACAGGTGTTTGGAGAACATAACCATGTTGGGGAAAATACAAATCTCTTTGAGGCTATCTTTTGGTCAGTGACATATCTCAAAATATCTTTAATCAGGGTTTTTTTTGGATAACTAATTTCAACAATACCCTTGCTATTACCACTGAATGCTTCCTGTTCCCTATATAATGTGGTTCCCGATGTTACATGTTGCATTTTTTTCACATATATACGTCACATAAAATGTTTATGTACTATTATATACAACTTGTGTTTTTATGGTTTGTTTGTATTCATCAATTGAAATGAAAATATGGAACATATTGTTCCTTTAAGAGATTTTTAAATGTTTCTTTTATAAAATGTATATATATATATATATATATATATATATATATATATATATATATATATATGGACAACATTAAATATCTAGTGTAGTTATTATTGTTATTATGCGCTTTGGGTCCTGCGGGAGAAAAGCGCTTTACAAATGTTGTTTGTTGTTGTTGTTGTTGTTATTGTTGTTGGTATTCGGGTCAGGATTTCTACCTTTTTCACCAGGATTCGGATTCGGCCAAACCTTCGTGCTTGGTTGAACTCAATCTAAATCTTTTAAATCATGTGACTTTTCTTCACAAGAAAGTAAAATATTTTTTAACCACACACTGCAAAGGAAGTTCTCTTTTCCCTTCTCACACCTGATATGCATATGCAAATTAGGATTCTTCAGTCGAATCTTTCACAAAGGATTTGGCCAAATTCCAAAATTGTGGATTCGGTGCATCCGAATATCCTGTACAAAGCAGAATAAAGCAAGATCGATTTAACCTTCAAATTTATTTAAATAATTATGCACAATCCTTTTTAATATTGCAAGGTCTTTATAGTGCTGAAAATGCCAGGGGGCTGATAGAGAAGTGGAAGTATGAAAATGTCAAACCTGGTTTTGGGATGGTTTTGTAATGGAATTTTCAGTTAGCTTCTGAATCCTATCTGCTTTATTATTTGAGGTGCATGTACCATTAATGGCCACAATCCATTCCAGTGACTATGAAAAGTAGAACAACGGCATGACCTCCAAGAAAAAATCAGGCTTGATAAAAGGCCAAAAACGGCCTGGAACATCCAATTTTTATTGGAAGCTGATGCTGTACTCCTACTTTTCATGGTTTTGGAATTGGGCGGGGTGGTTGTTATGCCTAAACATTAATTAGGTACTTAAATATAGCACAAACACTCATTAGCTCTGGTGTGGACAAACTCAGGAATCTGAAATGAGGTATAAGGATGGCAGTCATGCTATGTGTTGCAGCTATCAACTTTAGAAAACTGTCATGGTTAGGGTGAGGCTCACTAAGCTTATAAGAGCATCTTTGTGTTAGCAAGTGAAGGAATATAAATTTGATTCTCTGGACAGCAAAGAGTTTGTGCTACATGGCATCAGAACAGCAGGCAACCATATCAATACCAATTGTAGGTATATGCATATATATTTATGTTTCACAAAATGACAGATCATTGGCACAAACTAAGCACAAATAAACTGCAAGGCATCCTGTCTCATAAACCAGCTAATGATGTGTGTGGCATTTTATTCCTCACAACACATCCTGTCAACCATTTGTCTGTGTGGCTGTATATGCATAGTTCAGTTTGTTTATAGGCAGATGTTCCAGCTGCTTCCCAGGAAAATGCAGCAAGGATTTTTATCTTCCAATTTATTTAGCTTTTCTGTTCCTTGTATTTTTCTTGACATTTTTTAAAGACAGAGCTGCGCCAAAAGCAGCTCTTTTAAAGTGCATCTGCACACATATATATAGGTAGGGTCAAAGCATTTCCATATAACCCCAAGGCAAGGGGTATACATTAAACATTTCAAAGATGCTATTGTACTTGCCAGTAAATCTGTAAGCATAACAGACACAGCATGCCACCACAGACCATGACATTATTTAGTCATCTGTCAGAAACAGAATCAATGCAAATAACGATGTAAATTATTAGCTATTAAAATCCCTGTGTCCAAATATTTACATAGTCTGGCAATCCCCATTAGCATATATGTCTGCCAAATGCTACAACCTCATATTTAAGAATTATTCCTCACCTGAGAATCCCTAATACCAATCTATTACAGGCAAAAAGACAATGTAATAGTGTGAGAGCCAAGTTATTGTATTTTTTTCTTAGTGATTAAAAGGAGATACAGTACTGGAGGAAACAAAGACTACAAAGTAAGTGAAGGCAGATGCTTGATAGAAGGCATCCGTCTTGGCATAATTAAGCAATACATATCCCATCATGCTTTTGGCCATGTGCAAAAGTCGTTCAGAGTCCCAGTTGGTCAGTAGTTTAGAATATAAACAACTGGAGATTGAGATCTCAGGGGCTTATTAGGTTATATTTAGTAGGTGGTAGAGTGATGAAGACCTCTCCACATGCTGATGTTCAGCAAGGGACATTTGTTAGGAATATGTATGTAAAGTGCCTACCCATGACTGGCAGGCACCTACTGCTATTAAATGCACATAAAGGGCCTTTTCTGAAAGAATTTTGGGGTCTTCAAACAAGTGTGAACACACCTGATTGGTGAACAGCTTCATGCAGGCAGACTTAATGAATTGAGAAAGCCAGTTGGATGACTAGAGAAAGCCAGTTGGATGACTAGTGAAAAGTCTTCAAGGAAAAAAAAACACAGCAAGTCCAGTTGATTTGACTTATTTCTACAGATATACTATGAACTGTATGAATGAGAATCTTCACAAACATTGTGGTTCTCGACAAATGATGAAAATGACACAATACTTATTTCTTCTGCAGACTCTCTCTCTCTCTCTCTCTGCTTCTCTCTCTCACACACAGCTAGAGAGATGCGTGCACAGAGTGCTTTTAGCTGTATCAGGGGGTCCTCCTTCCCCCTTTCTCGGTGTGCCACACATAAAGCCTACACCTAAACATTCTGTTCCCTAACACTGGTGCACAATCGCTTCTGGAGCTCTATTCCCCTCCTGGACACTCCTTATGAGACAACAGACTATCCATGCTTGCTAGCCCTCTCTACCTTTCACTCCTAGGGGCAAGTTTATTAAAGGGCAACTTTACGCCTAGTAGCACCTATGGACACACAGTTCTTAAAAAAGCACTTTTGAGAGTAAAGTTGGATGCAATAAGCGCTCTTAAATTGTTTTGCAGTTGAAGGTCAGGAACAAATCTTACTATCTATCTAACTAACTCTTGTTAGTGAATCTTCGTGCAATTGAATTTGTATTTACAGTTCCAAATTTCTGTTCTTTAGACACAAAGATGGTCTATGAATATTTAAACTGGTAGGTACTTGCTTAACCATCAGCCCATTTCCTAGCTGTGCTTATAAAATCCGATGTGTAAGAGAGTAATAAAATTGAAGCCAAGGAGAAAATATTGAAGATTTATCATGTTCTCAACCTGTATATTATGCACTCCAACAGAAGCCATTATTGCTTTATTCTCGCATTCTATGTGGATTCCTTTAGGTTTATCAATGTCCTTACAATAACAAGGTACATGTCAATCATTAGTGCTATCTTTCATCCTACCTAGAAGCATTTGTATTTTGGTAGGATTAGAACATCCATGTATGACAATGTCTCTATTCACAAACATAAGTAACTTAATGTTTTGATGACTGAGTTAGATATTCGCCAGGACCAGTACAATCAAAAAGTTATCCATTTATTATCAAAAGCTTCACCCTTAGGTTAAAACTGAATGCAGAACTATGAATATCAAATCGCTAGTTAGGAAAATTCTTTTGCCATACACCAATATGTTGTCTGCTATTCATGAAAAGGTACAGTGAGCTCCTTACACCTGTTTTGAGTTAAGGTGGTGAATCCCAGGCTCCTTTTGGTTGGAATGACTAGAAGCACTCTCACTTGCAGTCTGAGAAGTGGGTAAAACATAGCAAATTTCACTGATTTCTTGCATTGTGCAAATTCTTTTATAAGTGAGCCCTAATATCTTAACTAAATTTGATATTTGTGGTTCATTCTAAAACAGCATCTAACATTAAACCTTCAATAAAAAATTTGCTTAAATATTACTTATAAAATAATTATTTAACATTTCTCAAAGACATACAGATAAGCACAATGCAGTTTTTCATGGTAGAGAATAGTTTAACACAATAATTAGATATGTTATGGCTCATTAACTAAAGGATATTAAAGGCCAAGTGCAAAAAAAAAAGTCATTTTGTTGCAGACAATGTATAATTTCTTGCCATTGTTCTTTAGGGTTTGTGTCCTCTGCTGTTAGACACAAACAATTCCATATGTGCTCTAGGATTTACACCAGGAAGGGTTGGGCACACCCTATAGTCACCAGGTAAGTGGTAGAAATGGGTTTTCCATAACTGCCCCTTCTTAAATTATTATTGCACAGGTTAAAGTATTGCCAAAATGTTTGTGAGGGAATGAGTGATGCAGGGGGTCACCCTAATTCCAAATGCCACTGTTTTCAGACATGTTGAATTATTCCTCAATTGTGGTGCAGGAGAAAGCAATGGACAAATGTATAGAAATTCAAATGCATCACAAAAAATACTAAAAATCCATGCAACTGGAAGGATAGACTGATTACTCAAAGACAACATTTGACTTGCTTTACATTTTGGAAAAATCCTAGAAGAATTATCTATTTGAAAATCACAATAAAACACAGATTTATAAATCAGTTTGTAGAAAACTTGCTAAGTCATGTTATTATTCACCCCAAAAACAACCCATTAGAGCAATTCTGACAAAGTTACTACAGATGCAGCCACTGGGATTTGTGAGTTAAATGCGTTGCAACTCAGGGCTAATTGAAGAAACTGTGTTATCTAAAGTTATCTTAACTCATTTAATGCATTTAACCTTTTCATTAGCATACCATTGTTTTCAATGGTGAACTCTTTAATTGGATGGGATGCTGTGACACAATATTCTGTGCTAAGTGGGATAAATGGGATAGATGAGTTAAGTTTTTCTGTGTCAAAGGCACAATCCAAAGTGGCTTCATCTGTATATACAGTATGTACAGACTGTAAATCTTCTACATGTATACAGTATGTAGAACTGATGTGCTGCTTACATTGTTTTTGCAATACAGTAATATTGTGAACAGGAGAACCGACTTTGTAATAACATAAAAAATAAATGTACACAATGCAAATAGATTAAGTAATGAGAATTTACAGACAAGGCAGGGAAAAGGTCCCTGTGCCATAAAGCGGACAATCTTACAATCATATAGGTTTTCCTTGGGATATTTTAGTATTTAACCATGCCTATCATGACAACAGTCCTGCTAAGCAATGGAAGAAGCAGATGCTTACCTCCTCTTCTAAAGTACTTTGTAGCTGGTGAACACAAGAGGCAGGCACTGACCTGCACCTCCAACTGCAACATAAAGAAATGATTCCCCATGACACACCAGCAAGTTCAAGGGATCAACTATGTGTTTATTAGGTCAAAGCAAAAAGCTGTTTGTTAGGTCCTAATAAACACAGGTCTGTTCTATTTTACTTGATGATGTGCCACTGGGAATCAGTCCTGATAAGCCATTGCCTCAAACCATCTTATTTTTGAAAATTATCCCAAAAGACTTAAACAATAGCAAGACTTTAAGAGCCAATATGGATTTTAAGAGAGGGGCAGAAAAAAAACACTTCTGCAGGCAAGGCAAAACTAGGCAAAGGAAAATAATTATACATTTTCATAAGACAATACAGATATATTTAGATGCATGTATGTGGGTGGAACTATGTGTAAAACTCTTTGCATGGGTGGCTTCAGTTGGATGCTTTGTACCCAAATGTTCTCATTACAGTATCTTAGTATGTTTTATAATATAAAACGCACAAAGAATGTGGATAACTATTTACTAACACTTAAATTTCTATTTTTTACGCAAGTGAAATTGTTTCTCTAAGATTTTGTGTTGTTTTATTTCTCTAAAACGCCAAATAATCTAGATTTAGAAAGTGTAAAAACCACAAAAAAAAATCTAATAAAACTTTGGCAAGTAAAAGCATTTGAGGTCTTATAGAATCAATGAGAACTGCACTGATACAATTTGAATTTTTAGAGGCTTTCTGGATTTTTTTGGTAGTAATTGTGTTTTTTTCTTATTTTTTAGTGCAATTTTATTTTGTGCTTTTTATATTTTGATCTTTTAATAATTTTCATGGCATTTGTGGTTTTATAAAAAAAATTAGTTTCTTTGTAGTTTCTAAAAACTCTAAAATCACTAAAACAAGAATGTTGATAAATGGGTCTCCCAAAACCATAAAAGGAAAAATGTTTATCAAGGTTTGGGTGAATGGTTATTCATTCCCAAACTACATACACTAACCATATATTAGGGATATCTTAATTTAGATTGGCTTTTGCAACATAAAACAGAAAAAAGTGGACAAAAGCCATTCGAAGAAATTGCAAAAAGTGCTAAATATTTCCTTGCAAGAAGTGGTTTGCCAGAATCTAAGTAGGTTTAAAAAAATTACCACTGATCCAATAAACTGCTTTCTATGACAAACAAGAACATATTTTCAAAATAATGTATTGGGCCTTCAAAATTTGTGTGGCTACTTTCTTTTTTAAATATTCTAAACATACTGGTGGATTTTCTGAGAAGACAATTTTAAAGTGTTTCCAGCAGTCACTTTTTTAAATGTAGACCTAAGTAATGTAATTTTTAAATTATCTATCAACCAGCACTGACATTCAAATAAACCTGAAGGCCATCCTCATAAATGCGGGAGCTAAATGCAAGGCTCTAACATTCAAGCCAAATCTGTCACATTCTTTGCAAAGCTCCTTGTCGCGCACTTTCAGAGCTTCGTGAGAAAGAGACATATAATTAGTTTAGCGTAACAGAATTTTTTATTTGAATGACAAGGTCCAACTCCTGCCCTTTTGGAAAATTAGAGGAGATTGCCATAAAGTGCACACTATAATGAAACACCAATTTGCATATTTACCGCTATATTAAAAGAGATCAGTCCTAGCTCACACAGCAGAACAAACAAAAACATGCATTTTAATAACTCAAATCACTCCCAGGAAATGACCCTCAGTTGAAAGCCTGATTATCACTACTTAATTAGAAGCCTTGGAAATCTAAATCCTCCTTTAAATCCAACTTTGTGTACAGTGGAAGACAAAGCCAGTAGTTTTGTTTTAGATTCAATATTTACTCTTTACTAATATGTTTGCAAAAGAGACTTCCCAAGAATTATCAAGACATGGAAAAAAAATTAATATTCAAGGAATTAATGCATAAAACCTGAGTTATGTTGCAGGTGCCAAGAAATTAACAAGCTGGCATTTACAGTGTGTTTAATTAATTAATTAAAAATTCAAGGCTGACTTTCATTTCTTTAAATGTTTGAACATTTTATCCATCAATAATAAACTACTTCATATTGTACTGGCAGAACAGCTGGTATGGGCAAATCTTAGTCAACACAATAAAAATTTCACTGGCTTTTCATACTGCCAGTTGCAGGAGAGGTGGGGGGTGGACAATTGTATTGCTGTCTGGTTTGTTTCAAAATCTTGTTTTACACTGAGTAACAGAAAAAGAGCAAACGGCAATAGTGTAAAAATGAAAACTTCATTTTCATGGCAGATAGCCCAGATTTGTTCATTTATCATGCTAGAAATATTGCAGCACAGTCAAATATTAATTTGAAATCCAGAGTGCGGGTAATGATTTAGAAACCTCTTGGCTGGCATCACTTTGATTGTTGCTGTTCTCATATAAAGGCACATCACATATGCTTCTATGACAAACTGTATCTTCTACTAAAAAGGGTCCTGTATCCATCACAATTTTACATGGGCATTCAAAAATAATATCTGTTTATAAAACTTTATACTAGCTATGTACTTTACCCCAATTAAGATGATGATTAAGCCTTATGGGAGGCAAACAAATCCTAATGGGTTTATTTAATGTTCGATTTATTTTTAATAGATCTATTGCATGGAAACATCCCTAATAGGTCCTGCACATTCTGGATAGTAAGTTCCATACCTGTACTTATAACTCAGTAAATTTTTATATTTTAGTTAATGTAGTATTAAGACCAAAATATACAGGTATGGAATCCATTATCCGTAAACCCGCTATCCGGAAAGGCATAGAGGCTGGCAGGCAATTACTTTTACTTTCCATTCTGCACTTGCTAGATGTCACTGCAATTCCCACATTCCCCCTCCCTCCTATGCATAGTCAGTAGATGGGCATCAGGTGCCCCACTCTAGTGCATAAATTTAAAAACAAAAGCTTGCTTTAAGTATGTTTTGCTTTACGAACACCAAAAAATAAGATCTTGGAAGATTTGACAAGTCCCCTTTAAGTTATGAAGATCCAAATTACGGAGAGACTCATTATCCGGAAAACCCCAAGTCCTGAGCAAGGTCCCATACCTATAACAATCAGCAGTCAATAGCTAAATTTCTTACTTTATGGAGCTTGTTTATTAAAAACAAAATTCATCTAATTTTATTATGAAAAAAAAAGACCAAACTCTCTTCCATCAAAAAAATCAGAGTGAAGAAACATCGCAACAAAATTGTGCATCAATTCGTATTGTCCGAATGATGCTCCGAAAACTTGATTTTCATCCAATTATCTCTGCTAAAACTCAACTTTTGCAGATTATCTGAAAAAAACCTTGACTTTATCAGATTGTCCAGATCATGATGTCAAGAGACAACTTTAGGGACATCTGCCATTGACTTCTACATGACTTTGACAGGTATTATATGGCATATTTTTGGATTGGTTTTCACCCTAAAAACCTTGACCATAAAAAATAGTGGTTTAATAAATGGGCCCCTAAATATACAAATTGCTTTTATCATTGATCTAAATAAAGAGTACACTAATCCCCTATTTAACATATTCATTTAGCAATGTTTTTCAATAGATCATGTAAAAGTACTTAGCTTTTTATGTGCACTACTGTGTAGCACTCCATATCTGATTTATGCAAAAACATTTTTTATATCTTTTAAAGGGATCCTGTCATGGGAAAAAACAATTTTTCAAAATGCATCAGTTAATAGTGCTGTTCCAGAAGAATTCTGCATTCAAATCCATTTCTCAAAAGAGCAAACAATTTTTTTTATATTTCGTTTTGAAATATGACATGGGGCTAGACATTTTGTCAATTTCCCAGCTGCCTCAAGTCATGTGACTTGTGTTCTGATAAACTTCAATCACTCTTTACTGCTGTACTGCAAGTTGAAGTGATATCACCCCCTCCCTTTCCCCCACCCAGCAGCCTAACAAAAGAACAATGAGAAGGTAACCAGATAACAGCTCCCTAACACAAGAAAACAGCTGCCTGGTAGATCTAAGAACAACACTCAATAGTAAAATGTCCCACTGCGTACTATTCAGTTACATTGAGAAGGAAAAACAACAGCCTGCCAGAAAGCAGTTCCCTCCTAATTTGCTGGCACAAGTCACATGAAGGGGGCAGCTGGGAAATTGACAATATGTCTAGCCCCATGCCAGATTTCAAAACTGAATATAAAAAAATCCATTTGCTCTTTTGAGAAATGGATTTCAGTGCAGAAGTCTACTGGAGCAGCACTATTAACTGATGCGTTTTTTAAAAAAAACATGTTTTCCCATGACAGTTTCCCTTTAAGCCAGGGATGCCCAAAAGATAGAACAGGATCTCCAGTAGACCTTAAGATGGTGATCAGTAAATCTCAAGATACTGTCAACAAACAGCTTGTCTAAATCACCCTCTTATTTCATCATTCTCATTTAGATAATTATAATCCTAAGGTTACATAAGAACATAAGAAACATAAGAAATAGATGGTTGTTAATTATAGCAATATACATTTTCCCACAGCATTTAGGTGATATTTTCCATGGAATAGAATGCTAACAATGATTTTATGGATGTAGATCATAATGGGACAACATCACTTAGAATTAGACCCCACATTAGTAAAGTATGGGCACTCCTGTTTAAAGCTATCATTTTATCATTATGTTATATTCCCAGTACAATGAACCTTTTTCCACCCAAGGTGGTTAAATGATTAAATTATCTGGTTAACTGTACAATTTCTGTTTAGTTCAGATAAACACAAATTAAATCAGTGTATTTTAAATTTAGTGTTTTAAAAAAGAACAATATTTACAAATCTATACAATATGCAGACTGTATTCAATATATATATTTCAAAAGATGTTATATTTAAATTTATCATTTGAACAAATTGGCTTAAAATCATTTTGCACAATCAAATAATGCATGATTTATTTATTTTTTTTTAAGCTTGGATAATGCATTCTTTGTATACGGTAGGCTTTTAGTTATCTCTTCTAATTTTCCAATTTCTTGGTGTGAAACATAATGATGGTGTATTAATACCTTATGTTTATTTCAATGCTTTCTATCCGTGTACAGCAGGATGCAAATTGAAGAATGGCTTTGCTTTTCCCTGAGAAAATATTTTGGTCAATACATATTTAAGAGACAATGCCCATTAATGTTGCTTAATTAAAACATAAATGCTACACTGCTACCTCACCAGGCATTCACTCAGCTGGAACTAACTATATTTGCTTAATCTTCAATTTTAGATGTATTAGCAAAAATAAATGTTGGTGAATGTAAGAGGCTGATTACATATCTTGGGTAAATTGGTGATAATGAGTCAAGAGACTTTGTGTTCATTCACGTACATTAGAATAAGAATCATTATGAAATTAAAGCTAAGATTAATCCTGCTAATGACACTGCAGAGCATCTGGGAATAGGATAACCCAGATGTCAGATTCACTGTGATACTGTGCTGCTATTTGATAGTGTAACCCCTTGAAGTATTCTTCCAAGGCAGCTATCTGGTACCCCACAGTCCCAGCACTTGAAATGCAAATGAGTGACAAGATAGACTAATAATGAGAGCAGATTCTAGCAGTAAGGAAAATGAATAAATTAAAAAAAAAACCTCAACCACTGATAAGAAAAAGCAGCAGGCACCCTGATGTCCTCAATTAGGGCATATGACATCTGCAGTGAATTTCTTTCTAATAAAGCCCTCACTCTGTATTCCAAAGCACACGACTCTAACACTGTTAACATTTTAATGTATTGGGCGTGCATGGTAACATTAATTACAAGATGATTTGGTTGACTTCTGAATCTCTTTTATGTCTTCGAGTGAGTAAAACTCTGGGTTGCAGCTTTGATTTCATAAATAAAACGTACAGGCCTGCCAAGCATTAAAGCCATCCTGAAGTAACTCAGATCTGCTAAGTTACATTAAACCTTTATTGCAAACTAAGCAGCATATGAGATGAGTTAAAAAAAGGGTCAACATCTCTACTGTTCAACAGGGTGTCTTTATCTTTCTCTCAATTATGCTGCATATAATTACTTAGAGATGCTCTTCTGCATTTGTTGTGTGTAATGAATAAAATGTTAATCACAAACAGTGTGAGTAATTTATATTTAATCTGCAACGATCTCACTGTGTGTAGTGTTCAAACGCATGCAATATATTTTGAACCAATTAGGATCTGTGGGCACTAGAATGGAATTCTGGGGGAAAAAACATATTTTGATGGTACTTTTTCTTCAACCTGTCATTTTCTTGCACCATATTGGATCAGAAAGCCCCAAATAACTTTATAACAAGCAAGTAGAAAAATTGTAGAATCTATTTTTACCACCACAAGTCTACCTGCTCATAGATACTTTGCCAGAGGCCACCATATTTACCTTTGCAAGAAATCACTACCTGATTTTGACCCTCATTTTCAGCACAGCAACCTGTATTGTGCTGAACATAATGCAAACTGTAACCATGTACATTTTGGGGGCATATTTATTATGCTTTGTAAAATGAAATTAACTGAACACACAGTGTAAAAAGCTGTGTTAAAATAAATGGAAAATTTATCAAAGTGTGTATAATATTACGTCATGCAAATGACAGATTTTTGCATAGCTACTTTAAGAAAGACACAGAAAAATGTTACACAATTTTTTACACCATGTTTACGAGGCAAAGCCTGGTGATGTGTGGTGTATTATCTGTTTTTACACAGCATAATAAATATGCCCCTTAGTCTTTGTGAATATCTCTTTTTATTTTTTAAAGGAAAACTATACCCCTAAAACAATGTAGGTCTCTATAAAAAAACAGCTTAAAACAGCTTATATGTAAAACCCTGCTTCGTGTAAATAAACCATTTTCATAATAAAATACTTCAGCAGTATGTGCCATTCGGTAATCATAAAAGAAAACTGCCATTTTAAAACATACGGGCCACCCCCTGGGATTGTATGATTTACGGTGCACACAAACAAACCATACATGTTAGGTCACATGAGTCAATTAACAGACTGAGTGATCTCTGGGGCAGCACACAGACCATCCCAAAATGGTGGTTCAAGGCAAGAGATGTAAAAGAGTAATATTTACTTAAATATATATTCCACTTGTTGCTCAAGTATTCATTTTAGGGGTAGTTTTTAGTTTTCCTTTAAAGGGGTGGTTCACTTTCAAATTAACTTTTAGTATATTGTAGAAGGACCAATTCTAAGAAACCTTTCAATTGGTCTTCATTATTTATTTTTCATAGTTCTTTAATGATTTGCAATTTTCTTCTGTTTCTTTGCAGCTTTCAAATGGGGGTCACTGACACCATCTAAAAACAAATGCTCTGTAAGGCTACAAATGTATTGTTATTGCCACTTTTTATTACTTATCTTTCTATTCAGTCCCTCTCCTATTCATATTCCAGTCTCTTATTCAAATCAATGCAGGGTTGCTAGGGTAATTTGTACCCTAGAAACCAAATTGCTGACACTGCAAACTAGAGAGCTGCTGAATAAAAAGTTAAATAATTATAAAACCACAAACAATAAAAAATGAAAACCAATTGCAAATTGTCTCAGAATATCACTCTCTACATTATACTAAAAGTTAACTCAAAGGTGAACAACCCCTTTAACTATGAGCATTTGCACTAGCCAATTATTTGCCAGACTAACAGTGTGACTGTATATCTAAAAAGTCAAGTCACTGCCTCTGTGGGTGCCCACAGAGGCAGATGCCTAAGTTGATGAGACCTCCTTACCAACTCAGATGCAACAGATGACCAGTAAATGCTTTCTGTTGATTGTTTGCTTTAGCAGCAAACTTTGCTCTTTGACTACATCTCCCCTTAAGACATGAATGTATAAATGTTTCCAGTTTAGATTGCAGTTCTTGTTTCTTTGGGTGGTGTTTTTGATATCTGTATAATTAACTTGTCATGTCAAGTATTATTGCCAGGCAAATGTTCCTTTGTACATAGTCTAATATAATGGGGGTTATTTACTCAAATCCAAATGTAAGCTCAAAGCTCACTCGATAAAATCAATCAAAAACTCGAATCGTAGATTTTTTTTTACTTTACTCCCTAATCGCTAGACTTTTTCAGATTATTGGGCTAAACCCAGCACAGACCACGTTATCTTCAAATTGTGATAGGGACATCTGCCACTAACTTATACATGACCTCAACAGGCTTGAGATGCTGGCTTTTTTGCAGCATCTTTGCACCTTGCAGCTTTTTTGCAATATTTATTTGCATATAATAAATCTAACTAAATTAGTTTTCGCTCTAAAAAGAACAACCAGAAAAATATATAACTAACAATGTGTATAATGTTCTATACACATTTAAGAAAAGATTTGCTTTATCTTATGTTGCATTATCATTTTACCATCTTGGTTATGATGTTCCATTATATGTTATTGAGTTTAGCTCTTGGTTCTGTCCAGGCACCATTTTCTTAGCAAATAAATGGTGAAATAATGGTGAGTTTTCTAGCAGGATGAAAACATTTTACAGACAGTCTTCTTACAACTGGTTTTAAATTTGTAATTTTCTATAAAGGGAGTATGTAATAACATTTATAAATGTGATAGATGATAGATAGATAGATAGATAGATAGATTTAAGCAATATTTAAGCAATACCACTATTTTGGCATTTCAGATTCCACTATAGGATCAAAAATGTTTCGCCACTTATATGGTTGCAGATTAATGATACACCCTAATCATGAACCAAATCACCCTAATCTGCTCTAATTAGTCCCAAACACAGTTTTGACCATTGGACATAAAAAAAAAACATAACTAACTGGATGAGACTGTTCTAAAATTTGTTTTATTTTACCCCACTAGCATATTATATTGTAAATTATTAGAATAGAGAGGAGGGAATACCTTTTGCTTCCATACAATCTATAAAGGGCAGTTTAATAACCATTATATCTATTATATCCATTGAATAAGGGCCCAAGGTTAAAGGCCCCAATGGGGGCCGAAACGTTGGAGATGCATCGTGAATAAACACTTTGAATTTCTTCAATGAAAATTGAGAGTGCGGGTCCATATTTAACTGTGTATTGTAAACCCTTGACCAACGTTTCGGCCCCCATTAGAGCCTTCCTTGAAAAAGGCCCTAATGGGGGCCGAAACGTCGGATTGATGTACACAATAACCCTAACCCTAATTGATTTTTCACTTAATAATGGAGTGCGGATCTATTCTATACTGATCAATAGATATTTCAACTCTAAGGGGCAGATTTACTAAGGGGCCGATTTACTAAGGGTCGAATTTCGAGGGTTAAAGACCCTCGAATTCAAACATCTTATTTTTCACTAGGTAAAATCCAACTAAATCGAATATCGAATTCGTACGATTTTACCGCTATTCGATCTATCGAACAATCGAATAGCAATAATCCGATTTCACAAAATAAATCATACAAATTCATCCAATTTCACAAAAAAAATCTTACGAATCGTACGATTTTTTGAGAAATCAGATGATTTCAATTCGATCAAAAAAACTTAAGAAAAAGCCTGTGGGAGCTTCCCATAGCCAAATATAGGAACTCGGTAGGTGATTCTTCACAGTCAGGATGGTGAGGTTGTGGAATGCACTGCCGGGTCATGTTGTGATGGCTGATTCTGTTGATGCTTTTAAGAGGGGTTTGGATGATTTTTTGGACAGACATAATATCAAAGGCTATTTTGATACTAAACTCTACAGTTAGTATAGCTATGGGCATGTATGGTTTGTGTAAAAGAGTGGAGGGGTGTGTGTGTGTGTGTGTGTGTATGTATGCTATTTTTAATTTGGAGGGTTTGAACTTGATGGACTTTGTCTTTTTCAACCCAATTTAACTATGTTACTAAGTTCAACCCCTCCAAATTAAAACCCTGCATCCACACACACACACACACCCCTCCATAACTTCACATAAATGATATATGGCTATATACTAACTATAGCACTTAGTATCAAATTAGCCTTAGGTCTGGTGCGGTGAATAGGTCCCCTGATATTTGTTTATAATGTATTTGTAAAGTGTAATCATGTCCCCTAGCAAGCGCCTTTTTTCCAGAGAAAATATAGCTTTATATTCTTGGGTAGGACTAATCTTTGTATGTCTGGAATTCTACCCTTTGCTCTTACATTAACAGATGTTTGCTTTATTTAATTTCCACTGAACCATTGCTAGTTGTGGCATGACCTGGCAGGGAATATATTCAGGGCTTTCCTTGTTGGTGTGAGCAAGGTGATGTTTTCCATGTAATGCCAATGGTGTAGACACTAGTGCATATATTAGTGTGCAAGTCTGTGTGCTTGTGTGTGTGTACATCTCCATATGTGTTGGTGTATCATTTTTCTCAAATCCATTTTTCCCATGAATGCATTTTGCTGACCATGCTAAGTAAAGGAAATTCATTAACATTAATTTAATATATATGCAGAGTAATATTTAAAATACACTAATGGGGGTTATTTACTAAACTCCTGGCATGGCTTTTTAGTGCAAAACTCAAATTTTTCAGGCTTTTTTCAAAAAGCAAATTTTTCAAGATTTATTAAAGTCCAATTCAGCAAATTTGAATCCAAAAATCCACCATCTCAGACCTGCTAACGAAGTCAGTTGCAGAGGTCCCTATCCTATTTTGTCATTTCTGTGATCTGCGCTTAAATTAGCCAGGGTTTTCGGGCTAAAAAAATGTTAACTTTTTTTCAGAGCAATTTGGGAAAACACTCCGAAAAAATCATATGATCTGGGTTTTCATTGGATTTTTCTCAGATTTTTACCCAAACCAATTAAATCAAGCTTTTATTACATAATAAATATGGTGCAATTGTGGATTCTACTTTGGTCTGACTTTTTTGTTTAAATAATCGGAAAAAAAATGATTTTAGTAAATAACCCTCTAATGTGTCGGAAATTGCTGAAGCTTGAAAAAAAAAATTGGCGTATTTTTGTGTGAATGAGGTGTGGGGCCATGCAGGGTGGTGTGATTTAGAAAACATTGGGTACATTACCTGGAATGTTTGTGGTATAACATTGTGTAGAAACCAGGATTTGATACTATTTATTGAGTGTAAATATACACATACGTATTTTTTCAGTGATTATTTTAAAAAAGGTGTTCCATTTTCAACTGTATATCTCTTCATGTTCACTGTGTGAGCTGTGAGCATTCAGTGAGGAAACTTGCCGTGCCAACCCTTTTGTACTGTATTGTTGACAATCGTGTGCAATAAAAACACATTCCACCAACAGGTAATTGAGTTAATTATAATAAGCAAGATGGATGTTTTATATTTTGTCAGATTTGCTAATTACATCTCAAAGGTTTAAAGAGGCATTGGAAAACGGCATTCATGTTTTATTAATTGCACTTCATAGGAAAGGGCAGGGTCATTTCAATTAAGTCACCCCTGATTTGCTGTGTTTGGTTTTCTCTAAGCAGGTATAGAACATTCAAACAGTAGAAAATCATCACAGAGGAAGATTGCCTTGAATAGTTCCTGTTCTTTGAATATATGGTAAAACATTTCACCCAGAACCTCACTCAATAACATATTTGTATTATTAGTATAAAGTAGGACAACAATACATATCTATTAACTCAAAGACTTCCATGAAACAGTATTTTTCTGTTGTTATAAGCAGGGCTGCCATCAGAAATCACAGAGCCCCGTTGAACAAAAGCTATTGGGCCCCCCTCGCCAGTGCTAAAACACTTAAGGCCCACCTACAAGTTAAAGGGAAACTGTTTTTTTTTTTAAACGCATCGGTTAATAGTGCTGCTCCAGTAGACTTCTGCACTGAAATCCATTTTTGAAAAGAGTAAACAGATTTTTTTATATTCAGTTTTGAAATCTGACATGGGGCTAGCCATTTGTCAATTTCCCAGCTGCCCCTGGTCATGTGACTTGTGCCAGCACTTTAGGAGGGAACTGCTTTCTGGCAGGCTGTTGTTTTTCCTTCTCAATGTAACTGAATAGTATGCAGTGGGACATGGGTTTTACTATTGAGTGCTGTTCTTAGATCTACCAGGCAGCTGTTATCTTGTGTTAGGGAGCTGTTATCTGGTTACCTTTTCAGTGTTCTGTTGTTAGGCTGCTCGGTGGGGGAAAGGGAAGGGGGTGATATCACTCCAACTTGCAGTAAAGAGTGTTTGAAGTTTATCAGAGCACAAGGCACATGACTTGGGGCAGCTGGGAAATTGACAAAATGTCTAACACCATGTCAGATTTTAAAATGAAATATACAAAATTCTTTTTGCTCTTTTGAGCCTCTCCTGGAGGCAGACTGCTGAATACAGTATATGCATATATGCACTGGGGTCATTTGCAAATGCACTCCCCTACTGCAGGCGATTCAAAGTGAATGAAAGGGAAAAGCCATTTGACACAATTTAGTTAAGTACTTAAATCCAAACATATTGTGAACCCTCTATAGCTACCGCCACTCTAGACCTGGTGGTCAGGTGACAGTTATTTTCTTGGATATCTATCTGAATACAATATTTTCTTTTACCTGCATTGGCAGTATATTAGTGGCACTTTCTGTCGAGGTTTGGCTAATATCTTTTTATTTGTTTGTTTTTAAAACTATTTGTAGCGGTGTCAACTTCTTTGATTGCTAATTTCCTGCCTACTATGGTGATTTGTTTCAAATTTCAGTTATTTCTCCCAATCCCATCCTGGATGCAGATTACAGGTATGTGGAATGTAGAATGCAGTTATTATTTTGTGTGCATATGGATGAACCATTTTATATGATGAAACAGGTCTAGTAACGCATAGCAACCAATCAACATTAAACACATAAAATGACTGGATAAAGATAGGAGCTGCATTAGTGGAAAACAATGTGATTATCAGATCCTCCAAATCTGTGCATGCAATTGGTATTATAATCACCTATGTTCATATTAATGATTTCTTAGTGCTGCATACATTAAACACCCTGTTCAGTAGAGCAAATAATCCTTAATTTACCACAAAGCTAAGTGCAGGTTGAGGGCCAAAATGCACATCTATCAACTCTGTATTGTACAATTGATACTACAAATAGTATCTCACAGTTTCGGGAAAGGGTGAGGATGTGCTTCACATAGTCAAAGCAGATGGCAGATTTGGCACAGTTATATTGAAAACATGATTCTTTAGACACATTAAATTAAAAATGGTAAAAATAAGGCTTAGGAGGTTCAATTGCTCAATTTTTTGATGCTCATCTGTACAGCAAGTTGTGGGCAATGAGGTGTTTTACACTGATAACCTGATATAAAAAGTATTGCCAGTCCCAGGTTCCAACTACAGTATGTAATTATAGGCCATGTTTTCATAAAAATTATTTTCACATTTTATTTAAACATTGAATTTGACTGTTGTTAACATTGCCATTTTCTGGGGGCTTATGTATTAACCCATTAATTCAAATGTGATCCATGTAATCACTTCATGGGTTTTGACAAATGCGCTTTAAATGAAATGATAGGATCAGCAATATGCCGGCTTAATTAAAATGTGATTATATGCATTGCACTGTCTCATTCCTTTGGCATATTTATTTGTTTTCTGTTCCAGTGTTATGTGGGAAAAAAGAACTTCCTGGCTTGTTTTGTTCGGATCATACTTCTCACTCTCAGCTAGATCTCTGCATGTGTTCATTAGTAGTGTATATGCCGCTCAGATTAGGAAAGGTGGGTGAAAACCCTAGATTATTTTAGAACTATTTTTAAAACTATAAAACACTGTTCTACTAATACTGAGCAATTAGTTTTGATCAATATGCTGCAGGCAGATTCCTAAAAACTGATCTCTGATTGGTTTCTCTGGAGTCTAAATTGAGTCAAACTTGGCAGGGTTGATAAATGAGCCCCAAAGTGTTTTGTTTGCTGCTACTTGCATCGAGCAATCAATCAAGAGGGCAACAACACACCACATATAACGTTCCATTGGCTCCAAAGGGAACTACCAATTATTACCTGTAGCATTTTTATTTTCAATGGGAATCAGTCCATGAAAGTGACATGCATTGTTACCACCACTACAAATCGGGGTAATCAAACCCCCAAATGTGCAATTTCCCATAATAATCCTGTTAATTGGGAATTCCATGGTTCATTCTACCCTCATATAAGAAGTTCAATGGGGACTTCAATGCTTCATTCTGCCCTCATAAAGGTATTGGATCCCTTATCCGGAAACCCATTATCCAGAAAGCTCCGAATTACAGAATGGCCATCTCCCATAGACTCCGTTATAATGAAATAATCAAAATTTTTAAAATTATTTCCTTTTTCTCTGTAATAATAAAACAGAACTTGATCTGAACTAAGATATAATTAATCCTTATTGGAAACATAATCCGGGACAGTTGGGAGGTATGCTGATTGGTTGCTATGGGTTATTGCGCCTGGGAAAATGTAGAGGCAGATCTATCAATTTCTATACATTCATGTCTTTATGACATAACCCCAACAGATTTTAAAGGACAAGGAAAGTTAAATCAAAGAAGTAGCTAGAAATGTTGTACATTATGTTTCGTGCTTCTGTACCAGCCCAAGGCAACCACAGCCCTTTAAAGACTTGTGTCTCCAAAGATGCCCCAGTAGCTCCCCAATTTTATTTTCTGCGGAATCACTTCACATGCTATGTGCTGCTGTGAGCTTAGGGGCTGACTCACAATATACAGTACACACATTATAAGGCTGATTAATAATTAATACAGATAATAACTACATTGCAGCACAGAAACCAGTGCAACTAGCATCAGAGTTTAATAATCAGCTATGTAGCATCAGCTTATATTACAGGCCAACCTCATGTTTTGCTGGACAATTAGTGACAACCCCTAAGCTTAGCTTCACAACAGCTGCTCAGAGCCCACTGAGCATGTGAGTGTCGCAGACACTTTCCAAGATGGTGACCCCCCTGTGACAATTTTGAAGTCCTGGATCATTGCTGCTATTGACAAGCTGAAATTTTAGGCTGGTGCATTAAGTTCAGTACATAAAACATGGCAGTTTTAGCCATGTTCAATTTTAGGGTTTAGTTCTCCTTTAATTGTAGTTTCAAAAAGCTCTAATACCACTAAAATTCAATCTTTAATAAATGGGTTTTCTTTATGGGAATTCACACAGCATCTTTCAGCACTGTACTGACCCTTAGACACAAAAAAGGTTGGTTTGAGTTTTGTTTCTAAAACTCCGTTCCTGTGTCTCATTTCATAGTTAAGAATAAGACCAGGAAAGTGTGGGCTAATATTTCATGAGAAGGACACATAATCTAACCAGCAATAGCACAATTTCTGTCTAGTTGTTACTGCAACAATTAAAAGCAGACCTACCAAAGTGTGAGATTTCAGTTCACCACAGTAAAATTCCATCACTTTCTATTCATTCCTATGAAATTTTTAGAGCTATTTATTTATCCAATGGTGAAGTCCTGCTGTGCCTACTGATTTCATATGAATCTAAAAATCTCATAGAATTGAATATAGAGCAGTGGAATTTCTCTGTAGCAATCTCACACTTACTCCCTTAGGTAATTGATTGTCTCTGCCTTATTAAAAAAAAAAACAGTCTAAATATAGTAACATAGAGCTCAATAAAAAAAGTTATTAAAATGAAATAATGCCACTCATCAATCAATGAGACATGAGTTCTGTTTATAAGCAGGGGATGTATCCCATGCATTTCTCTAAAACAGACAACAGGGTAATATACAATTGCACCCAAGAGTGGGTGCCATCCAGGGTAGGGATAGCTCCAAGGTTCCCACAGTGGGTTGCATCAAAAAGTTATAATACTTCTCCAAGTAAAAGCACCCAAGATCCCATAGAAGTCAACAGGTGCTTCACTGATCCTGTTGTCCCTTTTTTAACCATTTAGACATGTTCCCCCTTTGCTTTCTTAAGTACATACTTTGATGTTTTTGGATATTTGTCTGCTTGTAAATGTCCCAAAAACTCTATATTGAGGTTTTAGAAATATCGATTTGGGGGAGGGGGGGATTTTTCAGCACATATTTTTTGTTTGTACTTTTTATATTAGGATATTTTTATGACATTCATGGTTTTAGAAAAATAGAGTTTAATTGTGGTTTTGAAAATCTCTAATACTGGCTGTACTGGCTGATACATTAGATAGCTTTAAGAAGGGGTTGGATGGCTTTTTAGCAAGTGAGGGAATACAGGATTATGGAAGATAGCTCATTATACAAGTTGATCCAGGGACTAGTCCGATTGCCTTTTTGGAGTCAGGAAGGAATTTTTCCCCCTCTGAGGCAAATTGGAGAAGCTTAGGATGGGGTTTTTTGCCTTCCTCAGTTAGGCAGTTAAAATAAAAAAAATAAAAAAGGTTGAACTTGATGGACGCGAGTCTTTTTTCAGCCTAACTTACTATGTTACTATGTTACTATTTCTGTCAAAATGCTCTCCTTGAAACTCTGTATAGTTATGCTCGGTGGTGCTCATTACTTGTCTTTTGTTCTGAATCAGGCACTGCTGTGGTTATTCATGCAGGGGCACCCTTAAGCCACCTCCTGACAGGGGGCAGCTCCAAGGATCCCTTCATGCACTGCATCAGTAGGTGCAGGACACTTTGCCATTTTGGAAAATTGGGCATAATTGTGTTAGGCACCTCGCCATTGTGAGAATAGCCTGTGTGGATCTACAATGACGCTAGAAATCTTGTGAAAAAAGTGTATTGTGGAAAAAAACATGACAATTGTGCCTTATGAATGTGCCCTATGGTTTTGTTGCAGTAACATCACTTTGCACATTGCACTTGCATTGCTTAATGATCCATTTTAAATGATGAAGAGTAGATCGTGGTGCATAAGTAGAATTCCTCCTCCATGGCAATCTGTTTGGCATCTCCAACTGTAAAGTATATAACCAAATATGCAGAGGACATGTGGTGACACTGTTAGCATACCCTCATGGACCTAATGTAAAACAGATATATCATATCCATATACATTTAACAATATAGTGTAGATTGTTGGCAGTTTTTGTGATACACATAAGGTACATTTACCTGTAAAAGGAACTTGGCTCCTGTAGGCAACAAGGGAGAGTATCGTACTATCCTGTCCATTCTTTCAGTGTGTAATGTTTGCATGTAAGTTTTCCTGCCCCTTAACAATGAGTTGAGGAATTTTTCTACATAATTCTTAGTCCCCTTCCTTCACTGTCACCAATGCCACTTAATGTGCCACGGGGAGAATACTCTAAATTGCAGAATAAAACCAGTTCTGTGGACTCAAATGAAAATAACTGCTGAGAGATTCCAACTGTTAAATATGACTGAGCCTCTAGCATAACAAAGCAGAATTGTTATGTTAATGAAGGCAATATTTTATTTTTGTATTTCTCTAGTGGTTATTAACCGGTGAAAATATAAACGTATGCTACATATGGCAGCCTTATTTCATCTCTCATTTGGTCCTGTCATAACTGACTGCTAAATAGAAACAAAGAAAAGAGAGGGGCTAATAGACCAGAGAATCTATTCATGTTTTATTCTGTTACAATAATAAAAGATGTTAAAATATTAATATCAATGCATTTAAAAAGCTCTGGCTCTGTAACCAAGGCTGTTGGGCAAGCTTGATTTATCCAACCCTGAAATCATATCTAGCCAAAAACAAATCCTATTTATTAGTGAACTCAGTCCTTTTAAAGCCTTAGAAAATACTTTGGAGAGCAAATTGTGTGCTCAGCCCAACAGATAGATAAGGTGATGTTAGAATGAGAAAATCTTGTCCTTCA
>CM044437.1:99328124-99356484 GCA_024363595.1 Xenopus borealis
TATTTTGCACAGCCTATCTGTTTACCCGGTTTTTACTTTTATACTGAACAATTCCTTTAAGCAGTGAAAATTAATACTTTACCTCTTATACAACAGAAAACAGATGTAATATCTACTAACCTGGTGTCACTCCATTCCACTATTCCGACACTATGGGGCCCATTTACTAAATTCACATGAATAATTCGAAGTTCGGTCGAATTCGATCGAATTCCGATCGTACGTTTTTTTTTAATATTCGAATATGCAAATTTGGCCACTTCGATCATCGAATATGCAAAATTCGATTGTATCAAATAGATCAAATAGATGGAATAATCGAATATTCGATCATTCGCCCATTCGATTAAGTATTTCCTCGTTAAGATTTTATTCGACTGCCTACTTCGCCAGATTGAACCTACCGAATTGCAATAGAAGCCTATGGGAATACCCCCATAGGCTTTTTTTCCTATCACCTGGTCGAATAGCATTCGTACGATCGAACGACTCGAACGATCAAACGAAAAATCGAATCGAAAATTTTTCGAGAAATCAAATAGCGCTCGAAAAATAGCCTAAAACTATTCGATTTTAATTCGACAATCGAATTTCTGCCGAATTCAAGGGCTAAAAGCAAATAAATTTGCCCCTATGAGTGGTATACATGCAATATTTTTGTATGTAAAGCATTTATATTTTTCTTATAAGTATATTAAAGAAACTATGAAGTGCTATAAATTGTCTGTTCTTTAAAGAATATATAGCCTTAATAATCCTATGCATTTAGATGCAAACATGCAAAAATACACAAACTTATCAGAAATCTACTTCAGATATTCAATATGATAATAAGAATCACAGTAGGAAACCACTGTGCAATTTTCATTTGCTTGGAGTATGAAATACAAAGATTGCACATACATTTATTTGATTTAAATCTCCAGTTAAATACATTTAACTGTTCTTATTTGTTTTTTATCATGCCAGTGTAAAATTGGTAAAAAGTCCTGTTACATTGTCCCACATTATATCTAATTACTGCAGAGCGGAGTCGACAGAATGTTTGTTATTGCTATTCTAAACAACAAATAAAAAGACGAATGAATTACATTACATTTGCTTTCCTATTTCCTGTACTTGATTTAGAGGCCTATTTAAGTGGTTTTTGAAACCACACCTAAACTCACAAACTCTAAACTATGAATGTCATTACATTATTAAAATTTCATCATAAAAATATGAATAGGAAATTTCACTGAACGATGCGCTAAAATATATGGCTACCTCCAGCGCCGTTTCTGAGCGGCTCCCGTAATGCCGCTCCCCCCAGCCCGCTTACATTTCCGGGGGGGGGCAGCAAGGCTAGTGAGGAGAGTGCAATTGCGCTCTCTTGCACTTATTAAGCCGAATTTCCGGTTTAAAAAATGGAAAATCAGCTCTTAAAGGAACCAGGAGCTGCTTTTTGCCGCCCCTGAAAACCTAGCTGGTGCTGCCACCTGAGGCGAGGCCTCAGCTCATCTTCATTGGTGGAGCACCCCTGGTTACCTCTAAAAATGATTGTTTTTCTGGACAATTCCTAGCAAAAAAAAAAAAAAAACAGAAAACTTCTAAAAGTCTGAATTGATTTAAAATGGTTCAATAGTATCAGCACAGCTCCCTTTGACTTCTATAATAGCTTGTCAACTTTTAACCTGCAAATTTTTGTATTAGTGGATTTTGTGGCTTTTCCACTTAATTAATCTTGAATTTTTAGAGTTATTTTAAAAAATTGGAAATCAACAAATTTGTGGAAAAAAATAAATTCTATTCTTAGTAAATGTGCCCCATGGTGTTACCTTATTAATAGATTTGCTACATTAGCACAGGGAAACATGTTTTGGGTCTATTGCCAATAATTCTCTCACAGATTTGCTTATTTGATTACATTTTTGTCACTTGCTTGTCGCCTGTATAAAATTATATCAGCACCGCTATTCTCCTAAATGAACACAAATTTAATGTTGATCATTTTGGTTGTTGTTCAATGATTTTTAAATCAAGTCCACATCCACAAATGCATCTCTGCCCCCATTTTTATTTCTGTTACAATTCACCTAATATCATTCAATGCCAAGTTTATAGGCACGATCTAATGAAAAAGTATATTGCTTTGTTCCATAGATTTTTTGCAAGGTCCAAATATATTAAACTTTCCAGCAAAATTTTATACAATTCTCTGGGGGTTTTTTTTTGGACAGTGAGAATTGTAACAATAGTCATTTCAATATTTTCTTGTATGCACGGTCCTATCACATTCTCTAACTGTGTCTTTACTTCTGTACAGCACTACAAAGGATACTGTGTACAACACAAAAGCCGTGCTCCCAGAACTCTCATATTGCACTGGCTGCAACAAAAACATTTTGTCGAGAGGATCAGAAATCAGAAACATAATTCAATCACCTACAAAAGGAGCACATCAAAAATAGAGAAAATTACTCCATTCTCATATAGCAGTCTTGAGATTGTAATTGCCATATTTTAATGTCACTGTCATATTTAGAAGCAATGGAGGTGCAGTATGCGCTTCTTTGTGAATAACTAATGTTCATGAAAGACATTTCTTACAAAGAAAACCTGCAGCAGAAAAAGCCTATGGATTCCAGACTCGGCGGTGCTCCAAAATATCCAATTAACTATTGCATCTACGGTGTCACACTGCACCTTCAGAACTTTTAGTAGGTTATTGTTATTACAGAGCAATGTATGCATCTATTCTACTGACTTAACTGACTTTATTACCCATGCAATACAAAAGCTAGACTTTGTTTGATATAGCGAAAACATTAAACTTGACATTTATCCTCCCAATCCCTAGCCAAATCGAATATGGCAGGTTTTATCTGGAAGTAAGTTGCATTTTACATTAAATAATTACAAACAGTATTTCCTTGACACTATGGGAATTTAAGAATTGCAATTTTTATAGACTTCAAAGATATTCTGCCACTGTAGAAGGAAAGTAATACAGCATGGATTTAGAATAATGGAAAATGTTTCAGATCATACAAATCTATAAGAAGTGTATTATGTATGTGTCTTAATATCTACATGCGTGGATTATTTTCCTTCATGACAATCAGACAAAGTAATCCTTTTCCCTCCCCCAGATACAAGGTTTCATTTCTATGCATTAGCACAGCTCAGGGCCATAAAATACTGTATTAATATTAGTTTGTCACAGTCGACTAAATTTAGAACAACTCATTAATATGACAGAGTAAAAGGCATTCTGCCACTACTGAGTGACTTCATAAGCTCTCATGGATATAATGTATGCAGATCTGGCACTTGAGCAAGAGAACCAGCTATTCTTTTTGTTGCTAATAAGATATTCTGTTAGTGCTGCACTGGTTCCAAATCTAATTAAGTGGAGAAGGGTAAGGTAATTTTGCCACAAGATATATACACATACATATGTGTATATCATTTGTGTATCTTTATGCAGCATGTCATACAATGTTTCACTGCTTTGTGGGATGAGAAGATTAGAAGCTCATACACTTGAATGAATTTCCCTTGAGATAAAATAATGAAACCATAATGACTATTTTTATTCAATTATTCCTTTCCCTCTCTCTCTGGTTGTGGTAACAATCAATGTAATTTCACATGTGACCTTCTGCCATTAGGATCTTACTCAACAAACATTTAATTTTGTGGTTTCGTTCTCTTTGTATATTCACATTAATCAGACCACTCACTATTGGATAAATGCAGGGAATCTTCTCAAAGCTTGTGAAATATTAATATTTTTAAATAAAGTCCCTTGCCAAGCTACAAATATTCATGTTTAACACCAAGGTAACAGTTCTTTGGCTGGCAACAGAATGTACCTTTTGAATGATGCATGCAAAGAAGTGGTTTGCACAAAGACAAGTCACCAGATTGGTCTCAGGGAAACCCAGTGTCTGAATTTTTCATGAATCCTCTAGCACTTAAGAATAAGTGGCTGGCTACTATTACAGAGAGGCAAGCTTTGTGAAGGTCAGATTCTAGAATTGTGCAAAAGAATCTGTTTTGCCTAGGGAAATCTAACAATGCTTATACCTCTTAACTGTACTGTAACTTTGTTCTATTTTTTACAAACATATCTACACCAACAATGTCAGTCCTGTGGTAGTCATCAGAATCAGGTTTGAACTTCCTTGACATCCTCAAGGGTGCAAGGGGAGAATATATTTTGCATGGTATTTCTAAGATACATATACTTTCTTCACAAAGAAATGACAACTTTATAGAAAAGGTACAACATCAGATTACATAAAGAAACACTGTTATCTTGCTTATCGTAACAGTTCATAAGAGAAACCATAAAGTAATGAGGATATCACAGATGAAGTACTATGCTATGATATAAGAAATGAGAACCCTGCTAATGAGAAAAATCTGGAGTGCTCATTTACAATGATTTATTTTGTCGTTCTGCAAACACCACTGAAATCACATGATCTAAGCTTTGTAGAAAGTGATGGTTGGTACAGAAAAGGGAATATAAATAATGAATTTCTGGAACTAAACAATAAAAACATAACTGTTAGACTGGATTGACTGAAAATGTTTTAGCATGGAATGAAAAATGTATGTTCATAGTAAATTTGTTAAAAACTGTTGGTCAAAAGCCCTAATGATCTTCAAAACTGACCAGGATAAAGAAACATAGTTAATTTATTTAGAGCTTTTGGAAACCTCGATTAAAATATAGTTCTCTAAAATCACAAATGTCATGAAAGGTATTTTAAGATCCAAATATAAAAAGTTTGAATGGAAAAAAGTGTTGAAAAAAATACAAATATCTCAAAAAGTCTGAATGGCCAAAAAAAATCCAATAGGATCAGTGCAGCTACTGTCCACTTCTATGGGACTAAATTGTATGCTTTTACTTGGAGATGTTTTGTATTGCAGTTTTTCATGGTTTTTACATTTACTAAATCTCAAATAGAGTTTGAGTTTTAGGAACTTTTTTTTTTTAATTAAATTTTTAGAGGAAATCCAAATGTTAGTATAATAACTCCCACAGTCGAATAATTAAGATGATTATGAAGTTTAAACAGAGGGAGCCCCATTAATTGAAGGTCAATTTTTAGTGGTATTAGATGTTTTTGAAACTCATGTTCTCTAAAACTACAAATGTCATGAAACTAGAAGATATATAATATAAATATAAAAGTAAAAATGGAAAAAGATGCTTAATGATCCGAATAAAAATACAACCTCTAAAACTTTGAGTGTTTGAACAAAAATCCAAAAACCCATAAGGGGGCCCATTTACTAACAATCAAATTACATTTTTTTCCACAAATCTCTAAAACTATTCCCATTTTTCAAAAGACTCTAAAAAATTGAGATTTATAAAATGTAAAAGCATGAAAACCACAAAACCTTTCCAGGTAAAAGTTGACGAGGTCCCAAATAAATCAATGGGAGCTACAGTGATTATATAGGACGGTTTTAAATCAATTTGGATTTTAGATGATGTCAGGTTTTTTTCTGCTAGGAATTGTCCATTATTTTCCATTCATACTTTTTTTTATTCACATCTTTTAATAAATTCATAGTTTTAGGTGGTTGTTTATCAAAGGTTGAGTTTTGTTTTTCCAGTAAAAATTCAAGTTTTTCGAAACAAGTTTTTGGTTAAAAAACCACAAATTTTCACAATTTATTATGCCCCAAATCTGCAAAAAGCCCCATATCAAAAAATACTCCTGCTAAAACCTGTCAAGGTCACGTAGAAGTCAATGGCAGAGGTCCCTTGAACAATTTGAAGATTTTTTTAGCCTTCGTGTATTTTTTACGGTGGTTTGCACTCAAAAACGTGATCAATTGCATTCAATAGAGTTTGTTACATTCTCTTTTTTTCATAAATAAGAAAGCATTCGAGTTATGAGTTCATTCAAGGTAGGAAAAAAACTTCATAAATCCGACCTTTGAGAAATAACTCCCTTAGAGTTTGCTAGTTTTGTTGTAATTTCAAAAACCTATAAAATCACTAAAATCTGATCTTTGATAAATAGGCCTCCAAAAGTCTTAATGGTTAAAAAAAGGCCCAATAGAATAAGAGCAGCTCCCATTGACTTCTATTGGACCTTGACTGCTTTTACTTTCCAAAGTTTTGCATTAGGGTTTTTTCGTGGTTTTTACACTTAATAAATCTCAGATATTTAAAATTTAAGAAAAACAAAAAAAGTTAATTTTTGGAGAAAAATATTATTTGTGAAGAAAAAGAAATCCAAATGTTCATAAATAAGCCCCTTAAAATGTGTTCTCTTAAAGTCATAGTCAGTTAAAAAACTAAAAAGATAATAATCAAATCAATATTTTTAACTGAGCAATTCTAAATCTTAATTCTATAGATTATCTCCATTGAAGTGCAAGATTTCTTAGTTCAAAAGAGCAATTTAAACTCACTATTGATGAAAAGAAAAAAAAATGGCAGCTTTGTGGAACTCATCATTATAACAAAACCAAGCTAGTAGTGGGGGTTATCTTTAGGGAAACTTTTGAATACATCAAGGAATTTCAAAAAGCACCAGAGGGTAGGATATTTTCAAAGAAACAGACGTACCAGTATACAGAGGAAGTGTTTTGAAGGTGGAGGTTGGAAGGCTGTGGAGAAATGTAATGAAAAACTTTCATGGAATAGCCCTTCAGCAGAAGTGGTGAATGAATTCAGACATGCTCTGGATTGAAATAAGAACCTGATGAAAAATTCTCTATAAAATAATGTAAAAAACGGTGGAAGGATGATGCTTGTGCATCAGATTATTCTTTTCCAAAATCTACTGCATTTATCTTTAGGACCAATGCTAACTTCCAGATTTCATACTTGTAAAAGTACTTTAATGGTTGTGCTTAAAGATAAGCTAATGAAATAATTTGAAACTGAAACCTCTGTAACTGATTCATGGCAAAATATTGCATACATAGTGCCAAGCCATAAGGGTTTCCTTTCCACCACACAACCTTATCCATAAGCTGAATAAGCTTTTTCCAGTCAGATCTTTTTCATTAAAATGTCGGAGGTATTGGAAAAGTGATATTGTACCTGTTGTAAATAAATAGAGATAACATCTGTATTGTCATAAGGTAAACAGAAGATAAGATCTTGTGATATGATATTTAAATTGCAAACATAGAATTATTAAAGATCATGTTTATGCTGTTTTTATGTTGTTGTTTTTTTGTTTATGATAATACAAATGGCTAATTATTTATTTCTACTTGTATTTTGTTAAAATAATCTGTACAATAATCTGATTTAAGAAAAGGATCACAGGAACTCTTCAGAGGGAAAGAGTAGAAATTGTGTAGGAGAAACATGTCAGTATTGCATTACAGCGGAGAATAACATGGAGCTTGAGAAGTAGCTGTTGGTAGCAGTTCCCAGTCTGTTGAGCTGAAGTCTTAGAATGGGGCAGAGCAATGGATAGGAAATGACCAAAGTTGAATGCCTGGTTGGGTGATATTTGTGAAGAAAATCTATTTGGTTTTTCAGACATTTCTAGAAACCCAGTCTGAAAATTTAAGTGAGATGTGCAGTGATTTAGATCAGTACTGTACAGTGGAAGGCAAAGAGATGGATTATTAAGGCCCCAGTCTGCTCACTTCTGTGTATTTCATCCCCAGTTTAATGGGATGAAATAGCATGAGAAATTATGAAATTATCAGTAAAAAAGGATCATCTTGAAAATATGGCTGAATGGGGTCTTAAATTGTTTTGAAGCTTAATGGGAGGGTTTAGCTGAAAAAGTTCACTAACCTGTCCATCATGGGTAAATAGCAAAGGGGTAATTTAATGAGCAGTTTGGTAAGAGATAAGGATCGGTGTTACTTTTCAGGATAGAATGTTGGTGGTAGTTAATCATCAACTTGTATAATACAGATATAATGTACAATTAAAGTGGACCTGTCACCCAGACACTAAAATCTGTATAATAAAAGTCCTTTTCAAATTAAACATGAAATCCAATTTCATTTTTTTATTAAAGCATTCATAGCTGGTTTAAGCTCATTTAAAAGTCTCAGCTGTCAATCAAATATTGTCTGACACTCCTCTATGCCTTAGGCATAGAGGCGGGGAAGACAATTACTTTCACTTCCCATTCAGCACTTCCTAGATGTCACTGCTCTCCCCACATTCCTCCCGTTCTCTTAACCATTTAATTGTGTAGCCAGGACATGGGGATGGACCATGGTCCCCCATTCTGGTGCTCAAACAAGATTTGAAATTATGCAAGGCTTGCCTTAAATGGCTCCAGCCTGTTTTCAATAGTTATGAATTCCCAGACTGAAGGAAACAAGATCCAAATAATGTATATAGTGTAATTAAAGTTCATTTGGCTTGACTAATGTAATAAAATATGATTTTGAATATATTTTTGGGGTGACAGGTCCCCTTTAATGCATCAGTGCTAAGCTTATTGATTGTTGGTCTATTTACTATAAATCTGGGTTAGAATGCTATGAAAGCAGTATATGGGACTGATCATCAGAGATTTAGTAAAGTTTACAGGATTCTGTTTAAAACCAGTGCCAAGGGGGAACTGCATACATGTAAATGAAGTCAGAAGCTCTTAACTGGTTTCTGATCTGCCAGATCTCAGCAGGTTAATTTGTACCTTCCTTGCATAAAATACATGCATAACAATTTACAACAAGCCAAAGAGACTGAGAAATATTAAAAAGATAGTGGTCCTGTATTGTTATTCTGCCTGAGGCATAAGAAATTTAATTAAGTTAATATCTATGGGAGACCATTATTCTTCAATAACAGCCATAAAAAGAAAGACAAAAACATTTTATTTGCCTCAACAAGTTTGACCAGGGGCAATATCAGTTTACTAATCTCAAAGGCTTAGTCAAACTACTAGTGGGAAACTATATATTATAGGGCTGTAACAAACTGTTAATGAGATCCATCTGCTTACTGCTCCATTTACTTTGGCTGAGCGTGCTTAGCTAAATTTTTTCATAAAGAAAAATCTGTCACACCAGGGGTAAATATTAACTGCAGCCTTCCATGAACTGATATTCCTGCATCATTTGCTTGGTTGTGCAAGCCAGTGTTTATACAGGTTTTCCAGAATGTGGGCTCAAGTTTTATTGTATAATAGTTTCCTTTTGTAGCCCAAAGTTTTTTAAATCTATGTTTTTACAATAATTTGAGAATTCTCTAGTATGCTTGTGGAGCTAAATGTCAAAAAGTTTCCCAATATGATGAGTGGTTCACCTGGGGTAACATACCTGGGGACACCGGAACTATCCACTAGTAAAAACTTGTGGCACACAGGGGGATTATTTATCAAAATCTGTATAATTATCTGTAAAATAGGCTGAGTGCTGATTTTCCCCTTATTTATCAATATATTTTTCAGAAAATTTCCTGTGCAGGAAAAAAGTGGATAAAATTGTGAAAACAATTATAATCGTACAATTTTTTTAAGGTGTGACACCAAAAAGCTCAGATGTTCAGGGTTTTTACCCATAAATCACTAAATCGGGACATATCCCATTGACTTTTACATGAACTTGGCAGGTCTGTTGTCATACTTTTTTATTAGGACTTTCAAAACCCTTGGGGTTTAATAAATCCTGAAAAATTTTAGGAAAACAAATAATGGGTTAATGATTGATTTTAAGAATTCTATATGGTGTTGTAATGGTGTAGCGTTTATAAGTACTTGTTTTGCTTTGAGTAACCCATACTATTGTTAAGATTATGGACAAACTGATATTTCAGTTGAGGAGAGATGCTCCTCTCCTCTTTTCTTTGTTTTTCCATTAAATGTTTCTTCATTTAATTTGAAAACTTTAATCTGATAACCAGTGTGGACGTGTAAGGGTGCCTGCTAGGTCCCAGTTGCGTCAGGTAGGGCGCAGGCGCGCCGGCGTCAACTTGCGCGCGCGTCCATCCGGGCGCGCGCGTCAGGGCGCCGGTTCGCGCCGAGGCGTCGGCGTGCGTCAAGATGTTGGCGCGCGTCCATATGGACGCACGCAGGCGTCGGCGTGCGTCTTGACGCCAGCGTCCATAATTGGCGCCAAACTGGGCCTATATAAGGGCTATCCAGATCTGTACTCATTGCCCGATTATAGGTCCTCTTCAGTGGTTCCTGGGTGCGTTTATCCTGATTTTCTGCTGTGACTTCTTGTTTATGACCCTGCTTCGTTACTGGACTTTTGAACCCTTGCTGCCTGAACCGAACCTCTTGCCTGGATTTCGTTTAAGACCTTTGCCTAACCCTTGCCTGTACTGCGATATCTTGGACTGCTGTTTCCTCCTTGGTCCGCACTCCTCATCTGGACTCTTGCCCTTACAGGACGCAATTCATTTACTTTATAGGTATAATCCTGCCTTTTTATGATGTGCCTATTGCTACTTTTTAATTGTTTCTTAATTGTTGTGTTATCCAGAGATCTCCTATATTTCTACAACAGAGCATTTACTATTTAATAATGCACTAGGGGGACAAGAGTAAGTGGATATCTTACCAGGGTAGACAATACAACGTACAATATTAATCTTACCAATGTTGGCATAACTCCTATAAACCCTATAATACTTCTGCTATATTTCAGTAAAATTCTAACTTGTTAAAATGTTACATTATAATACTTGTAGAGTAAACAAACAGCCACAGAACAGCAAAATGTAACTGGTGAAATTGTGATTCATAAACCACTTAATCTCTGAGAAAGATCCTTTTTATTACTGGTCAAATGTCATTTTTACACTGACAGCTTGTTTGAACATTCTGCAAATTACAGGGGCAGTACTTGATCACAGCATTTGTTAGATTATTTGAGCCAAAACACAGATTTCTCTTTTGGCTTTTATAGATTTGTTTGTATTTCTTTTTTCCCCCTACAAAATTCTTAACAATTAAGTGCACATCATTCTTTTTCTTCTTAAACGTTAACAACAATAGAGAGCTTTGTGATAAAAAGAGACGTGCTCTTTTGAAGGCAGCTTTTTAATGATGACCCTTGGCATACTCAACCACATGGGAGAGCTGTGAGAAGACTCTGATGAAAATTAGTCTATTCTCATTTCAAACAGAATTTTGCTGGAGTTCTGATCAGAGCACCAGCATGAAGTCCAGAGAGACAACACACACTACTTGATTCACTCTGCAGCACTGCTCTCCTGGTAATTGTTCCATGAACATACAGTGACAAGAGTATAGGATGTGAGGGATCTCGCTGGATGTGCTTAGGCTGTTATTCTCTGTTTAAAGATTTAAACCATCAGGGTATGGTACGGCTGTTTGAAGTGCAATGAACATGGATCTTGGGTGCAGGGGAAGGGGAAAGGGCTTCACCAGAAGGCAAACATATTTCAGTCACAGTAAGACAGGGACAGGTGGAAAAAATCTTAGTTTTAGCATAGACTTTAAGGGATGCAGATGAAAGCCAGGGTGAAGAGGAGGACAGGTCTTGCTGTGAGGCAGAACTAATACAGGGGGCAGTAGGAAACTTGGAAATTCAGAAAAGCATTTAACAATACTGCTTCATTAAATATCCAGCATGGGATACAGTTTACTATAGAGTCAAAGTTGATATTCTTTGACATTTTGTTTAAACTCAGCCTATGGCTTATTTTTAGTCAAATTCTTTTGAATAATTAAATACATGTATTAACTATCTAAAATTTGTCATTGCACATCTGCAGTAAGAGCATTATTGTCTTCCAAGTCAACATTCACTGTGTGAAGTAGAGGAGGGGGCCCTGTTGGTACTTCTACACAAATTAGTCACACAAGCAAATCTCCAGACACTGAGGTTCACCTAAATGGCATTCCATAGAGCTTCCTTTTCTGTGTCCCATTTCTAGTGTATCATTAATAAGATAAATGTTCCTGTCATTTGATTAGAAGCACTTTCATGGCTGGAAAATTATGAGCTGACTTTTCCATTTTCATATCTTTCCACTCCTTTAAAGCCTTGCCATACTCAAGGAACTAGTTGCAGCACACTATTTTGGAAACCCATGGATTTAGATTTGAGTAGCTAAAACAATTTTTCCTTTGGGCTTTCTATTTTTAGTGGCATTGTTTCTGACCTCTTATGAGAAGGTCTGAATTTATATACAAATATCTAATATATAAAAATTTTAATATTCAGAGGACATATAAGGGCAGATTTATCAAGGGTCAAATTTCGAGGGTTAAAAACCCTCTGATTCGATCCTCGAATTTTTCCTGAATTAAAATCCTCTGAATTCGATATTCGAATTCAGAGAATTTTACCGCTATTCGATATATCGAAAGATCAAATAGAAATCATCCGATTTCTTGAAAAAATCATACGGATCATACGATCGAATGATTTCTGTTCAATCAAAAAAACTTCCCATAGGCAAATATAGCAACTCAGTAGGTTTAATCTGGCGAAGTAGGCAATCGAAGGAATTTTTAAAGGTCAAGTACTTCGACCACCAAATGGTCGAATGATCAAACATTTTTTTATTTGAATTGTTCAAATCATTCGATTCGATCGAATTTAGCTAATTTGATGGTCGAAGTAGTCAAAAAATTTTGCAAAAATCTGAGTTTTTGCATTCGAATCCTTCACCAAGCTTAGTAAATGTGCCCCATAGTAACCAGGTGCAACACAATAAAAATTTGCAGGTAGTGCAACATGTACAGCCTCAGGAGACCTATCATATGGTAGCTATATGGAGGCCACCAAAGACAAATTCCAGCTATGACTGCATTGTGGTGAAAGCATACATCTTGTGACCCCAGTAATGTATTATTAACAATTTGCAATGTATTTTAGTGTAAAATATGTGCATATGTGTCCAACAGGTCACCTTACTAACATAATTGCCCGGGTGTAGGACAGGATATAATGTATTGGGGCATGTAATCTCAACAATGTGCTTCCACAGAATGAAACATGTCAAATTAAATGCAGTGCAATAACACAATTTTCTACTAATTTTTGCAGCAATCGTTTTCAAAATCCATGGTGCTAATGGGAGTGATGGCTTTGACTGGACTCCATGTGGGCATGCACAGTTCTTTAAACAGGACTCCTTCTCTTATTATGTTTTGGAGTTGTGCTGGGTAGGATATACAAAAAGGAATTACCAACAGAATGTCTTACTTGTCTAAAATATATAGAACAGGGAACATATATTTACTCCAGGTCTTAGCCTCATGATGGGCTTTCAAGTGTATCTAGGATAGAAAACAGCCATTCTTCCCAATTCTTACCCTAACTGACCTTAACTGAGCCCCTGTGCCATTATTTAAAAACCTAAGGTTAGTGCAAACTAGCTGTTATTAGTGGAGAACACAATGTAATTTTGCACCAACATTTGCAGTAAAATTGTGATTGCATAAGAATGCTCCTAAAGTTAACTTAGCTAATGCATTTGGTATATACTGGTTCTATCTGGCTTATGAACAGACATATAGTCATATGAAAAGGTTTGGAAACCCCTCTCAGCCTGCATAATAAGTGACTTGACTTTCAACAAAAAATATTAAAGTGCTAAAGTACACTAGGGTGTTTTCTGAACAAAGAGTTTTAGTGACGCAGTATTCAATTGTATGAAATTAAATCAAATGTGAAAACCTAGCTGTGCAAAAATTTGGGCACCCTTATAATTTTGCTTATTTGAATGCATGTAACTGCTTATTACCGATTACTGGCAACACCAAATTAGTTGGATTAACTTGTTAAGCCTTGAACTTCATAGGCAATCATGAGAAAAGGTATTAAAAGTCTCCTATTGCAAGTGGTGCTTCTGTTTGACTCTCTTCTAAAGAGTGACAGCATGGGATCCTCTAAGCAACTCTCAGTTGGGGAAGGCTACAAAAAGCTATCTCAGATGTTTAAACTGTCAGTTTTAACTGTAAGGAATGTAATCATGAAATGGAAGGCCACAGGCACAGTTGCTGTAAAACCCAGGTCTGTCAGGCCAAGAAAAATGCAGGAGTGGCATTTGAGGAGGATTGTGAGAATGGTTACAAACAATCCAAAGATCACATACAAAGACCTGCAAGAACATCTTGCTGCAGATGGTGGATCTGTACATTGTTCTACAACTCAGAACAATTTGCACAAAGGAAATCTGGATGGCAGGGCAATAAGAAAGAAGCCCTTTCTGCACTCATGCCACAAACCGAGTTGCTTGCTGTATGCAAAAGGTCATTTAGACAAACCACAGTCATTTTGGAACAAATTGCTTTGGACTGATGAGACAAAAATTGAGTTATTTGTTCATAACAAAAAGCTCTTTGCATGGCAGAAGAAGAACACCACATTCCAAGAAAAACACCTGCTACCTACTGTCAAATTTGGTGGAAGTTCCATCATGCTGAGGGCTGTGTGGCTAGTTCAGGGACTGGGGCCCTTGTAAACGTCAAGGGTTGGATGAATTTAACTCAATATCAATAAATTCTTCAGCATTAGTCACAAAGTTGAAGTTACTCAGGGGTTGGATATTCCAACAAGACAATGGGGCAGATTTACTAACCGGCAAATATTCACCAGCATATGCTTCACATCCATCGCAACACTTTGCCAGGCAACAATTTGCTGAGACAAAGCAAATTTACTAAAAAGCAACGTTTCGTCCTGGGTGATGGACGCTGTAGAATTTTTGCTAACATTACTTTGGCAATGTGAGCTTATCAAAGCGAAGATGTGCTAGTGTTCATTTCTGCCTAGTGCAAATTCACTGGAGGTCTTGAGCTCAGGTTAATTTGCATAGAGCAGTAAATGTTAAGTTGATTGGACGTCTTTATGTTATCTGTTGAAGCAAATACATTTCCACTGTAAATTACACATGTCCAGGGATCCTTAATAAAGACAATAGAGTTGTTCTAATGCCCTACACATGAGCCCACTGTATAGTTAATGTTCCATATGTTATAAAATGTATGGGGGAAACCAATATCTTTTTAGGACTTTTGCAGCCTATCACCCTATAAAAAGGAAAAGACGCCAGCTTTTTTTGGACTTAGATGCTTTTTCTACTAACAGAATATGATGTAAGGAACTAAAGATTGAGGAAGATCTATGCACTCCATTTCACTTCACCTGGTCTGAGCTGGCGAAGGCAAGCCTGGCGAAAGAGGTAACTTTCAGTAAAATCCACAATTTAGTGAATTTGCCTGTGCTTGCTAGTAAATTGGGGAAGTCCCTGTGGGCGGTAACACTGCCGAATTGTCGCCAGCTTTAGTCACTTTGCCGCTTAGTAAAACTGCCCCAATGACCCTAAACACACCTCAAAATCTACAAAGGCATTTATGCAGACTGTCCATGCTCGGCAGCCATCAAATTTAACTGAACTGGAGAGATTTTCAAAAATACCACCATCCAGAGTCCAGACACTCATCAAAGGCTATAGGAGGCTTCTAGAGGCTGTTAGCAAATGGAAGCTCAACTTAGGGGCAGATTTACTATTGGTCGAAATTCGAGGGTGAATTTACCCTCGAATTCGAATAATTGAATTGTGGTCGAATTGAAATCCTTTGAATTCAAATATCGATTCGAATAATTTTAACCATTTAATCGAATGTTTTTATTTTTCAAAAATAGCTAAATTCAATTCGGGAGGTTGAATCCGGCGAACTAGGCAGTCGAATAAAAATTTAAAGAGCAAGTTATTCGACTGTTCAATATTCGAATATTCATATAGATTTTCATTCAAATTATTCGAATCATTCGATTCGATTGAATTATCAAAATTTGATGGTCTAAGTGGTCTTCAAAAACATTTGAAAATTCTAATCTTTTTGAATGCTTCATCTGCCCCTAAGTTTTGATGTAAGATTTCTGTTGGGGTTCCCAAATTTATGCACCTGTCTAATTCTGTCATGATGCTTATTTCATGTTTTCTGTTAATGCAATAAACTTTACTGTATGTCACCGCTGAAATACTACTGCTAAAATGCCATAAGGCATGTTATATTTTAAAAACAAGTTGCTAATTTGTAAGCTCAGCCAATGATAATCAAAACTCCAAAGAATTTCATATGTCTGTAAGTATATGTATATATTCCTATATAAGCGAACATGCCTATATAACGGCAAATTCATAATAATTTAAAAACCCTAGAGTTTTTGGGGAGGTTGGTGAAATAAAAATCATTTCATTACTATTTCATAACTATTTCATTAATAAAAGTTGTACATTTAAGCAATTTTATTATACAGTTTATCCAAAACTTCACTTTTATAATATCTTTGGCTTGCAATAAACACAAAAAAATGTATTTCCATAATAATATAATATTATTGAGTTTCTATTTCTAGTAATAAAATCTATTACTTAATAAACCTTGTTAAAAAAAATATTTACAAATACTTTGGTGCAAAACTGTGTTTTTTACTCACATGAAAATGATCAGTATTACCCATTATATTGAACATATTCCACAGTGCTCTACAGAGATGATAATATTATTGGCTTTCTAGGAACTTCATTATGTATTTTATTTTTCCTTATTTGTACCCAGCTACAGTTACAGCTGTAGATAGATTCTTCTGCATAATGTTTTCGACAATGCACACAGCTTTTGTTATAATGCTGCCAAGGTGCATTGATAATATGTCGCATATGAGAACATTATATATATATATATATATATATATATATATATATATACAACAGAAAAACAACAAAGGTAATGAAAGTATCCTTTGGGCTTTGCTTCACATGATCTTCCAGAAAAGGGGACCATAGTGTACGCTGTTTAATATATACTCTATATAGCATATATATGTCTCTGACCTCCAAGGCAAGGCCACTAGCTTTCAATAAAAGATCAGAGAACCTGCATGTCAAGGCAAAAAACTAGCTGAAGATATGTCATTAAGTTGGTAATAATTTCTATCCAACGATATGCCTTTTGTTGTAAGAGTTAGAAAAAATAAAAATGCTGTTATGAGGGCTGACCCAACAAGATCTGAATATAAAATAAAGGATTTAGTCTTGAGCTCGCTATGATGTGAGAATAAATGCTCTGGTAAATGTTAACTTAATGCTTTGAATAACTCAGTAAAAGATGGGTTTAGGCTGTAATGGGTTTAAATGTCAATTTATTTAATAATCATTGTGTGTTGAACAAATATGATTTGCCAGAAAGGATTTGTTTAGTAGACATTTTAAATAAATCAATGCATTCATGGAGTCCTTAAGTAATTCATTGTACAGAAGCAATTTTCCTAAGGATAAAAATAAATTCAGACTATAATAGTGTATCTTGTTCCCATATTATTCTATGACCTGAAAGTTAAATATACCCACCGAGAGACTTCATAACATTATTGTATTCAGAATTCAATGAATTTTCTTCTTTGGTTATTTGTGTATTGTGCTTATCAGATTTTATGGATTAGTGTCAACCAAAAGTTTTTGGGTATGATAAGTCTGCTAAGAACAGGGCTATGGTCATGCATACTTTCTTAATATATGTCAGGTGATACAGATTACATTAAGAATTGAAATCATAATCATTAGAAGAAAATGGTTTTATAGAAATGATTAATCTTCTTATGCAAAGACAGTAACTAACTGTTAAGACAAAGAAAATGCAAGGCACTAGATCAAGATTTTTCTTTTGGGGAAAGGATATTTTTAGATTTTCTTTTAAATGCAAATACAGAAGACTATAGTCTAGGGTTTTCTGCAAAAGGGGTCTTTCTGTAATTTGGATAATAATACCTTGCCTGCTAAAATATAATTTCAACATCAAGGGGGTTACTTACTAAACCTCAAATTTATCTGGCCGGGGGCAAAAAATAGATTTTTTCATGGAAAGTTTTTTTTCATGATTTATTATACCCAGATGCTGCAAAAAGCCTAAATCCAAAAATCGAGGTCCTGCATAAGTCAACAGGAGAGGCATCTATACCAGTTTGAATTTATGGTGCTGGGTTTTTGCCGAAAATCCAGCCTTTTTGGGCAAAAACTCGATTTAATTGAGTTTGTTTTAATAATAAATAAGCTAAAACTGGGCATGGGCATTTGGTCAAGCTATTTCTATTTATATTTTGAGATAAATTTGATAATTAATTTTTTTTACTGTTTAGGACTGTTTTGCCTCCAATAAGGATTAATTATATCTTAATTAATATATTAATTGTATCTTAGTTGGGATCAAGGCACTTTTACTCCCAAATTTTCTTTAGGTTGACCCAGGAAACAAAGCTTTGGTAACAGCCTCCAAATATCTGGTCAGGAAAGTGCAAAGTTGCAAAATTCAAAAAGTACCAAGGCCAGTCTGTACCAAGGCCAGTTCTATAATTCAGAGAAAACCTACTGGTCTGGAAAGCAACTAAATAATTTAGTCACACACTCCATCTCACACACAAAAAAAACAAATGGTGATACAAGGAATTATTCATCTCCCCCTGCTCTGCAGTTGGTCAGTCGTGTACAATTTGATGTTTCCCAGAGACCTCTATAGACAGAGGTTTTGTGGTGGGAGATACAAGTTAATTCTAATGGCTGTGTTATCCCCTACCCCAACTAGTAGCTGGTGCAGTTGAGTGGGTGATGATTAATTTGCGCAAGGTGCAAGGTATATAGAACTGGACATTCATTGATGCTAGTTTGAACTAGTTTTCTTGCATTTTATCATTACATTTTAGTATAATGAAGACATTTACATTAAATGCCCCTATGCAGCTCTTTAGACTTCTCAGAAGCTTCCAATGTCAAGCTCTAACCTAGTGGGACACTTGCATAATAGAGTCATTGCTTGATCCTGAAATGCTGTTAAGCACACTACACTATTGAAATGCATCGGGTGTCTGTTTTTTGTACATTGGTATGTTGAAATATATGCTGTAAATTGTTTAATGTTGTCTCACTGTGTACTTGTATACAGCTGAGAGGACAATACACTTGGCTTGATGTGTGAACTGATTGGCCTGATCAGTGAAATATAGTGATTGACATCAGCAAGTTATGCTAATAATGTTCAAAATATTTTTGGTTGGATACTTCTAAAGTGTCTTCAAAATTAGGTACTAGTCCCTTCCAAAAAGTTTAATATAAGATAATTATTGACATGATTTTAATAATATTTTAATGAGTATTCAGCAGAGGGCAGTGATGTATATTCATGTCATTTCACAACTCTTTAAATATTGATAAAGAAATGTAGGCTGTTTTGTAAAGTACTACTATTTGCTTTCATTGAATACAATGTTAAAAATCTTAATTGTCTCCAATATTTTAGTGTTTTACTATTGCTTTTGAGTGGTTGCACATCTCTCATTTATTTTCATAAATGTTTCTCCTGGTATATGGATCTCCTAGACATAAATCAACAACAGTTTTGTGCCCTTGGAGGTCATGCATCCGTTCTTGTCTGGCTGTAATGCTAACAGTAAGTAAATCATCATTGACAATAAGGTTTGTTTAATACACATTCACCGTCTATTAGATATTTTCTTTTATTACAATTGCTCTATCATGCCTATTGTCTGTGTTGGTTTATGAAGAATAATGATACTACCTTATCTTGACGAGATTCCATAAAAGAATGACTGGAAAAAATATCCCATTTTAACTCGACCCAATTATTTGTTTTTAATCTTGAACCATCTTCGAAAGATAACCAATATCTTTCTTGCTGGATGCATGTCAAGATTCAAACTGCTTTATCTCCAAACACATTTACTGTGTAAGAAATATTTTTGTTTTGTGATGACAGTGTGGTGTACATCTCATTAGTGTTTGTATAAGAACATTGACAAACATATGCCTCTCCTCTACCAGAACAGAAGAGGTGTCAACAATACCAACTGCATTTAACACACGAGGATGTATCATCTGTCATAAACTGGAAACAAAGAAAATACATAAAACTGTGCTTGTATCAAAACATATGCCACCATATTTGTATCACAAAGTATGCCAACATTGAATGGCTTTAGATTGATGTAAAGCAGTCCAGACAGATAGAAAAATATACAAAAACATATTTATTTGCCCAATGAATGGGTTAGGATTTTCATCAAAAAAGATGAAAACAATGTTTGCCATATATTGTAAAAATATGCCATTGCCCCTTTTGTGGCATATCCTCTCCATTTATTGAATGTATAATTATTTATTCATTGGAGAGTTGCGAGGGGAGGTCCTACCTAGTTATTAAACAGTCTTGGAAAATCAAAGTACTGAGATCTTCTGCATTTTCATATTCATTTTATATTTTCATAGTTTGTATTCAAATAGGCCTATGGTATACATGGCTATATACAAATTATGAACATAACAATGCACTACTATACATACTGTAATTACTAAGATCAGCTGTAAGACATTGGTATGAGATAACTATTGTTAAAGCAACTGCTGAGATGGACAGATGACATGATCAGTTTTACTGTAACAGAACTGTCTGCTAAACTAGTAAATACTGGCTAGACAATGTCAAATAAGCACTGATTGGGAAGAGGAACAATGATGGATAGAAATCTGCATGTATGTTATTTTTCTCTTACCAGGCAGCTTAGATTAAGTTCAGAGTTCCAAGAGCAAGGTAAGATCAGCAAAGAGCTTGAAAAAGGCCTTATATCTGTACATGCACATCCTACAGTTTTACTCTAAATCTGAAAAGGGATATCTGGGAAAAGTAAGATGATGGTGTGGCACTGTGCTGTTTTTTATTTAATTCTCTAGGAGGTGCCTCATAAGTTGGCAAAACCCCCACACCATGAATATTACTTTCTTTGTCCTTCAAAACTGGGGGTTTATATAGTTGGCTTGAATAATGTATGAATCATGGGTACATTGATTTTTTGGAAAATTAAAGGAAGGCTGGTTTTGTCCTTTCTATTATATATTTGGTTCCATAGTATACATTGTAACCATCATATTGTTATTTTCACAAGCAAGCACTCTTTGCTTTCATAATTATAAAACTGAAATGAGGAGAGAATGTCTGTAGGTTGGTCTTAATTTGGAATTTTTCAATTTTGTATTTTAGCTAAGCTACAGTTTTTCACTCAACTCTCTCAATTGCATTTTTTATTTTGTTTCTTTTATAGTTAGGTTTAGTCACACATTTTGTGACTTAGGGGTTATACCTTGAATGGAAAAAAAACTTGAATCAGGTTGCTCAGGGTTATCAAGCCCAAAAACTTGAATTAATCAAGTTTTCAGCACAAAAAAACCCTTGAATCTCTTGAATTCAATTAAGTTTTTGAAAAACACTCAAACATCATGAAGATTATTAACATCTTCCAGTGGTTCCAGAGACCTCTGTTATTGACTTCTACATGGTTTTAGATGGTGTATTTTTGGATTTCCAGGTTTGGGGTATAATAAATTAAAAAGAACTTAGTTTTTCATAGGGAAAACACAACTAGAACCTTAATAAATCTGCCCCTTAATTTCAGTTTGGTTCTTATAAGATAGGGGTCCCCAACCTTTTTTGCTCGTGAGCCACATTTAGAATTAAAAAAGAGTTGGAGAGCAACACAAGCATGAAAAAGTCAACGGGGATGTCAAATAAGAGCTCTGATTGGCTTTTTGGTAACCCCTATATGGACTGGCAGCCTACAGGAGAGAATGTTTGGCAGAACATCTGTTTTTTATGCAAACAAAACTTGCCTCTAAGCCAGTAATTAAAAAATAAGCACCTGCTTTGAGGCCACTGGAAGCAACATCCAAGGGGTTGGAGAGCAACATGTTGCTCGCAAGCTACTGGTTGGGGATCACTGTTATACGAGATAAGAGATAAGAGAATTGTAACAGGCAACTATTTGAATGGCACAAAGAATTGTAATTAACCAGGGTTCTTTCCAACTGTTTTTTTGAGGATTAAGATTATCAAGACTGGGGCTGTGGGAAGACAAGACAGAATTGTCCAGATGATGACAGTATGGGCATATTTTAACAAATATAAGTAAAAAAACGGAAATGGTTCTTTTTCCTCCAACATCCTAGAAGTATCCATCGTAGTTAACAATTCCACTATCACCCCATCTCCCCAGGCCTGGTGCCTTGGGGTTATCCTAGATTCTGCCCTGACATTCACTCCTCATATCCAGTCACTTGTTAAGTCATGTCACTTCCACCTAAGGAACATATCCAAAATACAATCATTTATCACCCAAAATGCTGCCAAAATTCTTATTCACTTTCTTGTTATATCGCGTCTAGACTATTGTAACTCTCTTTTAATTGGCCTTCCTCTCCAGAAACTGTCACCTCTCCAGTCCATAATGAACACTGCTGCTAGGCTTATACACCTCAGCAACCGCTCTTCCTCTGCCATGCACTGGCTTCCACTGCCCTTCAGAATTAAATTCAAATTATTGACCCTGACAAAGCACTTCATAACTCTGCCCCTCCCTACATCTCTGAACTAATCTCCATATACTCACCCAACCACTTACTACGCTCCTCTACATTCTCTCATTACCTCCTCACATGCTCGCATTCAAGACTTTGCAAGGGCTGCACCCCTCCTTTGGAATTCTCTCCCACGGTATGTCTGACTGTCTCCCAATCTTTCAGCTTTCAAGAAATCTCTTAAAACCCACTTTTTAAGAGAAACCTACCCTCACTGTTAACTACCCAATGCAATACCACTTACATTACTACAACTCTCACCCACATTACTCTGTTCTTGCCCACTACCACACCCTTCCCTTTAGATTGTAAGTTATGGTGATGTATGTATCTCCATATTTATTGTGATGTATGTAACTCCTTATGTTCTATGTATGTAATTCATGTGATTTAGTTGTATAATCACATTCACTTTACAGCGCTACGAAATATGTTGGTGCTATATAAATACATGTTAACAATAATAATAAAATTTTGCAGCATATACAATGTTATAAAATAACATTGTATATGCTTTGTGTATTACAGCATATACAATGTTATGAAATAAAATGTTTGATGGAGGTCTCGTTGTCTGAAGGTCTTACATTGTTTTATATGAACAAACTGAACAAATATGAAACAAACTGCAGCCCTTTTCCTGCACTTGTAATGTTCTATACTTTACTGATTTTGTCAATACCTTTAAATGTATACATAGCATAAAGGTATATTTTTTTTAAATTTTATTACATATACTGCAAAAGTTCACAAAAGCAGTTTGGGAGCACACTTTGAGAGGAAGTCATTGAGGTCTTAATCAAGCATAAATGGAGAAAACATGGTCGCTAATGGGCACAAGCATCTTTGTGAACATTTTTTGCAATAACAAAGCATATTACATCCCCCCTATTGTAACAATTCATGCTTACTGGAGTCTTGAATCCAATTGTGACCAGGGTACTATCTGCATGAAGTTTATTTGCTCTTCTTGTGTGTGTGTATCTGTAGAGAAACAGATGCTTAATTCAGTTGAGTGTTTACATTGTTGCTGCTGGATCGGGACATGGAGTGATGTAAACAAATAAAACATTCTCTCTGTAAGACTCTCTGTAACATGCCCATACAGTACATCATACGGTATTACTAAGTGATATAAATAAGGGATATTAATAATATAAAATTATGGCTTTTTTGCTTGAATTAGAACAAAGATGTGTCGTTTTTTAGTAGGCAACAGCCAGCAGTTACTGTTAGACTCAGCACTGCTACCTCCATTCACCATATACTGCGTGCAATAGCTTATTGGGGTGCTGCAGTAATTTAGGTTGAAAAAAGGCATGCCCATCAAGTTTATACTTTTTTATCTAAATGAAATCTGCCTAACTGCTAGTTTCTCCAGGAGAAGGTGAAAAAACATCTGAAACCTCTCCTATTTGCCTCAAAGAGTATTAAAAACTTCAAGAAGGCAACCAGTGCTAAGCGCTCATTTAATGACCCTTTAATTTTCTCTCTTGCTAGAAAGGCATCCAAATCTTTATTTAATCTGTGTAACATATCTGATATTACAACCACATCAGGAAGAGCATTCCAGATCCTGTAAAACTTTTTCACCTAACATCCTTTTCTCTAACCTGTTGTGATGTCATCATGTCAGTAGGAAGAATACACTACTAATAAATAAAGGATTAGACAATCAGGCAGCAGGTCAATGTTTTTCTTCTACACAAAGCCTTTCTTTTACTGGGGCTGTATCAGACAACACAAGGTTGAAAAGCTGCAGTTGATTGGTTAGTGTACAAGGTTAAACTGACACCAATAAACAAATTCCTCTGTGTCCTTTATACTGACATTGTACATTTACCAATGGGCTCTATATATTGTCCTTTTAGTACTGCTTTGTATTAGGGAAGTATCTATCTGCTCAGCCATGAATCCTCATTTTTGCGTAAACTGTATAATTAGTTCTTTAATGACACATCATCATATATAAATGCTTTAGCTAAATACTTTCACCCAGTAAAGAAATCCAACTCCAGTTGTCTTCCAAAATCCCCTTTCTATTGAGAAGCCAACAGGACAGGGACACTTGTTATCGTTCTAAAGAGCTTCATATACCAGTGGTACCATAAGAAATAAATATAGTTTATACATAAATCTTACAGCTTCAAAGCAGGTATCTTTTCTTTTTTATTCCCGTGGGGGTTTTTTTTCCTCCTTTTTTTTAATGACAACTCCATGTGTGATGACAACTTACACATTTTGTGAAAACCTTAAATTCATACTTACAGAGAAAATGGCCTCCTTGCTTGTTTATATCAACATTTTCAGCTCCAACAAATCCATTATTTATTTGCAAACAACTTAATGACTGCTTTGGCAGCTGTTTGTAGCCAGTCTGTGATCTCATTTTAACACAGATGACACTTTCTGTTTCTCAGAGGCAATTTGGGGAATCCTTCCCTTCTATTCCTACCATCATTCTAATTGATAAAAGAGTAACGAATTGTTCTCTAGCAAAGCTGACTTATATATGATCAGTAAGCTTCCAAGTTTCTAAGTACAGCGCTCGTGTGTTGTTTTATAATTAGGGAGGCATTCTGGCAGATTTTAAGCAGATCATTGGAAGATCAAAAGTGTCATTTAACGGCTGTTTTGCATTTTTATGCTTTAAGGGCTTTTTAGAACATTCTTCTAAAATGTACATTGATGCATGAAGTATCATTTGCATTATCTCACACTGTGCGCAATAAATAAAAAATGCAAGACTATTGTTCAGTAGCCTGACAATAACAAACATAGCAAATAAAAGGATCCGTTTTAAGCTTGGTAAAATACGGAGTAGAATAATTGCTGCAAACAAACTGGTATACTTGTATTTTATTTCTCTTGTAAAGACTGCAAGACAAAATCCCCAAAGCCTCAACTAAATTTCCTTATTCTTCTTTGAACAGACTACACAGATTTTGTTGACTAATTGAGATCAATCCCAGCAGTAAATCACCCAGCAATTTTACAGCTTTAATTAAGCTACCTTAGGGAGCTGTTTATCAATTAACACTTGTTACAAATTATTAGTAATTAAATAAACTTGTAGTATATGTCAGCCAGAAAAATAAAGTTTGCATTTTACTCTGGAATTATTGGGGACATGACCAAATTTTCACCCAGAAGATATTGCCTAAATGATACATAATAAGGCATTATGGGTTTTATTGGATTTTAAGAAGTAAATTCATGAATGAAGGTCACACAAAGCAGTCAATTGGTAAATACTGTAGCATTGATTGTTCTACAGCAGCTAGAATCATGATGCTGTTTCATTGGTTGCTTTGGAAAGTATATTGGTGTAAAGCTGCACCAATATTTATGAACCCTCTTTGATGTTTTGCCAAAGAGTTTGAAATATAATATAATAATTATAATATTTGGCTATATATGACTATGTGTGAATTTTTGAAGAAAAATTAGGAAATCAATCATGGTTGTGATGTTTTCAGTTAACACATTAAAAAGTTTTTATACAGGTGTTTGCAAACATCTGTATCTTCAATGGTAAAATCAGCACTGGTATGAAATTACCTTATAGACATTGAGACAGAAGGTGTGGAGCTCTTGATGTCATTTCCTGTTTTAAATGTGTTAAACCCTCTTTGATGTTTTGCCATAGAATTTGACATAAAATAGTAATTATCTTTGCACAAATTTCAATCCTGGTTGATATGTTTTCAGCTGACGATTAAAAAATGTTATACAGGTGTTTGCAAACATCTGTATCTTCAATGGTAAAATCAGCTCTGACAGTAGGTATGGAGCTCTTGATGGTGTAATTTCCTGTTTTAAATTTGTAAGCTGAATGATTGTTCCTTCATTGGCTATGACTTTGTACCTGAAATGTGTCAATCTTTTCATATGATGTAATAAATACTTTTTTATGATTATTCTTGCGTGAACGGTGACAGCTTGTCTATCACCGATTAAGCATTAATTGGACATGTTGCGACAGCAGGTTGCACCCTTATATTTGCAATCAACACTGCACAAAATAATCAGCAAAAGTAAATGACCAGGTGGATTGGGATATTTTGCCTTTGATTTTCTCAGGCTTCAATTCTTCATTAAGTATATTTTATTATTATTCAAAGAAGGCAGGTTGAGGTTAATAATGCATTCAAGTGTTCAAGCTACCTATTGCTATCCGCAGTTCAGTCTGTGATAATTTTAATTGGCTTAATTGAGATGCACACGTCTTATTAATGTTTAATTCTTTTCTTTCCTTTTTTTTTTCCTTCATCAAGTCAAGCAATTCGACATTTCTTCAATTATGTTAGATCTTTCCAGACTTCAAAGGCATGTTATATTAGACAGCTACTATAGATACCGGGTGAACTGATTACAGAATAAAGACTGCTCATTATATTCTAAGAGCACAAAATTGGTTTGTGTAGCCTTTGAAAGTTAGAATTAAGAGCTGTTGAGCTAAACTTGAGCTATAGTAATTAACCCAATTTATATTGGTTCCCCCTTACCTAATTTGCATGATATTGTTAATTTAAAGAGATCTGCTACAGCAAAGTCAGTAACAGGTCTATTAGAAAATGCATTCTGTGGATGAGAAGCTATTGAAGAATGTACCTCTGGCATAAGTAATTACAGCAGAATACTGTAACAAGTGGTGGGATGTGCTTAAGAAGCCAAACATTTTAAGTGATTATAATAATGAGGGGAAAGCACATACAGATAGCAGAGCCATGATCATTGGCTGATCGCTCTCTCTCTCTCATATAGACATATAAGAATAGTTTTTTGAAGAAAAAATAAATAAAAAATAAAAAAATATATATATATATATTCAAAAAAGCTTTTTATTATTTCCAAAACTTGAGAGCTATACATTAATCCAGGCCTGCTAAATCAGAACTAGCCAATATGGGCAGTTCATTTAGCATTTACTGTACTAGAATATACAGCACAAAAGTAATTCTCTTAGCAGTAAGAAAAGTCATAAAATGTTTGTCTGTTTCCTTTTAATGTGTTTAGAATACTGCTACCAATACTCTCAGCAGTGTATCCCTTTTGTGCATCTCGAATGGAACTTGTTAGAAGAGATTAGAAAATGTTAAAGATTAATTCTTAAAGCATCTTCTAGCCTTCTTTTCCAACAAAGAGAAACATCAATTATCAGCTCACTTATAAACTTTGCCCCTTTCTTGAATACTTTCTGGCCTTTATAAATCTTAGATTTTTTCCCCTTGAGTGTTTGTTCAAAGAAGAGATTTTACCGCCTCCAGGGGTTGTTAAACTGATTGCAATACCACGTATTTAGAGCAGTTCACTGGGAATTAGGCAGTTTCGTGGCTGTCAGATTTAGAATATAGCTGTCAGATAGTATTACAACTAAAACGCACTTTATAAGAAATAATGACCAAATGTCAATCTGTTTATCACCACTGGCATTCTAGACAGGGGGCTGCAAATCAAACATGCAATATTTGTTAACAATACAAGAACAATACAAGAACGCTGGAAAATGAAATAAAAAGAGGAAAATCAATAGAATTGTTCTGGCTTGTGTTGCAAAATATTTCTTTATTGTAATTATTTCTGATATGTTGTTATTTTTGTAATGGAGTTTCTTATGGAGACAAATTGCAGCAGTTTTCCTAACTTCGAGATCATTTCCAAACCATGAACAAAATTTGCCTTCAAGTGCTAATATGTCATTAAATTGACTCTTCAATAAGCAAATCGAAATTTGAGGAGAAATAGCTGCTTGCTTAAATTTCTGTAATAGTGTAAAATGGGTACACTTGCTCATTGCCATTGAGAGACATATGGAATCATTCTTTAAATTCTCAAATAGATTATTCTGACTTTTATTTCTGAAATCTACCACTTTGACCAATACAGGGTAGAAAGGACCAATGAAATTAAAACATGAAATTATTCCAAACAAAGGTTAAAATTATGTAGTCATCACATACTATACATTTATTTTTTTATAATACACAAAGGCTGTGAATATCTTGTAAA
>CM044437.1:99358140-99375522 GCA_024363595.1 Xenopus borealis
AAAAATTGTCTGGGGCCACACATGAAATACACAAACACTTTTGATTTCTAAAAGTAAAGACAATGCACATAAAAGAACTCCAATACCAGTTGGATAACCAGATGGAGCAATACACTGGAATATGGGACACATGGATATTAAATAGACTTATTTTTACAGTATATTATTATTACTACTAACTGGGCAGACTCCCCTCTCCTGCCTACTCCTATATCCTTTGCAACATGAAGTTTTCTTCGGGAGCCAAGCGTTTCAAGCTGGGCCACATTCAAATACATAACCTTATCCCCCACCAGAGGAGGGAACTAGGAGAGGATACGGTAGACAATACTTATGTCTCTACTAAACAATATATTTTTTCGGCACTTATGTGCACAGTGAGTAAGTTGCAGCACTCAAAAGTGTGATTTTCTTAAAGAAATACAATAATTTCCTCCATCCAGAGTGCAGGCTTTATATGTAATAAGTGCCTTTTAAATGCTGAAATAAGAAATTATTTCATATGAAAACCATCTTACCAGGCAGCGCATAGTGACAACAGCATCCTATCAGGTAGCTCATAGGAAAACCATCCTACCAGGCAGCTCATAGTGACAATAACATCCTACCAGGCAGTTCATAGGAAAACCATCCTACCAGGAAGTTCATAGTGACAGCACCATCCTACCAGGCAGTTCATAGGAAAACCATCCTACCAGGAAGTTCATAGTGACAACACCATCCTACCAGGCAGCTCATAAAGACAACCCATCCTACCAAGCAGCTCATAATAACAACACCATCCTATAAGGCGGCTCATAGGCAAACCATCCTACCAGGCAGCTCATAGGAACAATAACATCCTATCAGGCAAGACATAGGAATGCCATCTTACCAGGCAGCTCATAGTGACAACAATATCCTATCAGGCAGAATATCTATGGCAGCATTAATATCTGGAGAAAGAGTATATTACATGGTTAGATAATAATTCTTATGAAACTACTAATGCTCCAGTATTCATTTAAACCATCTGGTTGTAAGTTGTGCAGTTATCTACTCCATTATGTAACAATAAATGGGTAATATTATCACCCCTCATTGGTTTGCACACTACCGCCAATACTTAATATTGGAGAAGAATTGATGTGATACTGAAGTATCAGTCTGTGTACCAGCCTTATAGCTGCCAATATCCGATTTGTGTTCTTTTATCCTTTCTTTAACAGAACATGAAGTTTGACCTGCGTAAACCATCCCACAGGGAAGCCTCTGCTTCTATCTCACCTAGAAGTACATTTAAGAAAAAGAGTTTGTTTATTCCCCAAGTACAAAATTATGCCTTGTCAGCTTTTGAAAAGGTTTTTTGACGGAAGTAAAACGGTACTTAATGAACATCCTTCTCTTAATAAATGTAAACCAAACCTTACGTATAATGAAAGACATGCTTTGAATAAACTTAAAAAGGTTGATTCCATAGTGATTAAAAAAGCAGACAAGGGAAGGAGCATAGTCATTATGGATAAAGATATGTACATTCGTGAAGCTGAACGTCAGCTTAATAACACAAGTGACCCTGTCTTTGAGATAAAAAGTGAAATTGATTTATTGTTTACAGAAGCTTTCCTGAATGGCCTTATCTCTTTTGACACTAAATAGGAGGTGGATCATCCTCGTGTACCTGTTTGTTATTTGTTACCAAAAAATCCTTAACTAAACCTCCGGGTCGACCATTTGTCGCAGGCATAGGCTCTGTTTTGGAGCCCTTATCTAAATACGTGGACCACCACCTCCAACCGTTGGCAAGCAAAATTCCATGCTGTCTTAAGGACACGATTTGTTACATACCTTGTCCTCTTTAAAAACCCTGGATACTGACTGCCATTTCCGCAGCATTGATATTGACAGTCTATATACTTCCACACCCTGAGGATGAAGGGCTAATGTGTATCGAAGAGTGTTTACTAGAAACGGATCCCCTGCATAACATGGTCTTCTTCTTAATTGACTGTTTTAAATTGGTTTTTAAATGTAACTAATTCAGGTTTCTGGGCAAATATCATCAACAGTCAATGGGGGCGGCGGTCGCTCCCTCGTTTGCCAATCTGTTTGTCCACAATCTAGAGAGAGAATTGTTCCTCACTGAGCAGTGTAAAAAACATATAGCACTTTAGGCTCACTACGTGGATATTTTGGTACTGTGGCATGGTGATATATCTGAATTCCATAACATGGTAGAACAGGCAAATAAAAAACATCATACAATTAAATTTACTACTGAGGTGTCAGATGACTCACTCAACTTCCTGGATGTGAAAATAAATATAAAGGAAGGAATGATTATTACCGATTTGTATAGGAAGGTCACCGACCACAACAATTTGTTGCATTCTTCCAGCTTTCATAACACCAGATGTATCAAAGCAATACCTAAGGGACAATTCTTGAGAGCTAGGAGAATAGCATCAGATGACAATTGCTACTGGGTAACTGTGGGTCCCCTTATAAAAAGATTTAAAGAGAAAAGTTACAAAACCTCATTAAAATAGCAAAAGAGGTTGGTACCTTTTCTAGAGAATCGCTGCTTACCCAGCAACCCAAACCAAAGGAGAGTAGTAGAACCCCATTTGTAAGCAGGTATATCTATGTTAGTAGACAAATAGAAAAGGTGATAAAGTGCTTTTGGCCAATCCTACAACAGGATAGGTCTTTAAGACAGATATGTACAGATACCCACATTTTCTGTTACACAAGGGATACACTTGAAACAATGAAAGCTTCTAAACAATAATTTTTCATGGTACATCTAAGAAAGGGACCGTCCCATGTCTTGGTTCTATCTGTTGCTCTGCTATAATTAAAGGTGAAGTAGTAAAAAAAATACAACTTGATGATTATGCTACTTGTGAAATATCCTGTGCGGTATACCTTTTAAACTGTGGGATAGTTCACGTAGGTCAAATTCACGTTCTGTTAAGGAGAGAATAAAAGAACACAACTCGGATTTCCATAACTATAAGGCTGGTACACAGACTGATACTTTAGTATCATGGCATTTCTTCTCCAATAAACACAGTCAGTCACAATTAAAATGGCAAGTATTGGAGGTACTGTAGTGTGCAAATCAATGAGGGGTGGTGATATTACCCATTTATTGTTACAGCAGGAGACAAAATGGATAAGAAAACTTAACAGCTTACAACCAGATGGTTTAAATGAATACTGGAGCATTAGTAGTTTCCTGTGAATTATTATCTAACCCCATAATCTCCTCTGTCTCCAGATATTAATGGTGCCATAGAAGGTACAGTATACTTGAAAACTATGAATTTTCTGCAGAAGGGTAAGAAATATAAAAAATCGTCAGTCCTTACTATACCTTTAATAGATGTGTAAACTACGATAATGTTGTTTATATAAGATTTAATTTCTCTTTTGTGAAGCAATTGTTTGAGCTCTGGGCAGGCCTTGAGCAGTGCCAGGGTCTATCAAGGTTACTCATACTTGTTCTGAGACCTATATGGACAATTGATACATGGATCCTTGGACTTTCTATATGGAACTTTTTGGACTTTCTAATCCATGGACTAACTTCTATGGCTAGGCCCTTAAAATGTACCCCAAGGGCAGTGGTCATATGCTTTTTCCTGTGTATTTTATATTTCTCTTGTTCATACTATACACTGACAACAAGGGTGTGTGGTTGGTGATGTTACCTTATTATAACTAACTAATTGGGGGTGGAGTTTAGCCTTTAAGAATGTTACTGAGATAATCCTTTGTTAACACTTAAGAAAGAGCTCTGCTCAAAACATGTCATGACACAATAAAGTACTTGAATTTTGTAGCAATGTTCTGCGTTGGACCCATTATTAACCACAAACTTTTATTGCCATTACTTTCCCTATAGATCTGTGGAGTCTCCTGCAGAAAACTTCCCACTGAAATTCTGCTTCTTTGCAGGAATCCCTCCTCTTTTTTCAATCACTTTCCCTCTGGACTTCAGCAGCCATGATATAGGAGGAGTAGATGTCATCACACAGCACATCATCAAAGAAAGGAGCAGATGACATCTCCCACTCCATAGCTGGCAACTAAATAGAAGAAAATGCTAGAGTGTACTGACCAATAAGCTGGGGGAGTTGTCTTTAGCCTAGGAGGAGGGTGTGGTTAGTTTGTTATCTGCCTGGTAGATAGAGCTGCCTGAAAGGCATCCTTTGTTCACTATTTCTCCCTATTTTGTCTTGCACCTGCACATTTAGCAGCTCATGGTACTTGAACTTAAGTCAGGGCATTAGCTGTCAAGGAGGTGACAAGGTTTGTCCTTCCAGTTTTAGAAACCCAGTGGCTAAACAAGAAGATTAGTGTGTTTTGGGCTGCTATGGACCCATATGGACAGATAGTATGAAATCAACCTATGTCTTGCAGTATCCAAATGTGTAAAACACTACCCACATACTGTATGTCCTTAGTAATGGCAGCATCCACTTAAATGCAGCTTCCACTTGTGAGCAGGCATTTGTGGGCTGACTGACGTTCCTTGTGCTTGCACGCAAGCATAAGCTGCACTTTTCAATGCAGATCAACGTAGCTGAGGAAGGGAGCATATCCGCTTCTCTTAGCCTGCAAAAAAACGCAGACCAGGCTGAGAGCAGCAGAGTCAACTCTCTGCAGGGTAGACTGGGGCAGCGGGACACTGGGAAAAAACCCTGTGGGCTTTGGTGGCCCAGACCTGCATGAATGACCAGCTGTTGCAGCTCATCTTTTCTGCATGTGTGCGGCACCATGTGTTTCGTACATGCGTGTGGCACCCTATCACATCCCATTGTTTAAAGGAAAATAATCCCATCAAAGAATCTTACTCTAATGGCATAATATATACATATATATATATATATTTCAACCCAACTTAACTATGTAACATGCATTTTGTTGTCACCTGCCTGGAGCAGGAAGCCTGTGCTAGACGTGGTGCTGATCAGCAATTATATTTCCAGGTGGGCCTGGACTGGCAATCTGTGGATTCTAAGAAAAATTGAAAAATCCAATACCTTAGTCAAAAATGGGGTGTTCCCAAATTTATTGTAGTGCTCCAGACACGTGAGTCATGTTCAGACGTTGCGGGACAACAACTACCCTTCCTCAAGTGACAACCCACCATAGATCCCAACATTGCTTATATATAAATATGTATAGTGCCATCTAGTGTGCATGCATATATTACAAGCAATGATACATTGTATACAATCAAACAGTTGCAATAATAGTGTCTTTTCAGCTTCAATTTAGTTCTAAATATGCAAGGCCGTTCCATAAGTTACACTTGTGATAAAAGTGATGCACTTAAACAGTGAAAAAAAGTTGTTTTTTTTTTAAATAATAAAGTTCAAATACAGTCGACTTGAGTCCATCACTCCAGCAAGTCTGATGTATATATACTGTTATATTACTAATTTCCAGAAAATTCTGTTAATCATAATACTTACTAACTGTGGAGAAGGAAAAGACTTATACCTTTCACACAAATAATTTTTCAATTGTGTTCTCCTTCTCCTTCACTGAAAAAAACGTAAGACAGATAATAAACATCAGATTCATAAGAAACATGCATAATTGATTGCTTCATTTAGGCCCCTGGGTGCCAGCGTATTTAATTTCCAAATCCAATATGTTTCTCTCTGGAGCAGCTTCTGATCAACATTGCCTGACTTGGTTACAACCTCCTCTAAAACCATCCACCTCAGTTGTGCCATTGTGTGGCCTACAAATTATTATTAACGTGTATTTATATAGCTCCAACTTATTTTGTAGTGCTGATTCAAATGTTGATTTACATACATTTCAGATGGCACTTCTAACCATCCTGTTGGTTTTGCCCACATAAGCTAGGCCACACGGGCACTTCAATAGGTATATGACATTAGTAGACATGCATGTATAATACCCTTTGATTTTAATTTGTGCCCCTGATGTAGGGTGTGATACATTGGCGCCTTTGATAATCCCATTACAGTTTTGACATGAAAGGCACGGAAAAGTTCCAGTTAATGGTTTACCCAAAAACTTTTGACTAGTCTTTAATTGACTGGGATTCAAATCACTATGCACCAGTTGGTCACCTATGTTTTTACCCCGTCTATAAGCAAATAAAAGGTATTCATTGAATACCCTTGAGGTCCCGGGATCATTCATTATGATCGGCCAATATTTCCTAATGATCTTATGTACCTCCTTGGAATGACAGTCATAAGTTGTTACAAAAGGAATTCTATTGGTCGTATTTTTCTTTTTTATTATCTTTCATTAGGTCGGTTCGTAGGATGCAATCGATTTAATTCTTAGATATACGTAACAATTTATCCGGATATCCCCGTTCTTTAAAGGTATCAATACAAATTTGAAAGTAGGATGCGCCTTATTGATGTATTCAATAAACTGTGAGAGTTTACTGTCTGGTCCCCGCCATATGAAAAATATATCATCCACAGAACAACTATACCAATAGATGTATCGTGAAAATATGGCATTTTGGAAAATTATAAATATATTGGCATATGTAGGTGCCATATTAGCTCCCATACTGGTCCCTTGCTTCTGCAAAAAGAATTTGTTATCAAATGAAAATATTTTTAAGTTAAGACCAACTCAAGTAGTAAGCAAATCAATGAAACCAGCTGGGGATCAACGGGATGTTTAGTGGAAAGATGGTATAAGATAGAGTATTTTCCTTCTCTACAGTCAGTAAGTATTATGGTTAACAGAATTTTCTAGAAATTAGTAATATATTAGAATATATACATCAGACTTGTTGCAGTGATGGACTCAAGTTGATTGATTGTATGTGATCTTTATTTTTTTTTCACTGTTTAAGTGCATCACTTTTATCACAAGTGTAACTTATGGAACGGCCTTGTATATTTAGAGCTAAATTGTAGCTGAAATGACATTATTATTGCAACTGTTTGATTGTATACAATGTATCATTACTTGTAATATAGGGGTTGCACACTGGATGGCACTATACATATTTATATATAAGCAATGTTGGGATCTATGGTGGGTTGTCACTTGAGGAAGGGCAGTTGTTGTCCCGAAACGGCTGAACATGACTCGTGTCTGGAGCACTACAATAAATTTGGGAACACCCCATTTTTGACTAAGGTATTGGCTTTTTCAATTTTTCTTATACTTAAACTGGCGGTGGGAGAGGCCAATACCAATACCTTTTTCCCCATCTGTTTCATATTTTCGCTAATCTGTGGATTCTGGCAAATGCCAGAGGGCATTAACTATTAATTGGGTTGGTGGGGCCTGTTTGAGACTCTGTACCTAAAATAGCAGGGCTTTTATTGAATCCCAGTCCAGACCTGTTTCCAGGGGCTTTTTGCCTGATGCGAGTTTCTCAACTTGCCTTATGGCACCAGCTTCCATGTAGCTTACTAATGGCTCTAACAGTGCTTGCTCGCTTAAGGTATTAATGACAACCTGCAGGAAAAGTGTCCTAGCCCTGAGTACAAGGACTTTCAAGTGGAACTTCTGTAGGCTGTAACTATATGCCTGTAAGTCTGTTCCCTTGAGTCCCTATTCGGCCACGTGGCACACAGGATTTACTAATCCTTCCATTCTCCTTTTTGGCTCATCAGGCTTCTCAATAGCTACGCTTATCGTAACTCTTCTATAGCAAGTTATATCAAGGTCTTGCCTCCATCTAGCTACTCCTACTGAGGCCTAACTTCACCTCAGGCTCTGAGTACCTACACTTACGCCAACTGCTGGGATCCAAAGAGATTGCTTCTATAGACAAGGAAGGTCTGACGCTGGTAAATAAAGGAAACTTCCAGGTAACTCTTTCACCTGAAAAAGGAAACAGCTCCTCCTCTCAACTGCAACAAGTCCAGCCTTTAGGGGACTTTCTTAACTGCAGAGGTACCTTCATTTCCATCCTATCACTAAATTTGGGTTGTTTGTGTTTTTTATGCATCTTCTAATATATAAAAAATATTTAATAAGTTAAGAGATGCCTTTTCCAATTGTAAACTCCCTTGTTGATTCAATACTAGCAAATTTAGTATGGCACAAGAGTCTTTTATACACATAAGATACATATATCATTCTTCCTATTATAGCTGCAAACAGACAATTTTCTAAGGGTGACATGTCAGTCACTAAGGCTTCATTTTTTGCTGGTAAGAATTCATTTTCAGTATTACACCGGTGTTAAACCAGGGATTTCCCATCGCTTCTCAAAATTTGTCACCTAGACATCCCATAAGGACAGGCTGTTTGTTGTGTTCCCAGATGTAACACAATCTAAATAGGTAACACACTGGATTTCCTACATCAGGCTGAAATTAGAGCTCACCATTAGTTGCTTTGTTTTATCATGTTCGATTACAATATATTAGCAAGGACATAAAGCATGTGAAAGAATAATAATCTATGATTAAGTGTCTGTGGAGATAAAAAAAAACGGGTAACGCTATGCCATAAGAACAGAATAAACATATACATTTCTTTTATACGTCTGTGTGGAGGATTGGCCTTTGAGTGCCTGCCCAACTGCAATACAGTTTGGATCCCCTCCCTCAGGGTGGTGCAGCTGAATTTACTCCCATACTCGGTGAGTTTACAATTGTGACCTTGTTCCAATGAATGTCAAAGAATAAGGCATACCCCAAATTACGTTAATACCCCTTAGCTGGAAAACCCTAGGTCCCAACCATTCTGGATAACAGGCCCCATACCTGTATGTACAAAAAATAGGTTCCACTGCCCTTTAAGCATTCAATATGATCTAGAATAATTGACTCCCAGGCTACATATACTGTATATTTTATCAAATGGCTTTTAAACTTGCTTGCTTATGAATCTTTTTATGAACATGTTCCCCACCCAAGACACACGCTTACCATATATAAACACCAGGCTTAAGGCTAGGGCCACAAGGGGCCCAAATCACCCTGCTGAAATCCACAGGACAATTTCAGCCCCTTACTGTGAACGGTATCTTCTTTTTCTTCATTTGCATCGGGAACCCATGCGTCATCTCTGGTGAGAACATACTTCTGGATTTCTGCATGTAATTCAAAGTCTCGTGTTTGTTTGGTAAAACTTGCAGAGTGTGCTCATGCTGTAGCCAACATAAGCGTTCTGCACATGAAAGATGAAGAGGATACTGCTCACTGTGGGGGCTTGAAATCAACCTGTAGTTTTCAGCAGGTTGATTTCGGCTCCATCCAGTTCTTTCAAATCAGACGGAGAGTATAAGCAAATAAGCAAAACAAATCTGAATTAAAATGGATAAAACTTATTTGTTTTGCTTTTAAGAATACTCAAGTGCCCAATGTACATTTGTGATCCCCGGACACACTTAAGTTTAGGAACAGAAAAAGTACAAACCAAAACGCTGTACAAGCATAAAAATGTCATACTCATAATAACATAATTACGGGCTGAAAGTTTTTATATTGTTAACAGGGGGTTGTTTTTCTGTCTGAGCAACATGTTTGGTCGCTTGTTCTTCCTTTACTCTCGGTGTGATACTATGGCTGCTCCCTCTGTGTAGCAAGGCAATATTTTTGCCTTGACTTTCTCAAATCGACGAGCTTATATCATAGAGAATGGTTTTCACTATGTCAGAATTTGGTTTGGGATTTTGGCAAAAAAAAACAGGGAAATTAGAAAATGCTTGAGTAAATAACAAGGTAACTCTCACTCCAGAGAAAAAAATTGACATCCACTCAAGGAAAATATTATTGGAATTTTAATGGGGGTGGGGGCAGATTTGTTAAAGGTCTAAAGTGTTTCAAAGTGATGGGTTGGCTCCATGGCAAATTGTGTCTTCTGCAAGAATTTAGACAAAACCACAATCTATGCCAGCAACTGAAATTGTCCTGCAACTGCGGCATAAAGAAGAAGATGGGACAAAAGAAGTGAAGCTGAAAAATCTTTTTTTCACAATGAAATAATTTGCAGTGGAATCAATATCCATGAGTTTTCCACATGTAAGTACTGCTTTGCCAGTACAGGGAACAATATCAAATATAATAATATTGTGAGCAAAATAATGACAAAATCCCTTCATTTTGTTCCATGATATTGCAAATCCAGTTTCAATTTAACCCCCTTGAGCTGTATTTTCCAATGGGTGCAAAAGCACAAATTACTTCATTTCATAGTGTTGCATCCCTTAACTTGCACTGTGTGACTATATAGCAAGGAAAAATGACATTAATTCTCAGTGGGATTTTCCCCCATATATGTGTTAAACGGAATCCTTTGACATTATATTGATATAACCTGCACCACACATATATATATACATATATACATCTTATTATTGTACACACTGCAACTTACTGTCATGGGATACTGTCATGGGAAAATTTTTTTTTCAAAATGCATCAGTTAATAGTGCTGCTCCAGCAGAATGCTGCACTGAAATCCATTTCTCAAAAGAGCAAACAGATATTTTTATATTTCATTTTGAAATCTGACAGGGGGCTAGGCATACTGTCGATTTCCCAGCTGCCCCAAGTCATGTTTCTTGTGCTCTGATAAACTTCAATCACTCTTTACTGCTGTACTGCAAGTTGGAGTGATATCACCTCCTCCCTTCCCCCCAGCAGCAGAACAAAGGGAAGGTAAACAGATATCAGCTCCCTAACAGAAGATAGCAGCTGCCTGGTAGATCTAAGAACAGCACTCAATAGTAAAAACCCATGTCCCACTGTGACTCCTTCAGTTACATTGAGAAGAAAAAACAACACCTTGCCAGAAAGCAGTTCCATCCTAAAGTGCTGGCACAAGTCACATGACCAGGGGCAGCTGGGAAATTGACAAAATGTCATGCCCCATGTCAGATTTCAAAATTGAATATAAATAAATCTGTTTTCGCAAAAAATTTATATAACTGTTATACTGAAATAAGAAATTTTCTAAATACAATCAATTAAAAATTCTGCATTGTTTCTGAAATAATTAAGTTTATCATCACTATTTCTCTCTCAGCATCTGTTTCTCTTCATTCTGTCTTCATGCAGCATTTGGGTGTCAGATGAACGATCCAATATATCTTATAGGGGGGCTCCCTTTCTTAGCAGATATAATAGATTCCAGTACAAACAAAATCTAACGAAAGTACTCCTTTTTGCGCAAATTCTGCATGTAGAGAGACGTGATTTCCGGTGATTTTAATAGAGTGAGCATCTACTAGGCAAAAGGAGCCCCCCTATAAGATATATTGGATCATTCATCTGACACCCAACTCCTGATTGAAGACAGAATGAGGACAAACAGATGCTGAGAGAGGGATAGTGAAGATGAACTTGAATATTTTCAGAAAATGTAATTGATTATATTTAGAAAGTTTCTTATTTCAGGATGCAGAAGCTTATATTAAATTTAAATTTTCGCAGTAGTTCCAATTTAAAGTTTAAACTTGACCATTTTGACAGTCACATTTGATCTCAGGGCTGTCCCATCCTTGAATGCACAGCCCATGGGATACACTTGATAAAACTGTAAATATTAAAAGCATTTACCGAAAAATAACACTGTCCAGGCCTTTTGTGTTGGTCTGACAGAGTATAACATCATTTCTTAGTGTTCAGACAGCCTAAGGGAAAGAAACAGTATTTAGAAATGGGAAAGTATTAGCTCTGGATGAAGATTCAATCAGACAGGCAAAGATTGCCATAGTGTCATGCAGACATAGGTTGACACTGCTACCAAAATATATAAAACAGAATTGCAAAGAGAAAATGCATATGGCTGGCATAATGACACATTCTGTGCCTTTCGTAGTAGGAAGGGGCATCAAATATTTACAATTTATAAATCTCTCTTTTTTGGAGTAGGGAAGAGATTATTAATCTGTGGAATTAATAAGAAAGTGTGAACTAGTGCTTCTCTCTGGTGGCAGTTTTTGATTACTGCATCCATATTGTAGCATTTTGCAAGAACTGGGGGTTTTATTACTATGAATGAGGGATTGTCTGCCAGGAAATCTGTCTTGCCATCCTATGTGGCTGTAACCCATGAAAGACATTAGACTCTAGTGATGTGTGGGCCTAGCTGAAATAAACTAGTTTAAGTGTGATTCAGGGGGGTCCAGCCCATGAAGAACTAGTTATGACCGAAAGGCCAGGGGGCAAATTCACTAAGATTTGAAAATTCACCAGCGTTGGCTTCGCTAGCGTTCGCCCGCACTTCGCCAGACGAATTTTCGACAGCGGTACGCAAATTCAATAAAGTACGAATTTACGCTCAGGTCGGCGAATGGTAGCGTAGTTGCGCTAGTGTTACTTCACTAGGCAGAGTGTAGTTATGCTAGCGAAGCCTAATTTGCATACGGCGGGAACTTTAACGTATAATAGAATTATATGTTACAGCCACTACATTCCACTACACAAGCCCAGGAAACCTTTAATAAATAAAATAAAGTTGTCCTATTGCCCTACATGTGCCCCCTGTATAGTTGTGTTGCCATATGTTAGGAAATGTATGTGGGAAGGAGGGAACCCCCCCCCCCAAAAAAAAATCGATCTTTTTCAGACTATCACCCTCCAATGGTAAAACACGCCAGCGTTTTTTAGGGACTTAGAAAAATGTTTACATTATTTTTCAACCTCCTATCTATTGTATTGAACTTTGCCTGGTCTGACCAGGTGAAGTAAAGTCTAACGTAAGTGGTAACGTTCAGGAAAATGTTCATCTTGGTGAATTTGTGAAATTACGATCCTTCGTCAGTGCACAACTTCGCCTGGCGTAAGGATGTGACGTTGCGCAAGTCTATCTACTTTGCTAGGGAAAGTTCGCCAGAGCCGGTGTTAGTGAATTTCCGAAGTTACGAATTGATGTCACACTGGCGAATTAGCACTAGCGCTAGACACTTCATGCTTTAGTGAATTTGGGCCCAGGGCTTTCCCAGATTGATCCATCCCTGGATACAATGGGAAAAAGTAAAGACTGGGAAGCATGTGCAGCATTCAGAAGCGTTTAGAAACAGAAAGAGGAACATAAAGATCTGCTGAGCGCAGCACTGCAAATTTTTCTGAACATGCCCATTTTATGGCTATACCCCCTTAAATACCATGTTCATTTTACAAATTTTGTCAAGTTATGGAAAGTTTGAACATATTTCCAGGGGTTTTATGGTAATGTTTTATGTGTTATAACAGTTTTGCTAACAAAGGTGAATTGTCCTTTAAAGGGATACTGTCATGGGAAAACATGTTTTTTCAAAACACATCAGTTAATAGTTCTGCTCCAGTAGACTTCTGCACTGAAATCCATTACTCAAAAGAGCAAACAGATTTTTTTTATATTCAGTTTTGAAATCTGACACGGGGCTACACAATTTCCCAGCTGCCCCTGGTCATGTGACTTGTGCCAACACTTTAGAAGGGAACTGCTTTCCGGCAGACTGTTGGTTTTTTACTAATGAGTGCTGTTCTTAGATCTACCAGGCAGCTGTTATCTTGTGTTAGGGAGCTGTTATCTGGTTACCTTCCCATTGTTCTGCTGTTATTCTAAATGGCAACATGGAATATGGTCTCAGAATGTTTAAGAGGCTCATTGTCACTATAATGACATAAAATTAGTAGGGATCTGTTTGTTCTATTTTATTCCCAATAAGGCAATTGGAGAAATTCATAAAGGGCACTATATACAAATACATGCCAGGCTGGAATGTGCATGTGTACTCTTGTTTAACTGTGTTATGCTCCTTTTAAAGTGAGACTTACACTAAAAAACTACTCTTCAAAATATTAAACCTGACTGTATGCAGTGACGTTATCCTTCATTTACTTGCTCACGACTTCCAGTCGTGCAGAACTCAAGATTTGTTTGTTTCCCTGTTGAGCAGTCTGGACTGTGTAGAGATTTGTATTGGATTTTATTTTTGCCTTTACATCCCCTTTACTGTTTCCAACTCCAGCTGCAGGAACAAAGATCATGAAACCAGATTTAAACAGATAAACTGGGATTCTATTTAGAGTATTATTTTGCTACAGCCACTGGTTCTTGAGAGTTGGAGAAAGTTTGTATTAAACAATACAAAAGCCATAAAATCCACATTAGATTACAAGACAACTAATTATTAATCAGTCTTGCTGTATCGGCTTCTGGCAGATATTATTTGACTTGTGCTGATCATTTATGACAATCCCTAAGCAGCCCAGCATCCGGCTGCATCTGTGTGTTGATACAGTCCTGTGATCCGACCGCCTGTATCGGAGGCATCAAGATCCGATCGTTGGGCCCTAGGTCCAGGGGCGATCCTGGCCCCTCCGCCACCTGAGGCAGCTTGTTCTTGCTGCCCGATGCCCTTCCCCCGTGCACTCACCTTTTTGCGCCGGAGGGGGGGTCCACAAGGGCGGCAGAGAGGGCCAGGACACTAGTGCAGAGCACAATAATGCGCTCTGCACTAGAAGAGCCGAATTTGCAGTTTGAAAATCGGAAATTAGCTCTTAAAGTACATGGAGCAGCATTTTTGCCACCCCTGGTACCTAGTGGAGAACTGCCGCCTGAGATTCCTCAGTGCCCCTGCAGTGCCCCTGCCTAGGACCCACGATCAGATCAGCCCGATATCACCCGCCTCAATGTGGGCATATCGCGAAGAGATCCACTCGTTTGGCGTCATCGCCAAAAGAGTGGATCTTCCAGTGTATGGCCAGTTTAAGGCTAACAGATTAATAGTGCACAACCATGGCAGCCCCTCATAGAGGAACATGGGGGATCAAATGGGTAATATAAAAGCATTGGGCAAATACTTTAATTGCAAAATTATAAATAGCATGACAGCGTTATGGTAAGTTTATGGTGTCATCTCTTTAAGCAGGGACTTTTCTTCTATTTGTACCACTCTCTGGGGCAGATTCACTAAAGCGCGAAGCGGCTAACGCTAGCGCAGATTCGCCAGCGTGACGTCAAATCGTAACTTCGCAAATTCACTAACACCGTCTCTTGCGAATTAACGCTAGCGAAGTAGTAGGCGTAGTTGCGCACTGGCGAAGGATCGTAATTACGCAAATTCACTAAGATTAACTTTTTGCTGTTCGTTAGCACTTACGCTAGACGTAACTTCGCCAGGTCAGACCAGGCGAAGTGCAATAGAATAGATAGGAGGCTGAAAAAAAAATTTAAAATATTTTCTAAGTCTCAAAAAACGCTGTGGCGTGTTTTACCATTGTGGGTGATAGTCTGAAAAAGATCGATTTTTTTTGGGGGGGGGGGTTACCCTCCTTCCCCCCTACATACTATACAGGGGGCACATGTAGGGCAATAGGACAACTTTATTTTTTTGATTAAAGGTTTCCTTGTGTAGTGGCTGTAATATACACTTCTATTATATTTTGTAATTCGTGTCGTATGCAAATTAGGCTTCGCTAGCGTAACTGCGCTTTGCCTAGCGAAGTAACACTAGCGCAAATACGCTACCGTTCGCCGACCTTAGTGTAACTTCGCCCTTTAGTGAATTTGCGTAGCGCTGGAGAAAATTCGCCTGGCGAAGTGCGGCGAACGCTAGCGAAACTTGCGCTGGCGTTTCTTCGGATCTTAGTGAATGTCCCACTCTCTCTTAGTCCGTTTGGCCAGATATCAATCGGGGAAGCCCAATACACTGCCCAATCAGATGCTAACTTTGTTTTTAAAAGTCCGGTGAATAGGATTGATCCGAAAACTGTAATTGAATTCGAATTTAAAACTTGATTCACGGTTTTTTCTATAAAAAAATTACAGTGTTCTAAATACAAGAGGCTTTAAAAATAAATAAACGTCTCTCGTCAAACTTTCTCTGTCTAGAGCAAATAATGAAAGAACAGCATAAAAAAATAATTCTTACCCTGCTTCAGCAAAATACTGAGAGTTTTTTTTTATATAGCTTCCAGGGCTATGACTGGACCATATGTTCAAAGCTAAGGGATGTTTAGTATCGTAGACCAGGGACCTCATTGTCATATCCCAGATGTTCCATGAAACTAGGAAAGAGAGGGAAATTTACGATATTTGCAAAAAACACAGAAGCACATAGCCAGTATCTGTGCAACTGGGACTAAGTTGCCTCTAAATCTGCTCTTGTAATGCAGACAGAAAATGCAGAGGGAAGTGTCAGGGGGATGCTGCAAAAGCAATAGGACATCTTGGAGAAATCTCTGTAGAATAAATCTAACAGTTATTAAAGAAAACTATCCTGTTGTAGCAATCATTGAACTTCCCATCACAAGGAAACATGTAAGGTATTTTCAGGAAGACATCTGTCACTTAACAGTGACAGTCACCCTAATACCGAAAAAGGAATTGTAATCCCCAGTGACGGAATTAATTAACCCCTTATCTTGGACAATTCCTGCATTGTGATTGGCTTCTTATATTCTACCGTAGGGAGTTCATAGTCAACAAAAGATGTCTAAAATGCAGCCAGTCTCTAATGCCTTATCCACATACAGAAAGCATAAGATTATTGCTATATATACATACAGTGTATTGTATTTTTTATTAATTAGGGGTGTCCTAGCAACTGTAGGATCCTTCCCAAGAATTCTTTATCCACTGGGCTTGGAAAAGTGACAAACCATTACAATAAAATTTTATGTTTTAGGAATATCATTCTCTACATCATAGTAAATGTGAGTTTAAAGGTGAATAACCCCTTTAAAATAGTCATTTGATTATATTTATTTCCAGTTGTGCTCATAAGTTTACATAACCTGGCAGAATTTATGATTTCTTAAAGGAACAGTAACACTATTTTTTTTACTTTAAATATAATCCTTCTAAATACCTTTATTAATATGTTTCTTTTAAAAATTGCAATATAATAAGTGTTTTTTGAATAAATAACAATACCACTGATTTAAGGGCAAAGTTTCAAAAGGTGATGTGGCAACAACATGGCTTCCGGTAAGTAAGTTTGCCACATTCTTTAGGGTCTTCAGTGGTTGCCACCTGGACGGTATTTTATCGGCTTGGCCGGTATTTTTGATGGTTGATCCCAATGTTATTAATAGGGAAAAAACGTAAACATATAGGAAGGCTGGTATTTTTTATCTAGAAAAGGTGGCAACCCTAGTCTTCAGAGTCCTTCTTCTGAGTGATTTATTGGTTTTTATGAGATGGTGCCAGGAGAGGGATGGAGGATGGAGCGTTTATTGTTTTTAGCCAAGTCTGAATGCCTGTAAGGAGGCATCGCTGGCTCAGCTTGCACGGGGAAAGGGAGGGGGGAGCAGACTGGAAGCAAGCTGCGAGATCTGCAGCCTGAGCTCAATAATTCAAAGGTAACATTCATTTTCTAAAGAAACACTTCTATTATTGTTTTTTTCTATGCTATTATTGCAAATAAAAGCATTTAGAAAGTATTTTGTGGCTGTAAAAAAATGTTACAGGTCCTTCAACCATTGT
>CM044437.1:99377674-99389758 GCA_024363595.1 Xenopus borealis
TGCTATACAACATGTTATGTTGGATTTTGGTTAAACTTCAAATTCTAGTATCCTATGCTAATTAATCAAGGATTAAATTACTGATCCCAGATGGATTCCCAACAGGGTGATCTGTTTTATGAATACCTGCAGTTGAACACATACCTTATCTCATGGGTATTCTAGTGCATAGTCCAGCTAAATACCCACCCACTTTGGAAGACTATATTTGCCACAGTAATGAATTATTCCTGGAAAACCCTTCCTGTAGATATGGTGGGTAAAGACATGTATGTCATACAAATCTGAACATGTAAAACTTGTAAACACACATTGGACTGATAAAATGGAGAAACTGTCCCTCAATTAATATGCTTCAAAGGAAGTTAATAGCACACAATGTACTCAGCTGGATAACACTGGAATCAGACAAAAGTAGCCCCTGACAAAAATAAGGAAGAAAGGAAATTCCATGAAGATTCCCCAAAGGGAGGATTCTAAAGAATGACTCCATTACTGCAGCATAATATACTACTGGGTTCATTTCACCTGCAGGGCAGATTGATAATTGCAGAAAATGGGCACAATCCATGTTTTGTATTTTTTCCAATGCTGGTAGGTAGCAACGTTGCCACTGGTCTCTGTTCTATTTCAGAATGCAGAGACTTAAGTTTGCCCCATAAACACATAGCACATGAAGGGGCACATAGTTTAGAGCTGGGTGTCCAACCTGCAGCCCAAGGGATGCATGCGGCCCAGGATGGATATGAATACAGCCCAGCTTGAAACAATCAGTTCCCAAGGAAACGTCATGTTGAAAAGTAGGGTTGCCACGTTTTCTGGAAAAAAATACCAGCCTTCTTATATATTTATCTTTTTGTCCCAATTAATAACAATGGGATCAGCCATCATTTGCCAGGTGGCAACCCTAGAGGGAGGAAATCTGCCTATTGCCAGTTAGTAGTAACAATATAATAAGTCTATATATTATCCAGGTGTGACAGTGTATACCTCCATCTGGTTATCCAACTGGTATTGTAGTTATTTTCTGTGTACTTTCTTTACTTTTTCAAATAAGCGTTTGTGTATTTCTGACAATTTAGCTTTTTTCCAATGTGGCCCAGGAAAGCCAAAAGGTTGGACACCCGTGAGCAGGAGCAAATGACTGTAGCATCTCTAGAGCAGCCAGTAAAAACAGGGCTCTCTGAGTGAGCCATAAAGTGTGTACTCTTGTGCCTGGTTGTGCTCTTGCACTTCTCTTTGGCGATCTAAGCAAATTACTCCTTCTGTTTTCCCACCTATACCTGAAAAATATAGAGGAAGAAGTTACAGCAATCATATGTGAGCTGAGCAGCTGCTTGGATAGGATCTTTGCAGACCAGCACGAGTGTAGATAAATATCAACACTTGTTTGAATAAAACTTTACAATGGTTAAGCCCATAATACTAAATGCAACATATGCTTACTGGATCAGGGCCTTCTTCTTCTAAATGTGTTCAATCACGTTTTATTTAGAATCACATGCAGGGCCACCATCAGAACTTGGGGGTTGCCCCAGACTTTTAAAGAGTTATAGGGGGCCCGGCCCTGTTGTTTCCAGGATTGGCCGGGTACCCCTTCAGTCGACAAAGTAGGAGCCAAACTGCCAAAGTAGAAGCCAAAGCCAGCAAAAGAAGCCAAAGAAGGTTAGAAAACTAGAAAAGCAAGTTCAACTGAACACAATTTTTTTTTATCTTTATGGGGTGACCACCAATATAAAATGGTGTCATACAGGGCTCTGCAAATTCTGATGTTATCCCTGATCATGTGATAAAGGTAAAAAAATAGACCAGTAATCAATGCTCATTTCATAAATCTTCTCTTCAGCTGGGTTTGGGAAGAGCAAGGAAGAACAGACATGGACATTCCTTTCTTTTAGCCACTTTCGATGGCACCATTTGTAAGATCTTAAAATGCCTTTATTGAAAGCATTGTCTGACTCCATCTTTACTGCCATGAGCCTTTTTCCCCCCCAGTCTTTTGCAGTGTACCATTTTAGATTGCTCTCTCTAAGCAAGCCTATCATGCCATCTACTGGTGTGATATAATACTGCAACACGTTCCTGCTAAAAAGAAAAGCACTCCTCTATGCAATTTCATTACTTCTGCATAAGTGAACCTGAACAACCTGAAGTCCTCAAATCAACAGCCTTCCACAATTTAAAGCCACAGATCAAAAGATTTTTTTTCTTGAAAATTAAAGCTTTGCTAATCTGATGACTCTAAATACCAAAAAAAAAGGGACACACTTTTCATGATGTATTGAAACAGATCAGAAACCTCTTAATATGCCCATCCCCTTACTTCCTGTCCTGGCCAGTATTGTGACCCCTCATCCTACTCCAGTTGGGATTCAAATCTAGCTCTGTTGATAGGTAGATATTCTGAGACAATTTGCAACAGTTTTTTTATTATAAATATTTATTATTTAGCTTTTTATTCTGCAGCTCTCCAGTCTGAAATGTAGTAGCCATCTGGTTGCTATTGTCCAAATTAACCTAGCAACCAGGTAATTAAATGAGAAGCTTGAATATTTGTATGTGCAGCCAGGAAAAACCTCAACTGGTACCAGCCCCTAACCCGCAATGTTGCCATTGTAGGGCACACACGCAAACCATAACTGCATCCTCTTCCTCTGTGTTCAGCTCTAGTACTAAGACAAGGATTCTTCTGTAGCAGAGAAGAGAACTATCACAGTATGACCCACACCCATTTGAGGTATCAGGTCAACCCACACATCACTATTGAATATGAATAGGAGATTGCTTTGATAGAAGGGTGATTAAAAAAAAATTGTATACACATAATATATACATAAATATAATATATACATAAAATTGCAGCCCAGACAACTGAAAAGTTGCTTAGAATTCTAACATGACAAAAGCTAACTTTTTTCTAAACGAGTTCCATGGGTCACAGGTTACATTAATCGTCAGAGACAGTGTGCATCTCTTTGTCAGTGTCTTTGTACACAGCAGATTGCCTGGGAGATTTAAAGGGAGTTCTCCACCCACAATTCCTTATGAAAGTATTAAAACCTCATTTTTGGTTTTAAGGCAGTGCTATGTGTATAGCAAGAGTCATGTAAAGAAGGATTTTCTCTGCATTTTGCATGGTTATGTAGCCCCTTTTAGTCAGTCTCAATAGTTTGTTTCTCTGCCTTGATGCAATCAAAGTGCTAGCCACCCAGAAGCCATTTTCCAATATTTAGCACTGGTAAATGAGACAGAAAAGGGAGGTTTCGGATCATTTTATATTTAGAGAAGATATTTCATGAGTTCAGCAACCTTCCAGCAGTTGTATTAACTGGATAAAACACAATCACTAGTGTTACAAACAGCAACCAATAACTTGTGAAGTGAAACAGAACACAAGCATTAAATTTGAGATTTATTGTTAGCTCTGGGAGACATTATGGAGTAGCAAACAATGCAAAAGTTAAAAAAACAAAAACAAAAAACTGTATACTGCCACATTACACAGATTCTCCAAGACCAACATTAAACCAGTTTTACATTGTACGAATACATTCGAAGACTTCACAGCATTTAGTTAAAAATTACTATAACCTTGCATGGGGGAAAAAAAAAAACGATAAAGAAAAATAAAACGGACACTGCAAAAGATTAGGTCTGACCAATAAACTTAACATCTTAAAATTGCATGAGGAAATCAAATTTCTGCATTATGGAAATTGATAAACACAAGAGTTTCAAATACCGCAAAATAAAGATGCCCACGACACCAGGATTAAAAATAGAATGGCACGACATTTACAAGGATTTACTGCCACAAAATCAAACTTCATCTGTAGTTGTCAGTGGATCACAGGTAAAGTCATCCCCTTCGGGTTCTTCTGCAATAGCAGCTGGTTGTTCATCTGATGGTTCTTGCTCTGAGACTTCTACTTGCTCGAGTTGTTGTTTTTCCTCCTCCTCTTCTTCTTCTTCTTCTTCTTCTTCTTCCTGCTCCTGTTGCTGCTCCTCTGGCTGAGTCTCAAATGGATTTTCACCCTGAAATAGTTTGAGGTTGGATCAATGGATATAGTTATTCAAACCCAGAATTTACCTACTACTATAGTAGTGAGCTCAATAAGTGACCGCAGCACAGAGCATGTGCAGTGAATCGGCAGAAAAGAAGATGGAGCTAATGAGGTATCTTTGGTGGCACAGATCTTTACTGCTAAAGGGCTGCAGTTATCTTGGGCTGGTACAGAAGCCCAAATTCTTTAGTTAAAATTTAGTTCTAATGGGTACTTAATACTCAGGGGCCCATTTACTAAATCAAATTTAGTTTTTTCCATAAACCTAAAAAAAGTTGTGCTTTTTCTTTATAAAAGCTCTAAAAAATTCCAGATTTATTAAGTGTAAATTCCACAAATACAAAAACACTTTGCCAAGTAAAAGTTGTTGAGATCGATGTCGATGGGATCTGTGCTGGACCGCTTTAAACCAATTCGGTTTGAGGTTTTCGGATTTTCGTCTGATGAGAATTGTTTGAAAAATTTGAATTTTAGAGGTTCACTGTATATTTTTAGTGCATCATTCAGCATAATTTTCATTTTTGTATTCAGATCTTTTAATAAAGGACATGACATGTTTAGTCTTAGAGAGAGTTTTAGTTGTGGTTTCAAAAACCTCTAAAATCCAACCGTTGATAAACAGGCCTCGGCGCGTCACTTGTTGAGCAAGTCTGAATTGGAAATAAAATCTTGCAAAAATAAAACCAGATGAATACTTGCCTTCAAATAAAGCTCATATCTTGCTTTTACCAGTGGGTTGTTCAAGATGCTTGTAGCGGTCAAAATACTTTCCCTTTTTATTTGTTCTTTATAAGCCTAAAGAAAGGAGATAAGGAGGGAGGACTTCAAATAATTAAAATTTCCCCAAAAGTGTTACTAGCACATATCATCCACTGCTGCTTCCCCAAGGTTCTTCAGTGAACTTGTGGCGCTTGAATTTTACAATGCCAATTATTAACACATTTAATTATATTATGCAGTGCTGTAGTCTCTTCCTGTTGCAGGGTAGAGATATGATTGAGTAAAATATTCTGGCTATATTCTGTGCTTAGAGAGGCAAGCTCCAATAAAAAGGTGTCATTCTATATGAATTATAAAAGATAACATGATCAGGACGTTTTTAAAATGTTATATGCCCTCTTAATAGAATTCAATAGTTAGTGAGGAAAAGGAACCTTTCTAGGACATCACAAACATTCACAGAATGACAATCTTAAGCCTACAAGCATTACTTTAGGAGTGACATAAATAAGAATAATTAGTGTGATATACCAGTTTGCTCTTTGAGTGCTCTGCAGATTTAAGATGCAACTGCACAGAGCTCTGCAATGCTGGGACATACACACTGCAAGCACTGCAGTGCACAGTTTCAACTTTCATCATGTGATCATCTGGAGTAACACCTATAAGAGAAAAAAAGAAATAAAGTCCAAAGCTTTCTTACATCATATAAGCAGCTGCTACTTGTGACAATATGAGGAGCAGCAGCAAACAAGAACAGTTAAATGAAAAAATTACCGATATGTGAGGTAATGAAAACTAGCACTGAAAATAATTTCTCAAGACCTGTAATGTCCAGTTATACAGTTTTTCCTTTATGTATAAAAAATTGTCTATAAGTAAATCCACTTCATCTAAATAAACCATATTCACACTTTTCAAGTAGTATGTGCCTCTGGCTAATAAAACTAAAAATGCTCCACTTCGCTCATACAAGGCCACACACAAGAACATTTCCATGCAGTCAGCCAATGATTAGCTAGAGCTGTCTTCCTTCTGTTACAATTAGAGCTGCATTATTTAAGGTGTGGTGGCTCAAGAAAAAAAGAGCAATATTTACTGATAAAATGCACCTACCTTCCATTACATCTTTCTCCAAAGCCTTTGCAGCCTCATTCGCTAAAGATTGGGCCCTACGTGCGGCAGTTTTCTTAAACTTATTAACAATGCATTCCTGTAAGAGGAAAAAAAAGAATTACATTTTGAATTACTGTTTGAATACGAGAGCCCAGTTGCTTATTTTTTCAGCTTTAATCTAAAGCCTCTTGTGTTAGTATCTAATATTTAAAGGAAACCGTTTAACTGCATTTGTATATAAAACGTTATAGCAGTCTTAAAGGGGAAAAGTCATGATAATAAATCTGCAAAACTGCTTAATAATTATCTCATAGTTCTTCATGATGATTTAGTGTGCCCAACAATTTTATCTCCTGTAAACAACTCAACCATGCTGGAAACACATCATTCCTCATGGCATGCATGCATGCCTGTAGCTAAAATACAACCAATTGCATGCAGGCAACAAGAGCGCACTTGCTTGTTATGCAATATAGCAGTGGTCCTCAAACTTGGCCCTCCAGCTAAGGAACTACAAGTCCCACAATGCATTTGCCTGACTGTGGCTGTCAGACTCCATCATTGCATTGTGGGACTTTTAGTTCCTTAACAGCTGGAGGGCCAAGTTTGAGGACCAGTGCAATATAGTATTGTTTTTTTCCACAGTATAAACTTTTTCTCTCCAAGAGGTGCTGGCTAGCAACGTTTAGTTGATAGGTGTCCTCGAAAGGTGTTATTTGCTTTTACATTAAACTTTTAGTATGTTCTAGAATAGCGATTTATAAGCAACTTTTCAATTGGCAATCATTTTACTTTTTAAACTATTTGCCATCTCTTGACACTTTCCAGCTTTCAAATGGGAGACATGACCCCACCTAAAAAACAAATGATCTACTCTGTAAAGCTACAAATCTATTATTACTACTACTTTTTTATTAATCCTCTTTGTTTAGACCTCTCAAATTTATATTTCAGTCTCTTCTTCAAATCAGTGCATGGTTGCTAGGGTATGTTGAACACTAGCAACTAGATTGCAAAAACTGGAAAATGGAGAGGTGCTGAATAAAAAGCTAAATAACAAAACCCACGGAAAAAATTAACAATTGCAATTTGTATCAGAATATCACTCTACATCATACTGCAAGAAGAAAAATCTTTGTGAAACAGATTAAACATCCATCAATTTTGTACAAGGTCCAGCTTTCATGCTAAGTGAATGCATAGTACATAGTAATAGTTTAAAACTTCACTTACATGCAAAAACTCCATGACAGGCTTGTCAAACTTGGTCCGTTTTTGAATGTAATCCAACATCTCTTGATGTGTTGTACTTATCAAATGTTCTTCAATGCCTTTTTCGTCAAAGGATCGAAACTTGCAGAAAGAGCATGTGAATGCCATCCTGAAAGTGCACAAGTCAAGTACAATACAAAATTTTTACTCCGACCAAACAAGCTGCAGCTGTTCATCCTGAGCTTTACTACACTAACCTTTTCAAATCTATGGCAACACTCATATTTATTTCAAAATCCCAGCCTATTTTATTTACTCTGCTCCAACGAGGAGCAATGTAAAAAGTAGTATCTGGGAAGCAAAGAGTATGAAAGGAAAGTTTAGATCCTCTCGTGATACCTTTCAAGTGATCCTGAATGCCTACTCTTATGCAGTTCAGTTTTAAAGGGGCAGCATAGTTTTCAACATGAGCTCAATAAATAGAACTTTTTGCAAACTGTTTTAAAGGGGCAGTTCCCCTTTAAGTTACGTTTTAACATGTTATAGAATTGCTTGTTTGAAGGCCAACTGAAACGTTGCTTTGGTTTCTTTTTATAGTTTTTCTAATTCTAAAAATAAATGCTCTGTAAGGCAATACATGCATTGTACATTGTTGCTAGGGTGATTTGAACTCTAGCAATCAGATTAAAATATTCTCTACATCATACTAAAATTAACTCAAAAGTGAACAAAAGAGTTTTTGTATTTATTGTATCAAAAAAAAAAACTCACTTGCTAATTCTTATAAAAAAACTTTCTGATCTGCTAAGCAAAAGAAACTGGTAAAACAAGTGAGAAGTTCACAAATAAGCCCTCTGTAAAAGAAGATGAGCCTAATAAAGGTTACAGTTTACAGGGTAACTTTTGGGAAAACAGGCAAAATGAATTTTCAAAAAGTGGTATTTAATGGGCTCAAGTTTCAGCAAAGGTGTACATAGCCCCTTAAAGGAACAGTAACCTCAAATAATGAAAGTGTTTTAAAGGAATATAAAATGTAATGCAGTGTAGCCCTGCACTGGTAAAACTGCTGTGTTTGCTTCAGAAACACTACGATTGTTTATATAAATAAGCTGCTGTGTAGCAATGGGCGAAGCCATTAAAAAGAGAAAAGGCTCATGTTACACAGCAGAGAGATGAGCTCTGTAGAACAGAATAGCGTTATCGGTTATCCACTATTTGACCTGTGCCGATATAGCCGTTTTTTCAATTTTACGTCATTGCTACACAGCAGCTTGTTTATATGAACTATAGTAGTGTTTATGAAGCAAACAGTTTTACCAGTGCAGGACAACTGTACATTATATTTTCATTACTTTAAAACACTCATTTTCTGGTTACTGTTCTTGAACAAATAACTGCATTTTCAACCTTCTACAACTAATCTACTAAATAAAATCAGACCTGTACCCATCTCCGTATTTTTCACTGTTCTTCTCTCGTCTGCGTCTTTGTTTTTCCCTTCTTGCTTCAGTGCGACGTTTCTCCTCTTCTTCCTCGCTCAGTTTTTCAGCTGAGTCAAAATAAAAAGCCAATCAAATTCTTATTAAAATTTGAGAGCAGTAATAACTAATGTGATACCCAACTGCAATAATAAAATTAGTGAGGACATTTTGCAGGCTAGTGAACAGCTACCTGGATTATGAGTAAAACTGGCCATTTACAAAGCCATAAAGGCCCCGGAATAGAAACTCTTAGCCATTTAGGACCTTATTGGATTCTTTATGCCAAAATAATATTCTAACAAAGTCAGGGCTACTAAAATACACAAAACCACAAACCTCTTCATATGAAGAGGTTTTCTGCAAGGTACTGGCACTGCCTTGGGCCGGGGGGGGGAACAGTTCTTTTCGTGTGAACACTCAATTTTGAGATGTTAAAGGGAAATTGTCACGGGAAAAGATGTTTTTTTTTTTAATGCATCAGTTAATAGTGCTGCTCCAATAGACTTCTGCACTGAAATCCATTTCTCAAAAGAGCAAACAGATTTTTTTATATTCACTTTTGAAATCTGACATGGGGCTAGCCATTTTGTCAATTTCCCAGCTGCCCTGGTCATGTGACTTGTGCCAGCACTTCAGGAGGGAACTGCTTTCTGGCAGGCTGTTTTCCTTCTCAATGTAACTGAATAGTACGCAGTGGGACATGGGTTTTACTATTTAGTGCTGTTCTTAGATGTACCAGGCAGCTGTTATCTTGTGTTAGGGAGCTGTTATCCGTTTACCTTCTCATTGTTCTTTTGTTAGGCTGCACTATTAACTGATACATTTTGAAAAAAATTTTTTCCCATGACAGGATCCCTTTAATTTTCATTGCTATTGCTTAAATCGTAGTTGAATGTATTTCCTAGTGATCTGATCGTCTGAAATACAGTTATATGATCAAATAAACTCATAAGCATAAATGTTTGGAGACCAAACATCTTTAAGAAAATCTAGCAATGAAATATTATGCAACCATGCCATTGCATAGCTGCCCAGGGCCTCACGCCTCAGTCTATTGTAAAGCACACCTACATTGCTGTTTTGAGAGAAAGGTAGGGGTATGCAGGCTTCTGATTAAAGGCAGACATTGACTGTACAACTACGATCTTTCCAAGAAAGATAATTAGTTTCAATACACACGTGTAGAGCAGATTCAGCAGATATACAGGTAGAAGCAATAGAATTCTACCTGTATCTGATGATTTAGCACTAAACAGTGGCCAATGTTTGGGTGCCTTCAAATGCCGCCATCCGATCAAAATTTTCCGACCAGCCGACCGATATCAGTCTGCTCCTTTCCCACCATACAAGCACCAAATATTGTACGAAAATTTGTTTTGTATGATATCTGCGGTCTATGGCCACCATAATAGGAAGCACAAACAAGCAGAATTTAAAATGACGACTTTGGCTGCCATTTATCTACTAAATATTCTTCACATTTATTCCTGGAAAAAAATTGGCTTTTTTTTAAATGGATACTGTCATGGGAAAACAATAGTGCTGCTCCAGCAGAATTCTGAAATCCTTTTTGAAATTTGACATGGGGCTAGACATATTGTCAATTTCCCAGCTGCTCCTGGTCATGTGACTTGTGCCAGCACATTAGGAGGGAATTGATTTCTGGCGGGCTGTTTTTTTCCCTTCTCAATGTAACTGAATGGAATGCAGTGAGACATGGGTTTTTACTATTCAGTGCTGTTTTTAGATCTACCAGGCAGCTGTTATCTTGTGTTAGGGAGATGTTATCTAGTTACCTTCCCATTGTTCTGTGGTTAGGCTGCTGGGGGGGGGAGGAGGCGATATCACTCCAACTTGCAGTACAACAGTATATAGTAATTGAAGCTTTTATCAGAGCACAAGTCATGACCAGGGGCAGCTGGGAAATTGGCAAAATGTCTAGCCCCATGTCAGATTTCAAAATTAAATATATAAAAAAAAAAACATCTGTTTGCTCTTTTGAGAAATGGATTTCAATGCAGAATTCTGCTGGAGCATCACTTTTACCTGATGCATTTAAAAAAAAAAAATTCCCATAACAGTATCCCTTTAATCAAATTCAGTTTGGAGCCTGTCCCATTAAATGCAAGATATTGTTTATAGGAAGTATTAGGTCCAAAATAAGGATGCCATTTGCATTTTGACCACATCCAAAATGGATATATCCACCATTCAGCACTATTGTAGAAATGTGTTGACCAACATAAGCGGACCACCTCCCAAAAACATTCATTATAGCAATTGCAAGGTAGTCTATTTCCACCATATCTGCTTTAAGCAGTAAGTTTTGCCACACTCTATAGGCAGAATCAATTAGGAGTATTTTGAAGTCAAAAAGCCCTGTGTTGGACATTTTTCTTTTTTTAATACAACACTTTAGTCCAAGTTACCTCACAGAAGCACTAAATCAAGTACTTCTGAATGGTGGTCCATTTAAGACACCCACTTCAACTGTTATTTGTTGCCAATTTCACTATTTAAAACAGCAACAAGTATGTATAGAGGGATGTTTGACAGCCTCTATTTTCTGCATCAGCAGAGAACTTTTGTACTGTGTGCCCAAAATCTACAGTGTATCAATTCAGGTAGAATAAGTTAGGAAGATTCAATCATGTGAAATACCCAAAAGATGTACCTGTGTTACAGACATACCTGGTGGGGGAACACTTTTGTTTTGATTTGTTCCAGGTTTAGACAACTTCTGCTTCTTGCCAAATGCCCCCACAGGTTTAAAATGTGGTGCCATCTTCCTTTTAACACCTCTTGCAGCTCCTCTTGCAGCTCCTCTTGCAGCTCGGCCAAGGTGTTTATATTCTACAACAAGCCCGGGTCTCCGCATTCCCCCATACTCTGGCATTTGCTGAAACCATTGTAAATTCAAGTTAGCTGATGCAGGGATTTTCTTCATTTTATCATAATTATGAATGGTCTAGTGACAAAACGTAATCACCGGAGGGATACACATGCTTCATCGTATCTTACATATTCTTACATATATCTTATAGACAGTTAGGTTTAATGGGTGAACAGGAAATGACATATAAACTGGCCCTTGCTTTATAGCATGTAGTCAAATATGCAGATAATTCTTCAGCTTATGCTTTAAAGTGTGGTGGTGAAATAGACATTACATTTTGATGCATGGCATGCAGAGATCTCCTACCCTAATAAATATGCACTTAATGCAAGGGCTTCGTATGCTTCTTCCCTTCGCCTTACATGTGCCATTTTTTGGGATCTGGTACAAAAGTCAGCACAGAGTTTAAAGGGCTCATATTAAAGTTAACTGACAAGAATAATTGCTTAAATAAGCAGGTTCCATTTCTAATAGACACTGGTTTAAACAATTCCATATATTTGCTTCTTTTAAATAGCACTTGGAAAGGACATCAATAAGCAGCAAAATAAAAAGGGAAAAAACATGCCCCAAAGACAAAAAAAAAAAAAAAAAA
>CM044437.1:99418886-99434223 GCA_024363595.1 Xenopus borealis
CACAGTGTACCCTAGGCAGCCCCCTACTCTATTTAGCCCTACTTCTGGACCGGACTACTACATAGTAACAAGAGCACTTGTGCTTTTGGCTACATCTACTGCATATTCAAGAATAAATGCTAAAACCATTATAAACTATATCGTCTGCAGCTTCAGTGCTCATAATGCTTTATTAGCTGCCTAAATCAAATCCTTTGAAATGTTTCAGAACCCATTAACTTAAGTAATATGGACAGTGATTAAGGCAAATAATGCCTGTTCCCAATATCCATTAATTAGGGTATAGCCACACACTAAATATACCATTTGAAATAGCTCCTTCACCTAAGACTAACCTCGGTAATCCTCTTGCTCAAAACACAGATTAATGAAAAGCCAAGAAGAAAAAGAAAAGGCTAATGTTTTAATACTTTTACCTAGGTCAAGGAACATTTATATACCTGCATATGTCTAAATTTTAATTGAAATATAATCACATATAAAGACAGTAAGGGAAGAAAACACTATCCCCCCATATGCATACCTCTCAACTATCCCATTTTTCACGGGACAGTCCCGATTTTGACAGCTCAGCATGCAGTCCTGGATTGTTAGTGAAATGTTACAACTTTCTCCTTGTATCTTTTTCTGGCCGTTCAGTGCAGGAACGTTTTAAGTTTCTAAAACTTAATTAAATAAGAGGCTTTATGCAGAGAGGCGAGAATACATGGCAGTTGCACTTCGATACATTTGTAACCATTTAAGATAAGCAAAGATACAAATGTATCTATGTGAGATAAGCAGGTCTCTAAGTGACACTGTGACATGCATCTTAAAGGGACATTCACCTTCATCAGCAAAACTATAATAACACCTAAAACCTGACCTTAAAACCCCCCAGAAATGTGTCCAATCCATAACCAGCTAAATGTTGCAAAAGGATATGGCATGTAGGGGTGTGTCCATAAAGTGGGTGTGGTCAAAAAAGGTCGCTGCACGATATGCAGCAAATCTTTTTGTCCCTCATATTTTCAAAATTTTGGGAGGTATGCATATGTAATAAAAAGGCACTAAGTTTTCCCAGGAGCAGTAATCCATAACAATAGGATGTTTTGCTGCTCCTGGGAAAACTTAAATGCCTTTTGTTACATAACCCATTATATCTGTATTTACACAAAAGCCAATACTACCCTATTAATGATTAACTTATGATGCTAGAAATTGTTTAGGGCTAGCCTAGAAATCAGCAGCCGTTAGCCTGCAAGCTAGTAACAATTTATACAAAACAAGAAACAAAATCGCCACACTAAGTACTAGAGTGAATAGTATACACTTATACAGTTACTATGTAGCAAGCAAGCCAGTTCAGGCTACGATCGCAACAATGTATTAAAACTTAACCTTTAATAAAGAAAGGAATTAAAAACTATATAGGCAACACCGACATTACACACACAGCATGTTACACTCACCGCCGTGCAGGACCATGTCTCTAAAATAACATATACTAAAAACCAGTTGTATAGGTAGGAGAGGTAGAGGACAGTAACGTTACAGGGTTTACAGTCAAGGAAACGCAGTAACAACCAACTCCATCTAGACTTCTAATAATCCGAAATCAACAACCCACTACTATATGGTCAGTATTAATATGTACATATTCCTTGTGAGTTCCTGAAGGTATAATCTTAACCCAAAATCGGTCGCTTCATTGCCCACCATGCCACCCTTCCCCAGGCTGCAATTCTGCCTAGCTACGTTGGGAAGAGTGGGAACTATCCACACCACCTTCCACCTACACCACCCAATGAGTTTAGCTGCTCAGCAGCTTCGTCAGGGGCATAAGTAGGTGTTGCCTATATAGTTCTTAATTACTTTCTTTATTAAAGGTTAAGTTTTAATACATTGTTGCGATCTTAGCCTGAACTGGCTGGCTTGCTACATAGTAACTGGTGTATACTATTCACTCCAGTACTTAGTGTGTCGACTTTGTTTCTTAACTTATGATGCACAAGAACCATGAATATAATGTAAATAGTTATAAGTGGTGCTTAATAATGTTTGTAGTTTCATATGACTAAATATTATATATTCTAAGAAATAATGTACCCCTGTTGTCAAATATGAAGATATTAGAAGTCACCCTGGTGTCTGCTAATATCCATCTACATAGCCTTTGCTCCCAGTGCTGCTAGTTCACTTCTAGGCATGAAGGGCTTTTGTGTGTTTTGAGTACCATTCGGATGTAATGGTACACAGAATTATCCAAAATTAACTACATTATGGGAAGGCCATATCTCAGAGTCCATTTTATAGAATTAATTCTAATTCATTAAATGATTTCCTTTTTCACAGTACAGGTATAAGACCTGTTATCCAGAATGCTTGGGACCTGGGGTTTTCCAGATAAGGGATCATTCTGTAATTTGGATCTTCATACCTTAAATCTACTAGAAAATCATTTATGCATTACATAAACCTAATAGGCTGGTTTGCATCCAATATGGATTCATGATATCTTAGCTTATATCAAGTACAAGGTACTGTTTTATTATTACAGAGAAAAATAAAATTTGGATTATTTGATTTTAACGGAGGCTATAGGAGATGGGCTTTTCATAATTCAGAGCTTTCTGGATAACAGGTTTCCATACCATACCCGTAATAGAATAGCAACTTGGCTTTATGCTAAATTAGCTGCATAAATCCTACAATTCTATTGGGTTTATTTAATATTTAACTTTGTAGCAATCTTGTAGGAAAAGAAAAACAGACAAGCTGCTTTTATATATAGAAATATCACATACAATACCCCAGCCACAAAAGATCACAGAACCACTGCATGAGATTTTATGTCTTTTGTGCTTTATTGCTGCCAACCAGCAGAGACATCCTTAAATCTTGATTTTATTCTGCACAAAGCTTGCCAAAGCAGGCCTGTGCTGGCAGGTTGCTTGATTGAGTTGTACAATAGATGTTTGTAAGTGATCTGCCAAGTTGACATCTTGATAACCTGTCTTTGCCAGTGGAAACCACCCACACAGCAAATGGGAAGAAAACTACAGGAATATCAGCTCATTCAAGAGGACTGCTGGTTTTAGCACCAGATTAATTGCAGCAGATCTCCCTCTGACTCAGCATTGCATTATTAGATAACCTTGGTTATGCAGGACATCTTATGTTTTGGGGATACAGTGCTCAGCAGTAATATACTACTTATACTCCCCACTATTTACAAAGTAAATTGTAACTTTATACTATAAAGGAAATTGCAATATATTTTTCCTGTGCATATTTTCCCCCTTCCGTACATGAATTTACATATGCAAACGAGGCTGCGTATTTGGTTCGGACTTCAGAATTTGCCTGAATCCTAAATAAATGTTTTAGCACAGGATGAAAACACAGTAAAATACAGTATAGATGACTAGAATCCTTTTTGCTCTCTGATAATGTATATATCAAGTAGGACATGTGCCCCATTAATACTTTATACAATTTTGAATATAGCTGCCTTTTAATAAGCTGAGAAACTCTTTCCGAAAACACAAATGGTTTCTACAGAGGCTCCGGGCAGGGCCGGGCCAAGTCGACTAGTCATCCTAGGCAACCTGGCTGCCCTGCTCCAGAGCACAAATATGCACACACCTTAGCAGAGGGGAGGTAGGGGAGGTAGGAGAGGGGAAGTGACAGAGGGGAGGGAGGAGAGAGTGGCAGAGTGGAGGGAGAATGGCAGAGGAGAAAGCAGCAGAGGTGAGGGGAAGTGACAGAGGTATGGGGAAGAGACAGATGCAGGGCCAGGCCAAGGGGTAGGCACTTGCCTAGGGCACCAGGCACGTACCTGCTCTGTAGTCTACCCCACGTCCTGTCCACTCCCTGTCCCCTTGCACAAAGTGACATGCTCAACCGGTGCCGCAGCCGGCCAGGTTGCCTAGGGCACCGACCCAGTGTGGACCGGCTCTGGATATATGTGAGGGGAAGTGACAGATGTGCGAGAGAGGGGAGGGATGGGAAAGAAGCAGAGGAGGAGGAAGGGAGAGTGGAAAAGTGGAGGAGAGATCAGCAGAGGGGAGACAGAGGCAGAGGGGAGAAAGTAACAGAGGGGACGAGAGGGTGGGGAGAGCGACAGAGGGAGGGGAGAGTGACGGGAGAAAAAAGCAACAGAAGACAGTAAACACAGACTAGGGGTAGGCAGAAGACATTTTAACATCCCCCCCCATTGCTGCACCCTGTGCAGGTGCCCCTTCTGCCTACACTAGTTCCGGCCCTGGCTCCAGGTTAACTCACTCCCACATGCGACAACTTATTTCCCCTGTGCAACAGGTGCTTCCTGCAATTACAGATCTTCAGACCACTCTTTCTTCCACATTTACGTCTAAAATCACAAAGCTCTAAAATGAGCTTTGTGTGGAACTGTCAGTTATCCAACAAAACGATTATCTATGGCAGAAGAAACCCACATGAGAAGTTCCATCATTTGCATTACTTTATGAGGAAAGTCTTTGTTATCAGAAAGTGACCATACAGGGTTAAGAACTGCCAAAACATATGTAATATTAGCTTGAATGTAGCGGAAGGAACTAGAAGCATTTTTTCACCACCTGGTTTAAATGACATTTTTTTTCTGCACATGGAAATAAAATCCCACCACATTGGTGGTCACACATTTAAAGTGAAAATCAGATAAATTCATAAGTAATTATATACTAATCTGTTTTTATCATGTAGTTGCATTAAAGCCCAAGTACTTTCGTGAATGCCATTTTATAGTACACTGCAACAGTATTTTTCCCCTGCCACTTACTTATCGCATATGACTGATATGAAATCCATTTTAAAGAAAGGATGTTTTTATATACAGCTGTAAAAAAAAAAAAGGGTTTATTTACAATGCGAGAAGTCAGCGGTATAACCAGAGAGAGAACAAACTAACAGGTTGTCAAGGTGCCCCATAATAGAATATACCCATGCAAGCGTCCTGTGAAACAGATTATCGAGCCCAAAATTTCAAGAAAGGGCAGGGGAGAGACACAAAGATGTTGTTTGGGAGCCCAGTAAATGCTAGTTATACCACAGTGAGTAGTCATTCAAAAATGCATTCCAGGAAGGAGCTTTACTACTTGTAGCAGTTAGTGCAGACAGTATATTTTCTTCCTCCCACTTTCCTCTTCTGAAACAGAGATACAGTAGCAAGTGTACTGAAAAAGTACTGTCCATATGTCCAGTACAGCAAATTAATCAATTGTTTATTAAAACAATATTCAACAGGAATATGACCGGTCTAATATTGGGGTTCATGCTGAACAATGGTACATATTGCTTCTGTAACACATAGTTGTAGTTTAAGTATTAAGTATCCATTACTGTAAAAAATGCATTCAACTGAGTCACCACTGGGTCCCGGTACTATGTATTACGCATAATTGCAGTTACAATGTTCTCAAAAGGCATTAAAAACTCTTTTCACTTCCCAGCCGTCAGCAGACCCATTATAGTGTTGTAAATGTCGAAACTGGCATGTAGCCACATACAAAGCATGTGATTTGGCATATAAAGCCAAGTTTTATTGTTTAACAAGGGATAGCAGAATATAATTGGATGCCAAGTTTTCAATCTACTTTGCCAACATAATTATTCATAGAATATGATGACAATACAACTCTTACTTCCGTAAGTGTTTCTTGCTGGACTTCACCCAGTACCACGAGCTAATTGTACAAATACAGTATTGTAGGAATTCACTAATGGCCTGGGTGACCAATAATCTAGAGTAAAAGGCTAATGCTTTGACAAAGGAGGCTCCTCCTGTTTATATCCACTCAGATATATTTAAAGAATACTCATTATGTTGCAACACTAGGGTTGTTACCTTTTCTGGAAGAAAATCCTAGATTTTTATATTCTTCCCTATGAATAACATTGGTATTAAAGGAAAACTATACCCCGAAAATTAATGTTTGAGCAACAGATATCAAATCAAGTGACACATTAAAGAATCTTACATACCTGGTATATATATTTAAGTAAATATTGCCCTTTTACATCTCTTGCCTTGAACCCCCATTTCATGATGGTCTGTGTGCTGCCTCAGAGATCACCTGACCAGAAATATTTCAACTCTAACTGTAACAGGAAGAAGTGTGGAAGCAAAAGACAGAACTCGGTCTGTTAATTGGCTCGTGTGACCTAACTTTATAGTTTGTTTGGTATGTTTGTGTGCACCGTTGGATCCTAGGATCCCAGGAGGCTGTCCTTATTTTTTAAAATGGCTATTTTCTATTTATGATTACCCAATGGCACATGCTACCAAAAAGTGTATTAATATGAAAATGGTTTATTTACATGAAGCAGGGTTTTACATATGAGTTGTTTTATGCAATATCTGTTTATAGAGACCTACATTGTTCGGGGGGGGGGTATAGTTTTCCTTTAAGCATAATTTTTACTGGCCAGGCTGGTAAATTACTGACTAGAAGTTCTGTTAGACTTTATCATTCCATTTTAATTAGCTGTATTGCAATTTAAATTAAAATGTATAAGTGGCTGTTTGAACCTAGGCTTCGAATAACAGCAATGTATAATTATAAAATTTAAATAGGAATTTAAACTTCCACACATCCTCTTCCTAGGCTGGATGAAGAATGGGGATGAAAATACAGAATATGAAAAAAAGGTAATACAATTGTTGCCGACTCTGGTTTCTCTAACAGTTACACAATGTCATGCACAGCATAGTCAACATCAAGGCCTTAGACATTTGATACATCACTACTGGAATTTGATTTAGATTTACTGAGGTCTACAAAAATTAAGGTTAATGACAATGCAAAAATAAGCACTTGAACACTGCCTATAAACTTTAGCAGTACTTCAAATGCTCTTAATTGGAAGTCATGACTTCCAGTGTCACAATGCACTCTGTTGCCAGTCCACCAGACCAGATTGTAAGTATTTTGCTGGGTGCCACAGACCAGATTGTAATCATGTTTCCGGGTGCCACAGACCAGATTGTAAGCATGTTGCTGGGTGCCACAGAAGCAGTCATCTTTGATGCTGTACGTGCCTTTGCAAGGTCTACCACTAACAGCTACTGAGAGTCAAAGCAGATAAAACAAATTAGTCATAATCTCTGGGTCATGCAGGTTTTGGTGTGAAAACATGACCATACTATAAGCTACAGCCTTGAACAAATGAAAAGAAACCTGCAAAGAAAATCCCATTGTCAGCACAGTTAATGGCTTTGTACTGGTAATAAGACTTGTTTTTTTGTTCCAGTTCTACAATGCTGCGTTTCTCAATGCACTGTTCTCCATAATTTGCCTTTGAGTACAGTTCTTCATTTATTTTGCTTCATAATCACTGAAAGTGTTTGACAAAAAATTGTTATGTCTTCCCACTGCACAAGGAATGCAAGGATTTTTTTTTTTTTTATAATCAAAATAAAGTTCTCAGCAAACCTGCTGTTATTTACCAAAGACATAGCCTTTGGGGCTACTGCAGCATGACACGAGTCTCATCCAAGACACTCACAAATAAACTGGTGTTGCTTTCCCTACAATACCTGCCTGTTGCTATGACCGTTGGCTATGCCAGCATCTGAATTAATCCTGGGGGTTCTCTCTGCAAGATATAAGGAATAACATCTTGGGCCCCCCCCGACTAATAAAATACCCCCTACTTGTTCTGCCACCTGATGTACTAGCCATCATTGCTATAGCATGTAAAAATTGTTGTAAATGTTCAACAAGCCCTATTACATCATAACATAGAACTTTGGACTCATTCTGATAGCTAATAATCTTAAAAATGATGCTATATAGATTAGAAGGGGCAATTAGCATTGGACTGACAATGCAACCCCCTGTTGCACCTGAATATGTTCTTTTGGGGGCACACATCCCAGACATTTTACTACATGCCCTGCACTCATAGTGCATGTGCATGCCTATGTACCCAATAAAAAATTGCCAGAGCCAGAACAGAAATGTTACATCACTCACCAATGGAAACAGTTGGGTGCTGTCTGCAAATGATTGTGCTAATTCAGGATGGCGTGTACCAACATTTCCAGTCATGCCCTGCAGTAACACATTTACTGTTGCCTTCATTTATCTCTTGAAGTTCAGTTTCCTGTGCATTGCCAGCTGAAAATAAAGTAGCTCTAAACCAGCTACAATGATAAGCCAGTTTCTGGATTTAATCCTTCATTTATCTCTTGAAGTTCAGTTTCCTGTGCATTGCCAGCTGAAAATAAAGTAGCTCTAAACCAGCTACAATGATAAGTCAGTTTCTGGATTTAATCCTTCATTTTGTTTTTAAATAATTTGTTCATCAAAATACTTTTGTCCTTCATAAAAATGTAATAAAAAGAAAAAGAAAGGGCTTGTAAATTCTAGAACATCAATGATCAGTATGACTGGATATATAATTAAAAAAATTTGAAAATGCATGGGCTAGGTCTGGGTCCATGAAAATTAGGTGTATAAAACATTTTATAGATGTAGAGTGCCTTTAAGCAAAGCCACCCAAAGATCGGGACTTTTAGTTTTACTTTAAAGGGGTGGTTCACCTCAACTTCTAGTGTGTTATAGAATGGCTAATTCTAAGCAACTTTTCCTTTGGCTTTAATTTTTTTGTCTTTGCATTATTTGCCTCCTTCTTCTGTCCTTTTCCATCTTTTTCCATCTTTCACTGACCCCATATAAAAAAACAAATGCTTTGTCTACACATTTAATGTTATTGCTACCTTTTAGTAAAAAAAACAATATAATTAGAATAATAACCCAATTGTCTCAGAATATCACTCTCTACTTCATACTAACTTTATAGGTGGACAAACCCTTTGATAAAACGGTTTGCCAAATAAGTGCGTTTTTATAGTTTTATACATTTATTTGTATGTTCTTCAACCCAACATCCTCTTGGCTGCAGCCAACAGCCTCATGCTAGGAGTCATAGGTTCCCATTACCTATCTGGTCAATTGCATCAGCAGTCAGGATATGTTGTTTGCCAAATGGGTGAATTGTTAGGTTGAGGAAGTACACAAATAAGTGAACAAAAACAATTGTTGAGCTCCCATTACAATTTGGGTGCATGATTAAATCAACAAATGTTCCCCTTTCAAATGTGCATTATTTTCCTTGAATAGCTGTTTTTTACATTGCAGGGAACAGAGGTGCACAGTGTTCAGAGAGCAATTTCAGAAATGTGTTCTGGTGTGCTCCCCTCCCTGTTTTCCGTGGAGGATACACTAGATGAGCAGAGGAAGTGGAGGATATAAACGGGAAAGGGAGAAGCGAAGGAGGAACAGATTGATGAGCACGAAAATAATGAAAAAAAATAAATAAAAGGGAGGAGGAGTGACAAAAAGATAGAAACTCAAGCAGACAGCATCAGCACATATTTTATAATCCTATGAAACAACTCGACATGGTTTATCTATTTTTCCTACAGAAGATGCAAGGGTATTAATCATTTACTCCAAAAGTATCTAGAGATAACTACATTACTAAATTGTCTAAACAAAATGCCTCACAAGTGAAATATAGTAGCTCCCAATTATAAGTACATATTTGCAGGGGAATATAATGCTTAATGTACATTAATGTATAGAGTAAGGTCCCTAACCATGCTGTTTCTCAGTGCTGTGTAATTATGGTCAGGTGTTAAATGCACAGTGGAGCATCAAAGAGTGCAAGCCAGGCCATCCTTACCACCAACAATAGTATAACCCACAAAATGCAATTGAAGGGGGTTTTCTCCTTTAAGGTAACTTTTAGTATGATGTAGAAAGCAATATTCTTGGACAATTTGCAATTGTTTTTCATTTTCTATTATTTGTGGTTATTTTTACTCAGCAGCTCTCCAGTTTGTAATTTTAGCAATCCAATTGCTAGGGTCTGAATTACCCTAGCAAACAAGTAGCAATTACTATAAATGTGTAGCCTTACAGAGAATTTTTTTTTTTTATGGAGCCAGTGAACCCCATTTAAAAGCTTGAAACATTCAGAAGAAGAAGGTAAATAATTCAAAAACTATAAACAGAAAAAAATAAGGACAACTGAAAAGTTTCTTAGAATTCGTCATTCTAGAACATACTAAAGGTTAATTTAAAGGTGACCCACGCTAGAGTCCAGCAGCAGATCGGGTACCCACGACGGGTTACCCAACCTGGGGTACTCTGCTGGTTGCAGGTAGAAATTTCGGGAGCAGGTATAGACACGGGTCGGTGGTTCTCCAGGTAGCGGATCGGGTCGGGGGTCTTATCAATAGCTAGTTTTTCTGATGACGCCTACTTCCGATGATGTCACTTCTGGTTTACCATGACAGCACTTCCTGATTCTTGATGGTCAGCGGGTCGCAGATTGGGTTGCAGATAAGGTACTTGCGGGTTGGGTAGCGGGTCCAAGCAGGTAAGAATGAGGGTTGTGGGTACGGGTTACAAAAAAAGGACCAGCGCAGGACTCTAACCCACCCCTTTAACAGACAAATTGTGCCAGTTTGTTTTGCACTTGTCCAAAAAAATATCATAAACAACCTCTTATGTGTAGAATATTGCCAATAAAGCAAAAATCTTTTTTGGTGTCCAGCAAAGTCTACATAAAAAAATGATAGAAAAGCCGGTGGTTGTATAGTAACAGTGACAGAACAAGTGAGAAGCAAAAGATAAAGGTTACACATGGAAATCAAGGTAACTGTTCATACAAAAAGAATAGTTATTTTGGGAAACAAAATGAAATGTGGTAAGGTCTCATCTATCCATTGCTACAACAACTCAATGATCAGTGTCCCTTTGGCACATATATGCAGTCATTTATAAAAGAAGCAGCTGCATGTTTGCTTGGGGAGGCTGCTTTATACAGGGTATATGATCAGATAACATTTACTCAAATATCCCGCAAAGCAAGGGATCTAGTTTGTCTCTAGACATATTGTTAAATGTCATACACAGTACCACTATAACTTAATGTTTTTTTTTTTTTTTGCTTGGAGAAAGTCTTCCACAGGGAGAGCATAGCCTCTGGCTTTAAATTCTGATGAGTAAAGTGGTATGTGTAAAGTGGTATGCAACACATAGAAATGAAAGGACCCACAAATATTTAATCAAGACAATCTATGTTACTGGCAGTAGTTGAACTGTAAAACACTGGATCCCTAACAAAATAAAGACAATTAATACTTGCAAGGAGCCACTAAACTTTAGGCCAGTGAACCCAAACTAGGGTTGCCACCTTTTTAAAAAAAAATTTACCGGCCAGTGGTGGGGGCAGGCACTAAAGGGGTGGGCCATGATGCAAAAGGGGGCAGAGCCTCAGTGGCGTGCTGCAAAATGGATGGGGCCACGTTGCGAGAGGGCCTGAAGACACAAAAAGAGGGACCTTTTCATCCAAGGGGCCATGGGCTTTTCTTAAGGGTATTACACATTACCGAGAGCTACATTGCTGGTAAATTTGTAATACCAGGCCTTGGCAGGTGTTTTACTGGCTAGGCCCCAACCAGTGGCTCATGTTGCTCAACAACCCTTGGATGTTGCTCCCAGTGACCTCAAAGCAGGTGCTTATTTTTTAATATCTGAATTGGCTTGGAGGCAATATTTATTTCCATAAAAAAAATAAAAAACAGGTGTACTGGAAAATAGAGTGTCCGATAGGCTGCCAACCCACATAGGCCCGCCTGGTGCAGGCCAACTGCAGCATGGGGGCTCAATAAGTAGCACTTCTGCCTTGCAGCACAGAGTTCTATTTAAGCTTGGGCAAGGAGTTTTTGTGTTCTCCCTCAGAAACTACGCAATCCAAAAATTAAAAAAAAGTTTAAGGAATTGTTCAGTATAAAAACTGGGTAAATAAATAGGCTGTACAAAATAAAAAATGTTTCCAATAAAGTTAGACATCCAGCCTCACTAGCTTAAATTTTTGGCTAACATTACAGAATGGAATACTACTTCCAGCTCTCTTGGTTTTCACTGATTGGTTACCAGTAATTGATCAGAGACTTGGGGGGGGGGGGGTTGGGGCAGGGACTGATGGGACTGATGTATGTAATCTCTAAATCCTGTGTAAAACATGTCAGCACTATATAATTAACAGATACTTATGCCTTATCCTAAAATAAGACTCCAAGTACTGTTTACAGAATCGTTACATACTTTTTTACCAAACAGTTTTATCGAAGGTTTTATACATTTTGGGTCACATGGCCACTGTAAGAATACAATCAAAATTTGTGAGCTAAAAAAATAAAATGAGTAAAATTGAGGGTGAACAGAAAATAAAATAGGTTAATACAGGTAGTACATATTTTCCAAACTCAAGTGAAGTAAGTGCATTCACATTGAAAGTAAAAAGTTATAAGTTGGACTGGGTGTCAATATTGCATCCAGAAGTTATCTTACGTATTATTCATCAGGATACAATCTACTTTCCATCTAGATGCCTGGCTTTACATTGCTTTCAATAAAACATTACATACATTTTTAGATTTTATGCCAACTGTATTTGTTGTTGGTGGGGGAAGGTTAATACAAAAAGGTTTTAGTTATTTAACACCTATACGGCATTTCAGTAATATACCAAATATTGTTGCTTAGAGACAGGCCATGTTAGAAACGCCATTTTGTTCTATGTCCTATAGCAACAGCACTAGAGTTTTTGCATAGCCATACTAGTTTCTTATACAGCCAAGAAGTCAGGGAACTAAATAGACGATGGATGTGAAAAAATGATTGCTGTGACTCACAGCCAACCATGTGTCACTTCCAACACTCAGGGGCAAATTTACTATTACTCCCAGAAATTAGCTCGACCAAATTCGCAATTCAATAAGTATTCGAACATCGAATGCTTATCGAATTGTTTTAGGCTATAATTTTGCTCGATATCCGATTTCTCTATGAATTCGTACGATCGGATACCGAATCGTATATGAATTCGTACGTGAAATTCATAAATTTGCCCCTTACACTTCTTAATGTGTAATGGATATATATTTGGGGCATTATACAACATGATTCACGGGAAAATGGATAAACGGAAGCTTAATAGCCACGGGTAAAAAAGTGAAAAAAACTTTATTTCCAAGTAAACATAAAAACATGAACAGGCATCTTACTTGAGACCTAAAGCTGAACTGTCACATGTCTAGTCACTTGACGCGTTTCGTGCCTCACTTTGGCACTTCATCAGAGGTGGAGTCTAGCTCTGTTTCTCTGTCTTACATAGTGCTTGCAATTAAAAACATATGTGCAATAAAAATTTACACATCACAGTTATAGTTTGTTACATACAATTATTTAACTTATTTATTTTAGTTCTTTGGTGGGAATATCTAAGGCAATATTGAAGGCAAAATCCTATCATATTAAATGTTTATTTCTAACTATATCGGGTTACTTCAAAAGTAGCAGGAGGCCTCCCAATCACTATTAACATATTAAAATCATTGACTTGTAAATTAACTCGGCAGGTTTTAGGTGGTGAATTTTTACATTCAAAGAGGGGGATTAAAATTCGAATGTGTTAATTTTGACACCCAAAAATTCAAATTCACTATTTGACCCTTGATAAATGTAGCTTCTAGAGAAGTGATCCCCAACCAGTAGTTCGCGAGCAACATGTTGCTCTCCAACCCCTTGGATGTTGCTCCCAGTGGCCTCAAAGCAGGTGCTTATTTTTGAATTACTGGCTTAAAGGCAAGTTTTGGTTGCATAAAAACCAAGTGTACTGCCAAACATTCTCTCCTGTAGGCTGCCAGTTCATATAGGGGTTACCAAAAAGCCAGAGCTCTTATTTGACATCCACATGCAATTTTTCATGCTTGTGTTGCTCTCCAACTCTTTTTAAAATTTAAATATGGCTCACGAGCAAAAAAGGTTGGGGACCCCTGTTCTAGAGTGTAAATTATGCCCCTTCCTGTGAAGTCAGAAGTTGTACCCATTTGGGACAATATATTAATTGCAGCTAATTCACCTCTGGAATTTGTCTCAAACTTTTTAGGGCAGGTGTAATTACACAAATTCTGGAAAGGAAGTTTACATTGTGGGAAAGAAAAACACAGCAAATTGAAACAATGTTTTGCACCTTTCAAAAATATCTTCTTTACCTGCAGATGTATGTGTTTGTTAGTATATATTTATTACAAGCAGAAATAAGAAAACATTTTGCTTCCAGCTGGTATGTAGAAAGCAAAGACATTCTATCTCAAAAACACACAAGACACACTCACCTCTACCGTAGCTTTCGCTTTACTTGCCAGTTTGTTTGCAAAGATTCAGCTACAGAATTGCAGTAGGTCACACAACTCCTGATCACAATAAAAGAAGGACAAAGCAGCAAAGTGTATGTTTAGATTTGATCCAGATTAGTCTGGTTTCTGAATGATTAATGATTAAACCATACTGCCCCATCCACTGTAATTTGCAGGACTGAAATACAGTCCATCCTTGTCTTACTAGGGTGCATTTATCTTGCACAGCTTGGCACTATTCACAAGGCCAACAATGAGACTCAGAGGTCTTATTCCATACCTCTCAACTGTCCCATGTTTCAAGCGAGTCATGATTTTAATGGCTCATCCTTATTAAAATCTTGTTAGTTTTTGTTTGATCTCCTGAGGCTTTTTGGCAGAGAGCCCAGAATACTCAGCAGCGCCGTTTAGATACATTTGCAAATTTTTAAAGATTTGCAAAGATACATTTGCAGGTGTCTTGGGAGAACAGAGACTTGCAGCTTAAAGGGGAATTCACCTTCATTAGCAAAATTGTAATAACACAAAGCCTGACCCTAAACCCCCCAAAAATGTTTTCAAACTTTCCATAACCTGCCAAATTTTGTAAAATGGACAGGGAATTTCTGAGATGGGGTCATAAAATGGGTGGCAGAAATTTTTGTTGCTCTTTCCAATTTTCAAATGTTGGGAGGTATATTATTCCAATCGCATCACCTCATGGGCAGTCAAAGAATACAACTGCAATTCTGTGTGCACAAATCTTCACTTTAATATGATTGTTGAAAGTTCTGGCAGCTACAGCAACCCTATTTCAAGGCCCATGCTTTACACCTTAGTTCGTTCTGGAGCTTGAACTTTTTTAGATATTACAGCTCACAATGAAATCAACAGAAACAAGGCAAAAGCATACAGATATCAAATATAAGCAAAAAACTGAAATTAAACTTTTTTGTTCCTTTAAGAAGCAGTTATTCTGCAATTTCAATTACAGCTAAAAATAAAAGAAAGAGACATTCCTTTAGGCAGAACAGAGTTCACACACACACACACACACACAGGCCAGGAGATAACACCCACAGGAAAGTCAGCAAGGACACAGAAATATCATATATATCCATTTCTTATGTACCAGAA
>CM044437.1:99455993-99468614 GCA_024363595.1 Xenopus borealis
AGACAGCATGAAAGGCCTCATTGTTCCAATCAGTCTCTGCAGCTAGGGTACGAAATTCAACAGCATATTTGGAAACACTGCGGTTCCCCTGTTGAATCTGTAGTAATCGAGAAGAGGCTGATGCAACCCGGCCGGGAGCGTCAAAGACAGTCCGAAATTCTTGTAGAAAAGCCTTGGCATCATCAATTAAGGGGGATTCCTTTCCCCATAACGGAGACGCCCATTCAAGTGCTTTTCCTGCCAGACGCGTGATCACAAAGCCCACCTTGGCTCTCTCAGACCCGAAGTTCAAAGGCTCCATATATAGGCCACAATTGGCGCCACAATGGTGACGTCATTAGAGTGCGTCCGTTTCCGACGCCGGCGCGTCACTTCCAGCGCCGGCGCATCACTTCCGACGCGGGCGACCGTTCCGACGCGCCACTACCGGCGCGACCAATCCTACACCGGCGCGCCACTTCCGGCGCGGGCGAACGTTCTGGTGCGCTACTTCTGGCGCAAGCATCCACGTAGACGCTGTGGGCGCCGCCATCTTGGACGGAACGGAGTCTGGGACCCAGGTAAGTGGATTTCCTTACACAAATAGCCCAAAATTCTATTCGAATTGAAAAACATTAAAAAATTCTAATTTCAAAGTACTGTCCCTTAAAAAAACTTCCAATTTGACCATTCACCACCTTAAACCTGCCGAATTGCCATTATAGTCTATGGGGGGCCTCCCATAGCCTTTACAGGCAATTTGGCAAAGTTTTGCAAATTAGAAGTTTTTAAAGGGACATCGTTCAAATTGTTTGGCTCGAACAATGCATTTGAACAATTCAAATTATTTTTATTCGATCGAATTAGGACCATTTTTGCTCGAAAAAGCCCTTTAATAAAACTTCGAGGTCGAATTTCAAAGTTATATTATATAACTAAAGATATACTAAATTATGTTTAACCAGCTAATGCAGGTCACATACATATCTTTTAAAATTCAAGATGTAATGTCTGCTATTGCTAATGATCTTGCATAGAATTCTATTTGGTGTGTTTATTACAGAGACATATAGTAACATAATATGTGAGTGGTACATCATTTCTTGACCAGTATAATAAACCTTCCTAAATTCATAAACTTGAACCCATAATTACAATACATAATACATAATGGGCCTTTGGTAACAGATACAGAACAGCAACCAGGAGAATTGGTTCTAACTAGTAGTGACAGTGTTGTTTGCATTTGGGGCAAAACGATAAATGACCCAAGTCATTAACTGAACGATAAAGCTTCCCATATCCAAGATGGATTTGTTTTTATACTGGATTTTAGAGCTTTCCCCTTCGAAAAAAGATATTTTAGCTCAGTGAACTGCATTGTACAAGGGTGATAATCAAATTAACACATAAAATATCAAGAAATAAATCTATCCAACATTGAGCTAACTTCCTGCTTTATTTTTATGCTGAACAGTTATTTTAAAACAGTGGATGTCAGACTACTTTCAAGCCCCCCTTGGATTGTCAACTTTTGATCAGGGCCCCTTATTACATAGCAAGGTTAAATATATGAAAACATTGGATTATCGAGTATTAAGTCATCATTCCAAGAATATCTAGGACAGTAAATACATATACACTCAAATTTTTACCCTAAATTGGGCTTTTGGGAGTAACTAGAGAGCAAATATGAATCATTTACCTTTTAATACAAGTTATAAATAATAATGATTACTACACTATATACTGCTAATGTATTTTCCTCTCTTATTCAGAAATAGTCTACGAAAGTTGTTGAGGAAATTGTCAGGGCAAGAAGGAAAGAAATGGGTAGCATTATTTCTCTTCTCGCAAACCCTCAGAGTGATTGGTTCATTTATCTTTTTCTGTCTTTAGTTTTGTTGATGGTTCTTGATTTTGAAGAGTAGAAACCTTTTGACAGCACCATCAGACTCTTCATGTGGTTAAAAAGCCTTTATTAATGAGTTTATGGGCATCACAGCAACGTTTCAGGCCATGCGGCCTTTTATCAAGCTTGATTTTGAGTAATTACTTATTGTCAGTCTTCTATATCATCATTTGAAAAGTTTATTGAAAGAAGAAAATTGTTGAGGTAAGCAGAAAACCCATTCCCTCGGACATTCAGAGTCGTGCTTATCCATTATGGGACTCTCTCTCCGATTTTGTATTAAAATCTAAATGAGAGCCTTCTAGTGTATGTAATTGGTAAGATGCTTTACTAAATAAGAGGCCTCTAGAATATATAGGACATTAGATAGCTCATGACTCATGTTGCATAGGGGTACAAGGTAAGATTTGCCTGGTAGTATATGGACGTGTCAATGTACTTTAAGCACTGTCATGATTTAATATCAATATTTGTAACTCATAGGACAAGAATAACAATCTAGATAAATCAGAACAAAGTACAGATGAAGAGGAAATCACTGTTACTGATCAAAGCAATGACAGGTAGGTATTTCCTTGTTTGTTTGTATTTCTTTTTTCTACTGGTGGCTTCTAAGAAATTTGCTTCTCAATTTCAATGTGACATATTCATTATCCGACTCCTAATTTACAGGTAGGAGCTAAGTCACAGGCCTATGAAACACTTAAGGCTTTATTTGACATGACTTTGTTAATTAAAATGTGAGAGTAGATACTATCTTTCATTAATTGGTATTTATCTTTGCTGAAAGATTGGGGTTGAGCACCTTGGGCTCCACATTTTTTTTGTGGAGTTTTTACTACTGGATGTAGCTATGATATTTTTATTATTAAATCCAATTTAGTAACTGCCATAACAGAGCAACTTAATGTGAAGTGCTACAGGTTGTCAGAAAAATTCAACCATATGTGTTTATCCATTGCTCTCTTTATTCATGTACGTTTCTAACATATTCTTTCTTCAGAAGCTGAAAGAACCAGCAACACTGATGGTGGAACTGTTGACGTTGACATTGTTTTAACATCCCTTATAGCCTGCTGGGCACATTTGGAAAATATGGAAATAGCTATTAAGTGAGAAGAATTCTCCATAGCTACTGTCGAGTCATCTGGTAAGTTACACGAGATGGAACCAATACATGGCAATTTAGATGTGGTTTAGCTGTTGGCTATTAATTAAATTAGACCAAACATCTTTTTGAACACATTTCTTTTATTTGTTAAACCCCTATTGGCCATAAAGATAATAGTCCAAAGTCCCACAGAGCATTGGCTTCACTTCTCTCTGCTTCTGTTTTTAAGAGCGTTTCAGGGCTTCTTGCACCCGGCCCATACAATTTTCAACGCTGGAGCAGGTGCAGGAGGCCGCATCACTAGTGCAAAGAGAGAGCAATTGCTATTAAAGGGGTGGTTCACCTATAAGGTAACTTTTAGTATGTTCTAGAATGGCTAATTGTAAACCACTTATGTACTGGTACTTCTAAAAAGCAAATGCTCTGTAAGGCTGCACATTAATTAATTTGTTATGCTAGTTTTTATTACTCGTCTTTCTATTCAGGGCCTCACCTTTTCATATTCAAGTCTCTTAATCAAATCAGTGCATTGTTACTAAGGTAATTTGAACCCTAGCAACCAGACTGCTGGAATAGCAATCTGGAGAACTGTTGAAAAAAAAAAAGCCGAATAATTAAAAAACCTTAAATAATAAAAAATTAAAAACAATTGCAAATGGTCTCAAAATATCACTCTCTACATTATACTAAATGTTATCTGAAAGGTGAACCACCCCTTTAAAAGTAGCATTTGCTTGCTCCTGGTAGTTACTTTTAAATAATGTTGCAAAAGTCTTAGTTCCCCAGCAAACAGTTCTGTTAATCAGTTGCTGTGTTTTACATTACAGTCTGAGCCACAGGTGCAGGGAATAGAAAGGGATAAACAAACACTGCTTTCAATAGCATTACATATACAAACAACTTGAAAATCCATAGAAAATGTGTAATGAATGTATATTGCTAAGTTGCTTGGATATGTGACTATGAAGATTCTCATTCATCAAGGTCATGGTATATCTAACACAAGTAACTCAAAACAACTGAATTTGCTGAGAAATTTTAATCAAGACGTTTCACTGCTCACCCGACCAGCTTCTTCAGTTCAACTGACTGGTGTAGGGGAGTTCTCGGCATATAGACTCTTCCAACAATATAATCACAACTGCACATTGTAACTCTTCAGAGAGGTGACATCTGAAATTAGTTAACATAAACACCACCTGTCTGCTACGTACAATGCTGTTCTAACATCTCCACCCCGGCAGTTTCAGAACTATTCACACATCCATTCATGCAACTCTCACAAGTAACACCTTTGTCTATGAGTTGCATGACACATTGGTAATCCTATCATAGAAACTACACAGAATCAACACCTCTGTGAATGTCACCTCTCTGAAGAGTTACAATGTGCCATTGTGATTTGAAATAGTCTATATGCCAAGAACTCCTCTTCACCAGTTGGTTGAACTGAAGAAGCTGCTCGGATGAGCAGTGGAACGTCTTAAGATGCATTAAGACATTTTTTCTAAAACTTGCATTAAAATTTTTGAATAGATGTAGATTATAGATAAGTTTGAAGTTGTCTATTGCAGTCACTCAACTATTTGCTTCAATTTATGATTACAGTTGTGAAGCTCACATAGAGGGGCTAGAGAAGTTTGCTGACCACTGCAAAAATATCTTCGATATTATTCTTGAGACAGTGACCCCAAAGATAGCTATTGAGTCATTGTACCCAAATCAAAAACGCATAGCGTGTCACACGCACGGATGTTGCAGGAGTGACGTCACTTCCGCAAACTCGCCCATCCCCCTAACCCTCACCGGATTTTCAGTGGAAATCCATGGAAGAGGCTGGGATTTTTTTTTACAAAAAATAAATTAAGTGCCTCAATGTAAATACAGCCCTGTTAAAAACACTGCAGCGGGATAATTTTATGTTAATATATGAATAAATTGTGTCTAGAAAAAACCTATTTGAAAGGGTTAATAGAGGAAAAATCTCATAGGATAGGATTTTAAACTCAATAAAAATAATAATAATAATATTGTCATTGACTCATTCAGTTTCACAGAATGTAAGGCAGTGCTCCTTAAAACCTACATTCTGCATTGTCTCATAAAGTTTAATTCTTGTACAAGTGACAAGCACAGGGCACCCTTTAGGGCATTTCAAACTGCGCTCCCCTGTGTTCCGGTTTCATGTGTTCAGCCACAATGCAGGAGTAGACACGACATTGGGGAGGTACTCTCACAGATGCATTGAAGCGCCGAACGCAGGTAAAATGCAACATGCTGCATCCCAACCTGCATTTGGCGTTTACCTGTGTCTGGGTGAGTACAGCCGCATTGACGATAATTCTATATTGCGTCTTATCCTTTGCTCCCCTGCAGGTGAATGCATGAAACCGGAACGCAGGGGAGCACAAATCGAGACGCCTGTGTGTAAGGCACCCATGATATCATCTGCAAGTAAAAGGTAAGTGAACAGGCCATATCATGCTTGTATGACACTCAGTCACAGGTGCAACTTGTACATTGTGAAATATTGTGCACGTAATGGTCTGTTGAATCATGTTGTGGTGCGTTAATTGTTAGAGCTGCTGTACTGTACATACAAATACATCGTGGTCTGCATTAATTTTGTGTTTCTTTCCTCCTTGTCACTGTGTGAAGTCAACATGCGCAAACACTATAAAATGGTGAGACAATTAAGATGATCCAGGGCTTTATGCTAGTAGCTGTATCAACCACAAAGCAGAATTTGCACTCTATGCTGAACGTGACGCTCTTCTGTAGGGGGATTACACACTAACTGTAGGGGTCATTTATGTTAACCTGGGGTACTAGTGCCGAGTGCACCCCTTAGTACTCACTTAGCAAGCACATGCACCCTGAGATAAGCTGCATTCTGTTCTTTTTGTCGGACAGAAATCTGTGAGGCATAGTTAGGGTAGTTGGTAGGGGGTTAGAGTCCTTAACGTGGTGATATGGGAAGTTACGGAGACTCTCCCATGAGGATAATAGAATTGCTTGCAGTTGGGAGTTTGGGTTGTATGGGTCAGCATTGAAGCACCAGTGAAGGTAGTAGATTTGTGAGGCTAAATAATACAAATGGAAGTTGGGGAGAGCTAGTCCAACTTCATCAAATGGTGCACACAGCTTGGTCCATGCAATTCTTGGTGCTTTGTTGTTCGAAAGGAAGGGGATCAGGATTTGGTTTAGTCTCTTGAAATAATGTTTGGGGATATATAGTGGCACATTGTGGAGAAGGTAAAGAATTTCGGGGAGGTATATCATTTTGATAATGTTCACCCTACCCCATAGGGAGTCTAGTTGATATGTTCAGAGTGGTGGACAGATTAGTGAGAATTGGATCTAAATTTAAAGTTGTGTATTTGTTGACATTGTGGTGGATCACTATTCCCAGGTACTTGAACTGTTCTGTCCATTCCAGAGGAGTTGCCGTTCGTAAACACTGGGGTTGGTTAGGGTTTATGGGGAATGGGACTGCTTTCTCCCAGTTGAAATGTAGGCCAGAGTATGATCCAAATTGGTTTATTAGATCCAGGAGGGCTGTAAGTGAATTTTTAGGGTCAGCTAAAGTTTGGTCAGGCTGTATGAGATCTGGGACCACCCACTGAAGGCGGGAGGTAAGAATCTTGGCCAGAATTTTTGCATTTGTGTTGAGGAGTGATATAGGGTGGTAGGAAGAACAACGGGTTGCATCCTTACCTGGCTTGGGGATGACCACTATGTTCCTTTTTCTCTTGAGTAAAAAAACAGTACCTTGTACTTGATCCAAGCTAAGATATCATTAATCCTTATAAGAAGCAAAACCAGCCTATTGGGTTTATATAATGTTTACATGAAATTCTAGTAGTCTTAGGCTTGTGCCTATCTCGTGCCCGCTAGTGCTAAAGTTGCCTGCGCCTATTCACACGCAGCAATGTGTTTTTCAAAGTCGAGCGACTTTGAAAAACGTATCGCCCCGTGTGAATAGGTGCAGGCGACTTTAGTGATAGCGGGCGCGAGATAGGTGCAAGCCATTCAGGGAGATTTGTCGCCCCAAAGTACAGGCGCTTAGTCGCCAGGCGACAAATCTCCCTGAATCTTTGCGTCTGAATGAGCCCTTAAAGGGGAAGGAAACCCCCAGGTGCTAACTCAAACCCCCCCCTCCCACCCGGCCTACCTTCCCCCCCCCTGGGCTATTGCCCCTAAGTCAACACTTACCCTTTCAAGCAGGTCCCCTCCAGCGATGTTCACAGGGGCCATCTTCTCTTCTAACGGATTCTTCGTAGAAGTGACGGCGATGGACTGTGCATGCGCAGTAGGAGACCGTTACTACTGCGCATGCGCCGAAAGTTCACGGATTTCGCCAATTGAACTTCGAAGGGGTAAGTAGGGACTTAGGGGCAATAGCCGGGGGGGAGAGGTCGGCGGAGGGCTCTAGGAGGGAGTGGGCCTATGGGGGGTGGGGGATTTGAGTTATTGCCGGGGGGAGGTTTCATTCCTCTTTAAGGTCTGTTATCCGGAAAACCCCAGGTCCCAAGCATTGTAGATAACCGGTCCCTTACATGTATCATGTTACCATAGATCACACTATCAATACAACTAGTGATGGGCGAATCTCGCCAGTTTTGCCATACAATTCGCGAATTTCTTCGCAAACTGGCGAAAAATTCGTGAAACGAGTCGCGGCACGCTTTTGACTCGCGTTGCGTCATTTTCGTTGCGCGTTTCGTCGTTTTTGTCACGTCAAAAACGACGAGCGACTCGTTTTTTTGCTGAATTTTCGTCCGGCGAAATTTCACTGGCGTTTTGCGAATTTATTCGCCAGCGGTGAATCGCGGGAATTCGCAGCGAATTCGCCATACAACGTATCAATGTGTGTCAAATGCTAGAAGCTTAAGCATGCTGCTACAGGGAAACACTCAAAAACACAACTGAACCCACTTGAATAGGGGCTTACAGTTTTGCCCATCATATTTATCATTGCATCAATTGCACATGCTTTGACTGTGCTTTTCAGGAGCATTACAAACACATCCCAAACTAAGATTAGCTGTAGTATGTAAAAGCCCTAAAGCTGCATTATTAACAGTGGAAGAACATAAGCATGTTATAATTTAGTTACTTCGCAAGCTCCAGGCAGGCAAATACTTTTATCAGATAATTATCACAGAGAGATAAATCTCTGCAAATGTGTAAAAAGCTGAAAAGGGGGAAATGCTTATGCTTTAAAAGAAAGAGAATATCTATATTGTAAGTATGATAAGCACAAAGAATCACTTTTGTCAAAACACTGAAAAACATGCTTAAAAATTCTCAAATTAGGTTATTAGTGTTCAGCTTGTCTAAAAAATATTTTCTGCTTGAGTGTCAGTGCTTTTTCTCAAAAGAGTTTGATTTGGCTCAAATAAATTCTAGTTGAGCAGGCAAAGCTCTTGCTTAAAGGACCAGTAAAATTCATTTGTATACATTGAAAAAAAACACCAAGACAAATTAACTTTAAAATCGTAAAACCTTTATTAAGAAATAACTTACGAAACTCCACTTCCACTCCTCTTCAGAAAAGGCTACAGATCGATGATCCATCGTGCGACACACAATTTTTCTATCTCCTATAAGGAAGGCAGGAGGAGAAATCAAGCAACGCACAATGGATTGATGATACCCTTTTCTGAAGAGGAGCAAAAGCTTTATTAAGTTGTTTCTTAATAAAGACTTTGTGACTTTCAAGTTTAATTTGTCTTGGGGGCTTTTTTAAAGTGTACTAACTAATTTTTAAAAAACAAATGTTGATATTACTGGTCCTTTAATGTGCACTGTATATTCCATTCTGGTAGGAAAAGCCGTTCTAGAGGTGTATACATAGCTGTTGTGACTGTATGTTTCAGTTAAGCTTTTGTATGGTCATGCAATGCATCCGTAACTTCTTTTATAAGAATCTTCCACTCTTGGACATGCAAGATGCCTCTGAGGAAGCCAATTTGCAGAACGCGTCAGGCAGGAAGTGACGTCACGCTAGGATCACAGGAAAGGCCACAAGGGTAATATACACGCTGACAGGGCCCCCTCAAGGAGAAGGAAAGCCTGTGAAACCTGTACATTACATGTATGATTGACTTCGAACAAATGTGAGTGTTAAATTTGTTTTAAAAAATCTTTTTTAAATAAACAGTATTACACTATTCTGGATTTGTATTTTCCATATTGGAACACCTGAGCCGACCCAGAAGGGAACGGAGATCTGCCTATACTACGGGCATTGCATTGTCTTGTAAGTAGGCAATTAACCATATGGTGGTGGAAAAAGACAGGATGTAAAGGAATCTTGCATGTCACCATGGGGCATCCTGACAACTTGTAGCACTAACCTTCTCAGCTGTTTACTATTGTGACCTTGCATTTTGAAATGTCTGCTCACAGGTGTAAATTTCTCTTTCTCCATTATTGATAGCACTTTTATGTTCCCCAATCCTAAACGGGAGGGAGGGGTTTTAGCGCCAGCAGTGTTGAATTCTCCTTTAAGTACAAAATCATTTTTCAGCTCAGTGAACCAGGAGCATCTGAACTGTTACAATTTGCTACACTTAGTTGATACAATTAGTTAAAACATATATATGGGGAATATTAGCAACTATTGTATCAATATTCAATTTATTTTTCACTTGACATGGACAAAGCCCAGCCTATTTTGAAAATAATATGCACAGCACTCTTTTATTATCCAAATTATAGAAAAGGTTCAGTTTATCCACATTACTGGAAACCAGGGCTAATGATTGGCTTGTTTAACATTAAAATGTTTATTTGGTTACTTTCACATAAAACACAAGGGATATGCTAACTGTGTCATTTATAGGACATCTTACATGAGGAAAGTATAAGCAGATATATTTTGGTCCCTTTACAAAAAACAGTAGCTGCCTTTTTACTGCAGTTTCAAAGTAACACAATATAACAGTAGACGAGGTTGAGATAAAACTTGCATTCAGCCATCAACACAAAATTTGTGTATAAGTGAAAGTAGCCGAACTGATCTGTTAGTTGAATGTGAATTGAATATTGATACAATAGTTGCTAATATTCCCCATATACTGCTAAGACATGTTTTAACTAATTGTATCAACTAAGTGTAGCAATTTGTAACAGTTCAGACGCTCCTGGATCACTGAGCTGCTAGACTGAGACACAAACATTAAACTTCAATTTTGTGAAAATGATAAAAAGTAAACAGTCAATGTATTAGTATGTGTGGTCTATTTATCAATAATTCTGATCAAGAGAGGAGGACTGAGAAAACTCAGTTATTGATTGTATAAGCAGAAAGAAAAGAAAGAACAGATCTCCTCTTGATCGATGTGAAGCTTATTAAAGTGCTCGTGCAAATAAATTAATATTTATATAGATTACCAGAATTGATTGTTTTCATAAGTTACAATTAATATACAATCCCCAATAAATTAATTATCTAATAATAGTTCATAGACATATAATTAATTATATGTCTATGAACTATTATTAGATAATTAATTTATTGGGGATTGTATATTAATTGTAACTTATGAAAACAATCAATTCTGGTAATCTATATAAATATTAATTTATTTGCACGAGCACTTTAATAAGCTTCACATCGATCAAGAGGAGATCTGTTCTTTCTTTTCTTTCTGCTTATAAAAAGTAAACAGTCACCAATATCCAATCACAATGGTTCCAATGAACTAGTTAGGTAGGTATTTCTTGAAACTCACACAGGTGTAAAAGTGAGATCTAGTCACAATGGCACGATAACAACTATATGACACCTTCACAAACACACACAGTAGTGCTACACAATCGTCACTACTTTTTGTAGCATGCATGCTGACTGTGACTCTGTCTGCTCAGGTCCAATGCATACTTCCAAACATATTTCAGCAGCACTCCTATATAGTGGAAATTCAGTTTATTTGTGCAAGCAACGTTTCGGGCTTAACCAGCCCTTTTTCAAGCTTGATAAAGCCTACCCAAGCCTTAATGAAAACCCGCCTATGATTGTACACCAATCATTTCACACTGAACAGAGGGGGTACTTTATTAGCTATATTATTAGCTAACTAAAGTGACTCCATTTTTTTATTTTTAACAGTCTATTTACCCAGTTTTATTTTTATCCCGAATCATTCCTTTTAATTGTACCTTTTCCTCTAAATAATGTGATGGTATACAATGGGCAGTTTAGTGGGCAGCAGACCTAAAGCAATATAGGATACTGGTAAACAATGAGCAGGAGACAAGAACAAAGTGGAGGCGCTGAGGGAAATACGCAGATAAATAAGATATACAGGAGCAATAGGCCTTAGTTAATAATGAAATTATGGAGTGCAAATGAGAGCAGGGAGCTGCTGTTAATATACATGGGCAGTGGGGGAGAAGATGTCACATACAAGGATGTTCAAGGGATGGAGGTTGGTGTGCGAGTGAGCAGTATACAGGACTATGCTGTGGGGGTAATAGACATTACATAAAGGACAAGGAAATTATGAGGTGATGAGCAACACATCATTAGATACAGTAGTAGTAAACAGTTGTAAAAAAAAAAGTGGCAAAGACAATATTAAAAGGGGGATATTTTTCTGCACTAAGATCTGCTTTTGTCTTAACATTTTATTTGCACAGAACAAACAATAAAATGGTGTACAAGCTAACTGCAACATTAAGCATATAGTTATTTATGCAGGGAGAGGATGGTTTATGGCATTGTTGGGCAGAAATGTTATGCTGCTGGCAGTTTACAGATCATTACACACTCCAGCAGATACATTGGTGCCCTTATAATGGAGCTGAGATGAATTGTAAACTATAAATTTGGCAGTGTGCTGAGCCACAATGTAACCTTTGTGCTATCTGGTGACAAATGTTCCAGGGTTTAGTGTTCAGATTTCATAGATTAATAGCCTGACCTCCATAGCAACTAAACTGCCAAGGTTTACAGTATCTGATATACAAACAAACCTCACTCTAGGCTACAGACAGCTTATACTTTCTACTTTACCCCCATATGTAATAAAAGTCACTAAATTTGTCCAGGTGCAGTAACTAATAGCAACCAGTAAGATGTTTGCTTTTAAACAGGTGACCAGTAAATGTATCCTGCTGATTGGTTGCTATGGGTAACTGCACCTGGTAAATCTTAGGGACTTTTATTACATAACCAATGCTCTGAGGAAGTATCCCTTTGAGGTTACAATTTTATTAAATACCCACCTATATCTCTACAGGACAGGTTAGAACCAGGCAGGGTTATGTGAGTATTTCTTTCCAATAATGCATACAATGCCTCATGCAGGGTGTAGGGTTTCCACCTTTCCATCCATTAGGCTGGGGGGCAGGCAGTGAGATTACGACACCTTCAAGCACTTCTTAAGAGTGTGTAATTATTATCCACAAGGCGCAATTATAATCCGCTATGCGCAATAACGATTCTCAATGCAATAACCGTTTAAGGAACAATATTACATTGCTAGATATGGATTTTAACTCTTATTGGTGCCCAATGTTTTTATCTTTGTGACTTTAATTACATTGGCCTTTTACAGTTTCCAACTCCAGCTGCAGGGACAAAGATCATGGAGCCAGATTTAAACAG
>CM044437.1:99485419-99523959 GCA_024363595.1 Xenopus borealis
GGCAGTAGTACAGCAGAGAAGGTGGAATTACTTTAGATGACATGATATTTAATTATCCATTCCAGGCACAGACAATTAACATTTATTAGCACAGTGCAGATAAGGTTTGCTTGTATGTTTTGCCATCCACATGCCACTGTAACCTATGGCTTCTTAGCTATTAGGAGATTTAAAAAAAAAGAGTCAAAAGTAGAGAGTGAGACTAAACTTTTATCAAACTAGTCCTCAAATTTTATTAATGTAGAAGAGGAAAGGCACATTCATTGATTAGTAATATGAAGTATACTATACAGTTTGTATATTGTGTAGTTCTAAATGAGCTCTTGCCAGTTATTGCATAATGTATACTGTAAATGGTTTATAGAAGTCAACCAGCCATATGGGTCACCGCAACCATGAGAACACAACAATTTTACATTTTTACACCATAACCCAATCTCAGAAAAATAGATAAGTAAACTGAACTGAATAGTGCTGTTCTAAATAGGATCTTCCCAGCTATCGAACAATGCATATGAAATGTACTGTAAATGGCTATTGGATAATGTATAGTGTAAACCATGTGGGATAATCTGGTGTGGAGTGCAGACCGCAGCTTCAGGGGGTGCAATCAAACCCTGTCTTGTTGCAGCTTGTGTTTTCAGCCACTCTCTAACTTGAACATCTGAATGACGCAACCCCCTCCTACCCTTCATGAATAAAGTACTGCTGAAGGAAGGAAGCACTGTATTCATCATTGAAACTGCAGATCTCTGTGCTCCAAAGCAGAGCAACAGGACAGAAGAAAAGAAATGCAAAAAAATGAATAATTAATATTATTATTAAAGGTAGGGTTGCCACCTTCCTATAATTTTTCTCTATTGCAAACTTTGGCATGAAGCCAAATCAGGTTTCTTGTTAAATACTGGCCGGGTGGCATCCCTTTTTAAAGTACCAGCAACACTTAAAACTCAAACTGATATTGTTATTCTCTTTGCAATACTTGTACAAATTAATTACTGAATTCCAATTTGTAACATATACAATTGTCTGCCATTGGAGAGTATATGGACCAATACATACACAATACTGCTCCATTCAGTGAGAAGGGATTCTGTGGAAGGAAAGTTCTACCACTTTTGTTATGTTTCAAATTAAAAGTTTTACCCTGTAAGATTTTTGATTGGACTGAATGATTCAGAAGACTCTAAGGGGTTTATTTACCAAAGGTTGAGTAGTGTTTATGCCAAAAAAAACTGTTTTTTTGAGGGTGGTTTTTCAGGATAAAAAAAAAACTTGGAACCATTTGAAGATTTATTTTTAGCCTTCGTGGTTTTTAGGTGGTTTGCACTCGAAAACTTGATCAATTCAAGCTTTTTTTTTTTTCACAGATAACTCGCTCAATTTGAGTATTCAAGCCCCCCTTGATTCCATTCATTCAAGTTTTTTTACGTTCAAATTTTTTCATGAATAAGCAAACATACGAGTTATGAGTTTATTTGAGTTAGAAAAAAACCTCACAAACTCGACCTTTGATAAAGAACCCCCTAAATCTTTCCTTGAATTATAAACCTTCCAATACAGATTGCTGCCCACTTATATACCAACAAAATTAACAACAACATGTACAGACATTTAAATAATGCCCACTAATGACTAGGATTTGCTCAAGTCCATTACTCAGATTTCAAGTGTTCCCTTATATCAAATGGCAGTGTTTCAAAAAGAGTGTCCTCTACAATGAGTCCATTCTTTTTCAGGGCTCTGCAGTCACCAAGTTCTGGTGGTAAGGTTTCAAAGTGATTGCCTTTGATATCCAAATAAGACAAATAAACCAAATTACCAATTTTTGGAGAGAGAGAACACAAGTTATTTTTCCCGATTTTTAACGTAATCAGCTTCTTGCAGAAGTACAGCTCATCGGGAATGCTCTCCACTTTGTTGCAAGAAATTGAAAAATACTGCAGAGACTGCATCACTCCAATTTCTGGGGGAATAAATCGAATATCATTGTAGGACAAATCTAAGTATCTGAGTTTGTGGCATAGGAACAACTGGGAGGGCAGAACCTCGATTTTATTGTGACTAAAATAAAGCCTCTCCAAGCTTGTAAGTTTTTTTATTTCCACTGGGATATGAGTAATGCTGTTGTACCACAATTTTAAGATTGTAAGTTTGCGCAAGTGTTGAAAACTAACTATTTCTTGAATAGACTTCAGATTATTTTCCTTTAAATTCAGTTCTTCCAGTGCTATCAGACTGAAAATCGAGTGATGTATGTGCTCCATGTCACAGTGTATAAGCTCCAGCTCTGTCAGGTTGACCATCTTTTTCAAATTGTTCACCATGACCAGCTTGGTCCCGTCATTATGAATGTAAAGTTTTTGAAGATGGCCTGAAACATCAACAGCACCTTGTGGGATTTTGGATAAATTACTCTTTATAAATAAGTGTTTAAGACTCTTTAGTTCACGGAATGAGTCAAGTGTGATGTTTTTTGATAAATCTGGGCTTAATGAACCAATCAGGTATAATTCCTCCAGGTTGCGTAACCCATACATCCAAGGTGGAAGCTCTCGAATGTCATCAAACTTAACTCTCAGAATCTTGAGATTCTCCTTTAGGAATGCCAGGGCTGCACTATGAATCTTTACAGAACACTGACACAAGGACAGTTCTTGAAGATTGTCAAGCTGAGCAATAGTTGCTGGAATCATAATATTATTTATAATTTCCAGCTTTAAAGACTGTAGCTCCATTATCTCAAATATAGTGTCTGGAAGGCCAGAGAGCATAAACAATTGTAGCTCCAGTCGGTTGGATGCATTTGTTTGAAGCCTTTGCCTCAGCTTGTCTGCTGTCCACTCATTGTTTAAATTCAATTGCTTTAACTTGTTTTCACTGGCTTCAGAAAGGAACACGGCAAAGCGTTTGGAATACAAAGGGTCATATTGATCTATCATGTGGAACATGAAAGCAAAGTCATTTTTGACATCTGGGATATCGTTGATGCCAGTCTCCAAACGGACATATTCAAAGGAATATTCCTTTAAAGAGCGATGGAATAGCCAATATAATGTATAAAGGCAAGTGAAGCCATAAACACCCACAAAGCAGAGGTAACAGAAGGACAGCTTAGAGAACAGATGAGCCATTGTATGATTGCAAGAGAAATGATTATATCCTGTCATATCCTGTATGTCAACGTTACATTCTACAGTAAACCTCACTTCTGACACAAGAGCACTATTGTATCCAATGATGAATAGAAATTTCAAAACTTTAAGGATGGTTTGGCGGACATACATGACATAAAGAAGATCTCCTTCTTCAACATGAATACGAAACTTTTTCACTTTCTCAAACAAGGCTTTTGCTTGCTCGCCTTCTTTTTTATCTAAAGCACCTGCAGCAGCTTTATCCACAATAAACTTCTCAGGTATTGACTTCAGAGACTGGGTCTTCACCAAGGGACTCTCCAATGTTGACTGGTTTATGTTAGACTTACTCAGGTTATTCTTTCTGTTATCCTTTTCTTCTGGTTCTTCTCCAGATACTTTGCACAAGGCTCTGGTTGTCCAAGGGGAATCAAAACATTTCCCCAAGATTGATATAAAATGCTCAATTTTCGAACTTGAGCCAGGAAATTTAAACCAAAAGTTGCTACATAACATGAAAATTAAAGTATGAATCAGAACTAGGTAGGGAAAGTACTTGGCGTACCAATGCAGAGCTCGCTCGTAACACATCTGGTTAATAAAACTGTACTGCTGAAGGTCCAAGTCTGTTTTCAATCCCTTCATCTCCACTGTTCCAGGTGTTATTGGCTTTGGTGTAGTAAGTGGCAGGTTAGAATTTGATACATTGTAGACTGAAACGTTGTGAATGGACTGCACTTTTGGCAGACATATTATCTTGCCTTGCATGACCTGGATAAAAAGAAAATACAAAGAGAAATTTTTGACATCATTTATAAATACATTTGAAAGAGTAATTTTAAAATTACAACGGGTAATGGGTTCTCATTTGTAAAACACTTTGCAGAGTATGCTTTTGTCATTCAAACCAGTTACTTTTACTTTGCTCAGATGGACAGTGGAATTTTGCACTATACATATTGTTGTGTATCCTGCTAAAAAGTCTCCACAGAAGTAGCACAAATATCTATACACATAAGGGAGAATGTAGACAATACAAGGGTCATTTAATACAACCATGTGAAGAGCACGCCCCTTAGTGCTTAATCAGCTGCCATTTCTCCCCCAGTCTGGCTGTGGAGTGGGGTGCAGTTTGCATCAAGGTTTCACAGGTTAGCTCTGTCCTTACTGCATGCCATACGGTGCTGCCTGTATCCTGTCATTCTTCTTTGTACATATAAATGATGTTCAAGTTAGCAAACTGAAAGGCTGTGGGAGTAGGCATAGAGGGTAAGAGAGGTAGGTGGCCTACATGCCTTTCCATGTTTGCCCCTTATGTATACAGCACTGCCAAACGCAGGCAAAATTGTAGTGAAATCATCCCTTATAACTTATGTACCACAGTCATATGAGGGAATGTCTACTCAAGACACATAAATGCTGCTACTGCCCACTGTGAAAGGACTCAATGTCCATTTGAAATGTGCCGGATGTGATGAAAGGTAAAGGACAGTTTAGAAAAAAAACAAGAATCATTCAGTCTATCCACTCCCTTATTAATTACGTGTTGCAAAAAATATTTCACATATAAGGGCCCTGTATATCAAATGTCTAAATAGACAATTCAGTTTTCATGAATTTTGAATACCAAAAATGCCTGTTTTTTACAGCATTGAAAAGTTTTCCACTGCAGTTTAAGGAAAATTAAATAGTTGCTGAATTATGTGAAATAAAGTACTAAACTGTTACTGAAGTCTCATTACTTATACTGCTTCAGTGATTTTTATAATGTTTACTCTACTTCAGGAAACTACACGCTGTGAAAATGTGCTACAAATGAAACATTATGCCAGAAATTAGTATCTTGCTAATAAAGTGGCACTAGAGGGAAGGCTGTGTTTATAAAACAGTCAAGCTGCCAGTTCTTGTGAGCTGCATCACAACCTGCACATGTGGATAGTCTGTTGCAGCTGCAGTACTGTAGAAAGAACGGCACCCGTGTTTGGTCACACAAAGTGTTTTCTCCGCCAGAAAACATTAACCTCTTTCGTCCCAACTTAGGCAGATACTGAACAGTGCTTACCAGCCGGTGTACACAAGGTTGCGTACTGAAAATACACACTTCTGAAAATCCATTTTCAGCTGCAGAGGAAACACTTTGTATGACACCAGGTTTATACAGTAACATGCTGCTTGTATCATTTACTCTCATAGGTAATTCATATATATTACAAGTACAGTAAGTACTACAACATTTTTGTTCTGCTTCAGCTATATAGGTTTTTCATTTCAGGAATGGATTCGTAAAAGACAAAGATATATCTGACTACTTAGCCAAGGCTCACTTGCTAGGGAGTTTAGAAAATTAGGAAGTAAAAAAACCCAATCAATTAATTAAACACACTAACAGCTATTTCCCAATATAAGACTACATTAATTCTGGCTTGAAAAATAAAGCTGGCTTTAATGAGTTATATTCCCCTATGATCTGCTTGTAGCCAGGAACTACACATATGAATGGCTATGTTGAAATGATTGCTTAAGGATTTGTTTGCCCCTGGAGAATACGCCTGTTGCCAACCAAATTCATGTTGGAAGTGTTCCCTAATCTTGTAGATTGTTCAGTGATTGGCTGTTCAAACAAGAATAAAATAGACTTATCTATGTTTGCATTTTCTGGTAAGAATCTTTCTTGGAATTCCCAATTATTATAATCAGTAGTGTTTTGGGGTATAGTGTTGCCTCAATTCTTGCAAGTAAAATAAATAAGACAAAGACCACTGTCCAAAGCTAAAAAAAGTTTGTGTAGAACATTCACACAAGCAAGTGGTTTACCTGTAATGTGCAACCAAAGAGTCCTATCATCAGCTTGACCACAGACAAATAGTCTGTTGGATATGGAATGAAATTGAACTTGCTTTAGGACCTGGCTAAATGAAAGGGTCTTTGGCAAGATTTGGTCAAAACAAACCCAAACCTTTGTTTCTGAATAATGAGTGGTACAGACTAACAACATCTGAGGAGTTGAAACATAATTGTAAGTACAAACCTTACATACATAGGTCTGCTGGCAAACTCCATTTTCAACAGAGCATAGATAAGAATGGAATTCTCAATACAAGTAGAATACTACTTGAAATACATACCCTACCCCTTGCTATGTGCATAAAATTCACACAAGCAAGTTGTTTACCTGTAATGTGCAACCAAAAACTCCTATCATCAGCATGGCCACAGACAAATAGTCTGTGAACACGTCCCACCATGGCTTGAGCACACGGAAAGCTGGCTGCTGCTCGGAAAACTGGCGGAACTCCGTCACTGGAATCATCTTTCTGCAAAAGACAAACATCCCATTAGTAAGAACTGCCAGAGAGACACTTTTCAACAAACCATATCAAACACACACAAGTTGATCTGCTCTAAGCCAGCTTTTCCTTGCACGTTGAAGCTTTACAGGAAAAGCTAATAAAAGCTTCCCAAGGACAGAGTTGGCAAAAGGGGTCATCATCCTGAAGCGTGCCATTTTTTTTTTCTTACTCTAAATAGCAGGTTAAGGTTTATTATGGGAGGTGGTAAATTACAGCAGTTCCAGAACTACTCTTGATTAATTTCCAGGAGAGCAACCTTGTTTATCTGTTGCTGTATATAACCATTCCTGGCATTATACAAACTCCAAGATTCCAGCGCACTCCGTTCACAGACTTCACAGACCCAGGTGCTACCAATTAAGGCTCAAATACAAAATCCGAAAGTAGAGGTGCACACTGAGATTTAAAGTAGAATTAAAACATAATATTTTATGTATACATTTAAAAGAAACTGGTAGACGTTTCGGTCTCTATCTAAGACCTTTCTCAAGACCCTGTTTTAAACACAAGTGCTGTTAAAATGCATGTCCAGACACTCCCACCCTAAAACACACCCACCTGATCATGTGAAACACCTTTGCAACAAACCACATAGGGAATATATGTGTTGCCTCCATGTTGCAATGTTAAAAACAACTAATACTCAGTTAAAAACAAAGAAACCACAGAAACTAAAGTGGAAACAATATCATACTCCCCTCTGTCTGGTTGCTAATAATATAGTTTACCCCGACATTTTAGCGTTGATTAAGGAAACAGTTCAGTGGGCAATATTCATTCAGACCCCGGGGTGCAACCGTATTTAACTTATATATCCAAAACGACTCCCTTTGGAGAAGCAATTTAGACCTATCACCACCCCTTTTGGGGGGTGGGATATGGTCAATTGCCATGTACTTAAATGTGGGCAACCTATGTCCTTTTTCTAAAAAATGCTTTGCCACCGGTTTGTTGGTCTTGCCATCCCTAAATGCAGTACTGATAGCGGAACGGTGGCCATCCATTCTAAGTCGCAGAGTTTGATCTGTTTTACCGACATAGGATAGTCCACATGGACATGTGATCAAGTAAACTACATGAGTAGTAGTACATGTAATACGGTGGCGTATTGAATATCATTTCCCTGTCTGAGGATGATTAAAAGATACTCCCGGGGTCATGTATCTGCAAGAAGTGCAGTTAGGGCAGCGAAAGGATCCACATTTCACTCCTGCAAGCCACCCCGTGGCCTTTTTTGGTAACACTCCACTGGGTCATTCCTGGCATTACTTTGAGAGCACGGTCAATTAACTAGGGGCACATTTACCAAGGGTTGAAGTGAATATTTGAATAAAATTTGAATTTTAAAAATTCAAATTTCAAAGTAATTTTGGGCTACTTAGACTATCGAATAGCCCAAAATTTGATTTGAATTGATAATAATAATGGGGGACCACCTGGAACCTTTCCTGAAATTTTTTATAAGTCCTGGAAAATCAAAGTTTTTTTTAAAAAAAATCATTCGAATCAAACAATGCATTCAAACGATTCGAATGATTTTTATTAGATCAAAAACGGACCTATTCAATCAAAACAGGGCCATTTTCGATCAAATATAGCCTTTAAGAAAATTTTGATGGTCGAATTTCGAAGTTAAAAAACTTAGTAAATCTGCCCCTTAGTGTCAGTTTACTGACAAATACCGGAACATGCTGCCCATGAATTCTGATGCCCTGTATCTGCACCGAGGGGTAGGTAAAGAGTTAGGGGCATTAACCAGGGGTAGCAGTTAGGCTGGGGGGAGAAGGGAGGGTGTTCTATGTAGGGTAGGGTTTTTTCCATTAAGGGTTTAGTTCTCCTTTAATAGTGGCTTGGATGAGTTCTTGGACAGCCATAATATCAAAGGCTATTGTAATACTAAAGTCTATAGTTAGTATAGATATGGGTTTACAGTATATAATGTATGTGAAAGCATGGAGGTGTGTGTGTTTCATTTGGAGGGGTTGAACTTGATGGACCTTGCCTTTTTTCAACCCGATTTAACTTTGTAACTATGTAACCCTGCTTTCCAAAAAAACATCCAATTAAAGGGCCCATATTATTTTTCTCTCCTGGAAAAGTCATTCCATCATGTTTTATCCTGGTTCCCATAAAAATGCTAAACCTGTTGTGTGTAGGCTAAAGAGTCATTTCAACTCATTTTGACAGATGCAGAGAACCTAAAAATATCTTCATATCTACTAATAAAAGATGCATATGGCACAGAGATAACATGTACTTTTAAGTGATTCTCACAGGAACTAGTGAGGCAGCTCTTGTTCCCACAAGTAGTTCCTAGTTAAAGAGAGACAGGTTATGTTGATAGGATACAATTGCCTGCTCACAGAGCAGCATTTAATTTTTTTAACTAGTTACAGTGTATCATTTAAACCATACAGAAGAAAATATACTCTCCAATGTACATGGTGCTTCACTAGGCAGCAGATGTGCCTTGCAGACCTGGGGTAATGGCTTTGAATAGAGTGCCCAAGCTGGAAACCATTAATTTGGCCATAGATACAGTAGGCCATACGAATCCTTGATTTGTAGGATTTTCGGAACGCATGTGGAGTGTCCCGACATTTGTCTTGCCATGCCGATCAGTCGTTCAGTCGATTGGACAGGTTAGAAGATTTCTGTCGGCTGCCAATCACATCTCTGCATGTGTAGCCAATCTGAGGATTTTCATTGGGAGACTGTCACCAGCTTTGTTGAACATAAATGTTCATATGATTGCTGTCAGGGCAGAACATCGGCTGATCTGTTCTTTTACTACTTTATTTGATATGAATGGTTAGTGGTAGGTCGGGAGATGGGGACATCCGATATTGCAGGTAGATCTTTGCGTCTATGACCATAGTGTGTGTGTGTGTGTGACATTAGATTGTAAGCGCCACTGGAACAGGACTAATGTAGAGTGTCTGCAAAATACTATGTGTTAGTGCTATTTACATAACAATAATAATACTTAACTAAAGAGTTTATTGACTATAGGGCTGCCATGAGGAAGAGACAGGCAGGACAAATGTCAGGGGCTCAGGTGAAGCACGTGACCATGACTGCAACAGATTGGGAGCTTGGCCAGGTAGGGATAAGGAATCCAGCGAATCCTTACAGCAACTCTGCATGACCATAAAAGGTTTTTCAAGCATTCTGGATATTATGTGGATATAATACACAAGAAACATGAATTTCCTGTAAATGCTACCCTTATAAAGGTGCTTAGTGAGGTCACTGGTTATAATTGGAGCTTAGTGAGGTCATTTCTGTAACATGTCTCACTGAAACACGTGTATTATAATAAATACAGTACCCCCTGTTGCAAAATATGAGGGTATTAGAAGTCACCTTGGCGTTCCCTGACCTATATAAAACTAGTGTTTATATAGCGTCATGGAACTCCTCAGAAACCTTATTCACTATATAAGAACTCCAAGGTGATTTGGGCTAAATGCCCTAAGTACATGGTATAAAATGTGGTCACCCACTTGTGTTGATGCCTACCTCCTTGCTTTTTCTGGCCCATCAATAGGCTTTCAAAGCACTAAAACTGTGCTCAAACTCTTTCTAATCATTCTTCCAAAAATCTAATTTTCCAACACACCCTTCAAGCACACAGCAAATCCAATTGCCCATGGCTTTAAACAGCTTATAAAGGGGGGAAAAACACATACTCTCCCCTTAAGGGATAAATCACTCTAATTCTTATCCAGTAAGTAAATGTTTATATTACTCCTAAACAGCAGCACAAAGTCACTGGAAACAACAGACCTTTTGCATGCAATGCTTCCCAAAGAATAACTTCTAAAATAAGAAGCTCATTTAGGCCATGGTGTCCCCACCCAGGTAGGTATAACTGGGCCCTACAAAGACGAACCGGAATTAAAAGGGTGCAAGCTGTGAATTTGAATATCTGATCTATTCCGTAATGAAAACATAATCTATGTATAAGTATAGCAGCCCAAATCCAGTGAGGCAAGGCAACAACAGAGTTAAAATTCATGGCTGTAATCTTTTGCTAATAAACCATTGGAGACAGGCAGTGTTCCCTTCCCTGGTAAACATGTACCCAGTAGTGTGCGTGTGAATGAATTCTGTTGTGCAGCTCCTATGGCCATATCCTGTTTATGTGAATGGGACCTCTCTTCTCTCACCAGTAACACAAGCCTCCTGCTTCAGGCACTTCTTTACTTTTTTCTTCTAATGAAAAAAAAATACATGATAAAATGTGTTTGTCTTGTAAGGTATAAAGTCATTTTTAGTCATCTACAGACATAATATCATAATAAGGTATAAAGTAATTTTTAGTCATCTACAGACATATCATAATTTCCTCACGTAACATCTTGTAAGGTATAAAGTAGTTTTTAGTCATCTGCAGACATAATATCATAATTTCCTCACGTAACATTTTGGATCTGTTCGATCTCATTTGTTAAAGGGGTTGTTCACCTTTCAAACACTTCTCTCAGTTCGGCGGTTTTCAGATTGTTCCCCAGAAATAAAGACTTTTTTCAATTATTTTTTTTAACTGTTTTTCTAAGTTTAAAGTTGAATGTTGGTGTCTGTGGTGTTTGAGTCCGACAGCTCAGTAATTCAGGTGCAGGCTCTAAACTGATACAATTTTGCAACATTTAATTGATACATTTCACAGCAACATCTCTGCAATATTAGCAATTATTGTATCAATTCTAACAGCTGCCTGTAATGAAACCCAGAAATTAGAAATGTATCCATTTAATGTATCAGTTTAGAAAAGTTGGGTTGCTCGGCGACCCCCCCTCCCTCCCAGAGCTGCTTTAGAAGGTGAAAAATGACACTTTACACTTCATTATTAGAAAAACGGTTACAAATAGAAAATAGACAGTAATTGGAAAAAAGTCGCTATTTCTGGTGATCTATTTGAAAACAACTAGTCTGAAGGTGAACAACCCCTTTAAGAAGGTGAAAAATTATACTTTACACTTCAATATTAGAAAACACACAGTCACACATAGAAAATAGAAAGTAATTGGAAAAAGTTGTTATTTCTGGTGATCTATTAGAAAACAACTAGTTGTTTGAAGGTGAACAACCCCTTTTTTAATGGCTCCTTTATGTCTTTAACTTTACCTAGACCTTTAGGTTTACCTTACAAGGGAATGGTCAGCCTTAGGAATGAAGTATGGAGTGAAGTGTAAAGTGCAAAGAACAGGGGCAAAGAAGCCCCACATATTGATTGAGACCTAGTGGGGTAATGTAAAGAAAGTCCAAGATGTAGTAATGCATACAATTATTCAGCAGGTAGCCTATAAAAACAAGCACGCATTCAGGGCTGAATTGGGATATAAGGAAAAACCTTTGTGGTCCCTGCTGACCCAGTCCTCCTCCCTGATGATGCTCTCCAGCCTGTAAAAGGTATGAAATGCGACAGTGCGGGCGGGTCTGCAGCTCAGGTGAGCCCCAAACACCCCAGTTTGATGTTGGAAACATCTTATTGATTGCTATTGGTTACCGTTACAACATATGGGGGCGGGAATAGAGAGCAAAAAGTTGTTCTGGATTCTATATGAAGCACTGCCTGCTTTTGGTGGATACATAGCGAGCTATAGAAGAATATGTGATGTGCAGGTTGAGTTTTTCCAGACCCCCACCCGTTCACCACCTGCGCACGCTTGAGCCTGGCTTCTGGGTTCCTTTTATAGACCCACCCCGCTGATGACATCACAAAAGGGACAGGGTGAGCAGGCGGGCATGTATAAAAGTTCAACCCGAAAGCACTAGGCAATATGTTGGCCCAATAGAAATAAATGTTAATAATAATAATAAGTCTGCATTTGTAAGGTCGTGGGCCGGGAGAGCAGTCAGAAGAGCTCAAGCCACCCGAGACCAGAAAGGGGGGTGCACCGACCAGCGGGTATCATGCCGGCCCATACAGCACTACACCAAATGACAAAGGACTGCCTTGATAAGCATCAGATTTATGTATCCATCCTACATGACAGTGCTGTGCTTTGCACCTTGTCCAAGATTTTTTTAGGGACAACAATTAGCCTAGAGAATAAAAGAAAGAGAGATTATGAAGGATAGGGTAGGGTAATAGGTGTGACAAATCCTAGGGATGCACTGAATACACTATTTTGGATTCGGCCGAACCCCAGAATCATTCGTAAAAGATTTGGCTGAATAGTGAACCAAATTTGCCGAAAAAGGACAAACCAAATCGAATCCTGAATTCTGTGCATCCCTAGTTATTTGGCCCTCATGACATTCTAGCTTGAAGAAGCTAGATTGTAGAACTGCTAAACAAATGGTGTTGCAATATATGTATAGGTATGGGACCTGTTATCCAGACTGCTCGGGACCTGCAGTTTATACAGGAGCACAATAAATACACCAGCACTAGGATATTTGGAGACAGTCACACGTAGTGAGTTATAGGATCGATTATCCTATATATACACAAATGGTAGAAAGCACAACTATCAAAAACAATGCAGAACTCTGCTGGAGAGAAGGTATAGAGTAATACTGGAAAAAAACAAATGGGGTCAATTTTAACTAAACTTGAGAAAAAAGTTTGTCTACAGCATTGATCCCCAACTAGTGGCTTGTGAGTAATGTATTGCTCACTAATCCCTTGGATGTTGCCCCCAAACCATGTGCTTATTTTGAATTCCAGCCTTGGAGGCACGTTTTTGGTTGCATAAAAAACAGAAGTACTACCAAAAAAAGCCTCCTGTATCCAGTTCACATAGGGGGTACCAAATATCCAATAACCTCACTTATCTTGCAGCACCCAGGAACATTTTTCATGTTTGCGTTGCTCCTCAACTCTTTTTACTTCTGAATGTCATGGATAAAAAAAGTTTGGGGACCCCTTTCTTTTAAAGGTGTGGATCACCTTTAAGTTAACTTTAGTAAGTAATTCTAAACAATGTTTCAATTGATCTTCATGAGTTTTTTTTTTTTAATTATTTGCCTTCTTATTCTGACTCTTTACAGCTTTCAAATGGAGGTCAAAAAACAAATTTGCTGTAAGGCTACAAAAGTATTGTTATTGCTGCACACTAGCAACAAGATTTCCGACATTGCAAACTGGAGAACTGCTAAATTAAAAATGAAATAGCTCAAAACCACAAATAATAGAAAATATCACTCTCTACATCACACTGACGGTTAATTTAAAGGTGAACAACCCCTTTAATATGGCTGTTTTTAGCATCTTCCCACAACCTGAACAAACAGCACCTATAGACTGCAAGCTCTGGGGAGCAGGCACAGCTTCTTTAGTCCTTTCAGCGATGCGTACACATTACTTCCTCCTATTTTGTACAGGCCACAGGTGTGTTTTTTATCAGATGTATTAATAAAGATGGGCATGTTTAAATTTAAACATTGACTTGAGTGATCCTTGGAGTTTTGCCCGTGTGCGCTTCTGCAATTAAGATACCTTTTGTTTTGTAGCTTTGTAATAATTTTCTTTTCCCAGTTGGCAATAAGTCCCATGGGCAGTCCCTAAACAAATAGTTATCCCTGGTTTTAAGTTATCAGAAGTATTTCAGTTCTTCTGGGAAGTGGGGTTAGTCCTTGGTGTCTTCTCGCGCCCTACAGCATATCATTTTTAAAAAGGGGTGCTTAACATATGTGTTTTTATGATGTGACTTTTTATAATATGAAATTTGAGTTAAAGTCATAGATACGTGTGGCAACCACACAACGTGCCCAGTCTGTGTTTGGCAAGAGCAAGCAATGGGCATAGCAGTATTCTACAAATACATAAATAGAGTAATACACTTACCATTGTCAGTGGTACAGCATAAATGACAGCTTTCTAAACACACTGAAGTAATACAAACACGTATGGCCAGTAATAAGAAGGAATATAAATATGAGCAGTACATAGAAGGGGCCACAGTCTGTATATGTAAGTTGTGGGGGGGATAGGCTGATATAGGCTTGTGGGTGGATGTGAAACTGAGGCATAGGTCCCATGGCCACTTACTGTAAGGGCATAAGAGCACGTGGGCTTATAGCCATGAGTGAGGAAGGGCCGGCTATCATTCTACTGGAAAATCCCCACTTGGCTCCTCACACTGGGGAAGTGAGGAAGGGCGGTGCTGAGAGGAGCAAGTCCACCAACATCCAGGACTTTTTGTCTGACTAATTTGAGCATTGGGAATATGAAACTCAGGCAGCTGCTCTCCCCATACACTTACCTTCATACAGGCTGTGGTCATGCTCCGAGCAGCAATGTCACTACAGTCATGGGAATACAGGGAGGCTGGTGCCGGGGGAATACTGGGATGCTGGTACCGCTGCTTTCCCCTTCCCACACTCCGGCTTGTCCTCCTCCTTCTACTGCTGCTGTTACTGGACGCCGGCGCAGATGTTTTCACAGCACGAGTGTGACGCAGACAGCTTCCCCCCCTCCACACCGTCTCCCAACTCCCGCCACCAAACAAGAAGTGGGGAGGGACGGTCTGTGCTCTTGAGTTGAGGAGTTGCTGGTGCCTCTTGTCTCCATCCGAAAAACACTCATCATGTACCATGTGGACAATGTAAAAGGGCGGGAGGAGGGGATCTGGCAAAAATATATAACAATGTGAGGAAAAGGGAAGAGTCAAGTCTATTAATATTTTACTTTTATCTACAGCCTTGAGCTCTATTGTTCCAGCAGCGGTTCAGCCCCCATGATGAGTAGCCCAACAACAACAGGGCACTAACCAAACTTGCTCTGTGGCGGGCTGGCGGCACTCACATTTCCATTGCTTCACTGAGGCCTCTGTCCTGGAATTCTGCTTCTTCGTTATTCGCCCTTAGTAGAATTGACTTGTAACCACTAATCTCATCAAGAACGAATATATATTATTAGCAGCTAAAGGACCACAAGCTGGATTTCATTGTGTTTGTCTATAAAGTTCACTTGGGCAATATCTGCCTTTCTGGTAAAACTGATGGTTGAGTAGGGTTGCCACCTTTTCTGGAAAAAAAATACCAGCCTTCCGATATATTTATCTTTTTTCCCCTATTTATAACATTTGGCTCAACCATCATTTTTACCAGCCAGGCAGGTAAAATACTGGCCAGATGACAACCCTAGTAGAGAGTGATATTCAGAGACAATTTGCAATTGGTTTTCCTTTTTTTATTTGTGTTTATGTTTAGTTATATATAGGGAATCCACTAGCCACTAACCTTCATGAAAGATTCAGCTGAATACCAAACAAAATCCTAATTTGCATATGAAAATAATGGACGGGAAGGAAAAAAGTGGGAATTTTCTCAAGTATACATATTGGGGGTATAGTTTTCCTTTAACTTAAACATGAACCACCCATTTAAGCCAGAAGAAGAGCATCTGTTTTCTATCAGGAATGTTTGGGGTATTTTACTGCAGAAAAAATCATATCAACACAAATACAGATTTAAGGAAGAGTATCCTGGTTATTAAAAAGACAGAATAACAATGACCAAATGAAAACAATATGCCATGAGAGATTAAATCTTACAATGTTTGCAAGAAGCAGATAGTGTAATCCGCAGCAACGAAATGTAATTTCAAGATAAGATAAATTAAATATATCTTGTCTGACATTTCTAGTTCTCACAATAAATTCTGTTTCATGACTGAATATTCATTGCACAGAAACCCAGCAGCAAAAGGGAAATATGACAATTACTGATAGGTTTGAAAACCTTCTTCTGTCAATAATCATCTTGAATTTCAGCAGTTGAAAATGTAATGTGAACAATAAACAGAATCTGCTTAAAGGGCTGGTTCACCTTTAAACTAATTTTTAGTATGTTATAGAATGGCCAATTCTAAGAAACTTTTCAATTGATCTTCATTATTGATTTTTTTATAGTTTTATAATTATTTGCCTTTCTTCTGACTTTTTGCAGTTTTCAATTGTATTGTTATTGCTACTTTTTATTCCTCATCTTTCTATTCAGGCCTCTCTTATTCATATTCCAGCCTCTTATTCAAAGCAGTGCTAGGGGAATTTGCACCTGAGCAACTGGATTGCTTAAAATGCAAATTGAAGAGTTGCTGAATAAAAAGCTAAATAACTCAAAAACCTTAAACAATAGAAACTTCAAACCAATTGCAAACTGTCTCAGAATATCACTCTTTACGTCATACTAATAGTTATCTCAAAGTTGAACAACCCATTTAAGTCCCTTTCAAGCACAGAGGAGTGTTTCTGAGGGAAACAGCACAGTTTCTTATAGGGTGTGAAAAGTCCCAAAACCGCCTTCTTTTCCTGGGAATCGGAATACAGCGGAAAGTCCATCTTGGGCCATTTTGAAACAGTTCTCACATTACAATGTACATTTTCAGATACATTTTGCATCAAACTTGGCTGTCAAGATTTCCTTTGTCAGGAATAGGCACAGTAGGGAAGATTTACAGTTAATTTAACATGTTGTTTTATCAGTGGAGAAACTTAGCAGGTAAAATGTCCACTCTTGCTTTTCTGTGCACATGAGAAGGGTGTGGTCAAATCAAGGGAAGTGGTTGAAGTGAGTGTAGGAGTTTCATGCTTTTCAGGAAGCCCAGTATAGTGGCTTAAATACTATCATGTTTAATATGGATATTTGTAATTTCATCATTTTAAGCTATATTGTTTAATATAAACAAACAGCATTTTCCTATCTGAAGACATCTCATGAAAACCAAGACTCTCTCCAACCAAGACTGGCAATCTGTGGGTTCTGGCAAATTCCAGAGGGCTGCTATAAGGTGCCATATAAAGTCAGTATTTAGTGGGCTGTTTGGGCCTCTGTGTGGGCTGCTGTGTACCTGAAATGCCAGGGCCTATTTTGATTCTCAGTCCAGACCTGTCTCCAACAATCCAGGCTTAAAATTCAGTGAAACCATGGTAACAGAAATTCTAAAGTTTGAGTTTGTTTGATTTTGATCTTTGGACTTAGAAACAACCAAAGTGTTTTTGCCTTCAAACATTAAGTCACAGACTAAAATTCTTACAGAATATGATGAATGAGTATTTTCCACAATCTGTGTTACACTTTTTGAAAAATACATCCTTAAATAACAAATCCTCATTACTCATATGGATGAGGTCATTTCCAAGTGAACTCTCTAAAGGTCTTATATGATGTGTCATCTTCCTTCATTGTCCATACACTGTGTTACTGACAAACAACAGCACCAAATGTCAAAATAGCTTTAACGTAAATGTTCTTTATATTTATAGAGAGATAGAGTCTGGGATCCTGAAGTTAAGGATCCTACGTACACACACGGTAATCCACAGGAAGGTCTGTAATTCTGCTGTCTTTTTGTTTGTTATTGAACTGATATTGCAGCTGAAAGCAATTTTTGATGTTTGGGAAAAAAACTGCCTTTATTTTGTAATGGTTTTCTGCTGGCTGAAATAAAAGCCATTCTTTCTTTGAGACGTTTTGCTGTCCTGATGCTAACTCTGTAGGAACATCTTCCTTTCTCTACATTTATTTGAACAATATACTCACTCTTGCAAGTGGAAATATTTGTCAAATTCAGTTACACAATAGGTACATATCAGGCATTGTCTGGTTTAGAGGTATAAGGGATACTCCAAATCACCAAATTCTTCACAAAAAAACTGGCTGACTGCTGAACTGATTCCAAACCCTAACTATAACCAAAACCCTAACAATAAAATGTAAGCAAAATAATGAATGTACATCATGTGAACAAAAGATTTCCCCTTGACCAGCACTAATTGCTTCTAAACTGGGTAGGCCAAATAACTACTTTTTGAATTTGTTTTTTCCAAAACAAATTAGCTTAAAAATAAATTTGATTAATACCATAGCATATTTGCTAAGAACTTGAATCAGAAAAACTCAATCACATCAATTTGGGGGAATTATTTAAAACAACTTGGAAAAAGAATCACATTGTTTCTAATGTTTTTAATTTAATGTTAAAAAATTGGAATATTTAAAATAAACATACCACTGATTTCACTTCCCATTTAAGTTTTAAGTTGCTGGATTTTTTAACTGATGTTTTTCAGATTTATTTTGAATGATAAATCATGAAAATTTGAGTTTTAAAAACACAATTATTTTAATTTAGGGAAAAATAAATTTTGGAAAACACTACTGAAAGATTTAGTGGGCAGTTGACCACTTTCAAGTTCAGGGAGGTAAGCTGTAAGCAGAGTAGACACCGTTCACTGTAATGTAATGTATATGGTGGAGGTTATTTAAATCAATACCCTTTATACGTTTCTCCATTTTTTTTCCACAGAATGTAGTTTCATAATTTTTTCCCCTGTTCTTCGTGCAAATGCAAATGCTTGCCTAGCAAAATTAAATGAATAACAAGACAACTGATGCTGAGAAATAAACATACAAATGCATATTTTGTACTTTGGCTAAAAGTGAAGCAAACATTTTATTTAAAATATGTTTCTTGAGATTTGTATTCATGTTAACCACAGCATCAGAAAAAGCTAATTACCTAGAATATCATGTATAAAGACCAGAGATAAATATGTTCTGCAAAAAAAAATGTAATCTGTAATTGCAATTAGAGCATGTATTTATAACCAGAACATGTGCCTCTACATCAGCATGATGACTGTTTTGGATCACAGCATAATGTACTGTAGGAGGTATGTACATGTTCTTTTGAAGCTGTGGGTTAGTAACATATTAATGGTGGATATTCGTTTTATGTCTATGTCTTTATAAAATGAATCACAACATGATATGAATAACCTAAGTCCTAAGCTAAAGTGAAAAATGGATGTGCACAGGAAGACTTTTATTGGGTAACAGTTTTGAGGATAGAGTTTGAATATTAATCTAGTGACCCTACAGCTGACATTAAAGTGTGTTGCTATCAGAGCAGCTATCAGTGTGTTGAGAGGGATACATTATATTTAATACAATATTAGTATTGCTGAGTATGCTATGAGGACAACTAACACTGCATTGTATGTATAAGACTTGAAAATGGGTATCTGAGAGCAACCCTAATCAACTGCTGAAGGGCCTTAGCGATTTGCTCATGCACACTTTGCACAGCCAAAATTTTAATTTTGCGCATGTTGCACAAGCACATGGACAGTCATTTGGCACATTGGTACTCTGCTTGTATCATTTTTGGTGCTGTTTGTGTGACCACCCGCTATTGGGTTCATATAAATATACATGCTTTTATTTTTCAGTGCAAACGAAGTACTCCAGCACATGTATCTGCTTTTGGGTTTAACCTGTGTTTAATGTTACCTGACGAAGGGGTACGCCCCCAAAATGTTGTAACCTTGTTGGCTTGACATTAAAGGGTTAAACCCTTAAAGAGATACTGACACCTGAAATTAAACTCTTTTTTTACATCTATTGTAATATTGGCTTTGAAAGCTACTTTTAACTTTGCCATAAAGTCTTTGCATGATGCTTTTACATTACCTGTCTGTTGCCCCATGTTCCTGTATGAGGGGGCTGCCATATTTGTGCAGCAGGAATCCGTTAGCATTAGAAACTGTAACTAACAGGGTGAGATGGGACAGTCAGGTTGGCAAAGTCAGAGAGTCAGGCTTAGGAACTTCAACTAACAATCACATACATACATAAGCCTCTCAGCAAAAAAATTATCAACATGACCTATAGGTAACATTTAATGTACATTCATATGTTAAAAAGTAATTTTTAGTGTATCACTTTAAGCAAATACATGTGCTGGAGTACTTGGTTTGCATTGATTGGTGGCGGTGCCGTCCTCCTATACCCCAAGCACGTGCCAGGTGTGCACGTGCAATCTTTTGCAAATTTTATTTTTCAGTTTCTAACATAGGGTATCACGCATCCCTTATTATTACTTATGACACCAATAAGCACCTTTATAAAGTATATATTTTACCTGTTACTTTTGGTTGTTGTGTACTATAAAACAAATAACAAGAACACGCAATGTAATAGAAATATGAAGAAAGAGCAGCTACCACTTGTTACTTTGAGTGTGAACAGACTTGTTGCTTTTGTAGCACGTCATTGTAAGGATTTTTCACATCCTCTTAACTCCATTTACTCAAGAATGAATCATCCCCAGTTGCTCTGAAATTGAGAACAAAAGTGAATATGTGGCCTCCTGTTCCTGACATCAGAAAGAAGGGTTATTTATTAATTCAAGATTTTTATTAGAAATTCTATAACTTACAATGATAAATAAGAATCCAGTCACCTTCATCCAAAACTCCTTCCATACAGCAGGTTCATTACAAATGAAAGAAGTGCTCCAGCCTATAGAATGACTGCAGAGGATCTTTTTACCATATTGGAGTGTTACCTGGGTAAGTACTGATCAGCTGATGGTGGCTAGTTAGATTCCTATGGATTTCATAGAAATGAGTCAGTGTCCCTTGAATAGAGTCAGAAATTTTTGCTTTAAAGTCATGCCCCCATATGTAATATAAGGCACTAAGTTTGCCCAGGAGCAGTAACCCATGCCAATCAATAAGATTCTTGCATTTAAACAGGTGACTAGTAAATGCTGTCTGCTGATTGGTTGCTATAGGTTACTGCCCCGTGGCAAACTTAGTGCCTTTTATTACATAACCCCAATGGTGTAATAAATTGATTTTATATTGAAGGTGCATGAATTAAGAATGTATGAGTGCACTCTTTCCGGGGTAAGCTTTAAGTCTCTCAACTATATACAACAAGGCTATATTTGCTTAATATTATTTATAATTAAGGCTAACCCAGTAATAATATTTTATTATGCTTCAGGTGTTTTTGTGTTTTGTAGGTTGTATTTGAGCTGTTCCCATAATGCAATCTGAGTAACAAATCTATCAAAAAACCGTATTGGACATTAAAAACATTTTGGCATTTTAATAATAAACAGTTATCTGTCTATTTAAGGATTTAAATAGACTCAAAGGACTCTTCAACCAAGTGTAATTTGAATGGGTGGGGTGGACTACACCATTACGGTTTCATTGGTTAAATACTTAGCAGTGAATCAGTCCTGCATGTGAGAGATGAAATGGATCGCTGTTCTAAGCATTCTCCCTGAGTGGCTTGCTGTATAAGAGCAGAAGCAACAACTGTACACCAGGACAATGGCTTTCGTTGACTAACTAATTGTACAGGTATGGGATCAGTTATCCAGAAACCCATTATCGGGAAAGCTCTGAAGTATGGGAAAGAAGTCTCCCATAGACTCCAGTTACGATTTTTAAAATTGATTTCCTTTTTCGTCATTATAAAGAAACAGCACCTTGTTACAAACTAAAATATAATTAATCCTTTTTAGAGGCAAAACAAACCTTTTGGGTCTAGGTCATATTTAAATTAATTTTAAGTAGACTTATTGCATGAAGTCCAAATTACAGAAAGCCTCCTTTTATGGATAATCATTTCCATTTCAATATTTTAAAAATGGAAATTTTAAGGCAAATATTTCAAATCCATGGTAGCCATTTTCACAGCTATCCTCCACTCCAGGTTAGGATTGATGGAATAAATTGGAACTCACACCCACTGCAAATTTACATTGATTGCAGAAATGCATCTTTGTTTATGGATCACTACCAACTAAACTCCCCAGGGTTAAGATATCTAGGTCTGGTGAGCATCTAGCTAACCGCTCAGGAAGTTATGGCTCACAGCATGTTATGTGCTAGCTATGGACCCTTCCAATTTGGCTTCCCAGAGTCAGGCCATGGAATAATTTACTTAACGCTGAAGTTTACCTTTCTAAATGTGTGTAGCTAACAATAAAGGAATCATATTTTAAACTGGTCTTCTTTACCTTTTTTTTTTTACATCAATTTTGTTTTTAAAAACAATTACAGAATGAAATGTACAAAACAGAATGGACACTGTTTTTATTAGGCAACGTGGAAATTACAAGAAGTATGTTTCATAAGTAAACAACATTAAACGTCTTAAATGATCAAAAAGTACATACAAATATATGTATTTTGTAAAAAAATAATCATACTGTATCTTTAAATAGTGTAATGGCAGTTTTGCATGAACTCTTGTAGTACAAAAGTGTTGATGCAGCAGATTTATCCTGAATGCCATTTGGGCTCCACCCCTGCCTTGTTTATAGTTCATTGCCGATGTTTCCTTAACTAAAACATGTTTAAAGTAGTCATTGCCAAAAGAATTTGTAATCAATGCTTTTAGAATCAACAGAATAGTTTGTAGTAGTATTAAGCAAGGCAGAGCTCCAGAGAGGTCTCTGATTAAACAGATCCTCTGCTTATTTAAGAAAATAAGGTCCTATTTAGAAATCTAATCACATTAAAATACAAGGCAAGGATGCAATAGCGATTGGCCACTTAACTGTGCTACCAACTTAAGGCTCAGCAAAGCATTAAATGCTCTGTAGTAAGAGGCTAACAACAGCAGTGGTGTATATGTGTGAGAATATAGGTCTGAAGCAACAGGAGCATTTGGCTTCAGAGTTTAAATTAACTTATAGCATGACAGACATTGATAGTTTCAGACAATTTGGTTTTGCTTCTTTATGGCTTTCGTTAGCTTTTTGCTCCAGCTTGGCATTTCAGAGGCAATCTGGTTGCTAAGGGCTTGTTTGCTTAAGCAACCAGTGGTTTGAATGAGAGAGCAGTATGTGAATAAGAGAGGCCTCAGAAGAAAGATAAGGAATAAAAAATAGCAATAATAAAATTGTAAGCTCAAAGTGCAATTGTTTTTTTCTGGCTTCCGCCACGGACACCCATTTGAAAGCTGTAAATATGTTGCAAAGGTAAGGGGATATTAACCGGAAACCTATTATCCAGAAGTTGTCCCATAGACTCGATTTTAGCCAAATAAACCAAATTTTCCCCCTATTATAATAAAACAATACCTTATACTTGATCCCAACTAAAATATAAATGTAATCATTATTGGAAACAAAACCAGCCTATTGGGTTTACATGATTTTCTAGCAGACTTGAGGTATGAAGATCCAAATTACGGAAAGATCCGTTAAGTAGCTGAAAGCCTCCCCCAGCCCACTGAACCTTAATCATGGTGACCCTCTGACACCATTAAATCATCTTGCTGTGTTGCGATCCCTCCATAGGCTAATTACAAACGGAAACAGACTCCGGCCTATGGAGGTATTGCACCGCCCCCAGCCCTGCGTAACTGAAACAACAAAGCAAGATGATTTAATGGTGTCAGAGGGTTGCCATGAATAAGGTTCACTGGGATGGGGCAGCTTTGGGAGGCTTTAAGCTGCTTATATTTAGCGTGCAGCCTCTCTTCACTGATATCAGCATGCTCCTATTTTTTAGGAACATGTCAGTATCACTTTAAAGCAGGTGCTTATTTTTGAAATCCTGGCTTGAAGGCAAACTTTAGTTGCATAAAACCATGTGTACTGCCAAACAGAGTCTCATGTAGGCTGCCAGACCACACAGGAGCTACTAATAGCCAATCACAGCCCAAATTTGGTACCCCATAAACATTTGCATGCTTGTGGCGCTCTCCAACTTTCTTTTTATTTGACTGTGGTTCATTGGTCAAAAAGGTTGGGGACCCACTTTTAAAGCAACCCAGTATTCTGGCACCATCATAAACAATGATGCGTACGATGCAAGACCCCACTGAAACACTGACTGGCAGTGGAGGGACATAACTCACCACCAAGATTACAGGGCTATACCAATTTCTCCTTTCATGCTCTGCTGGAGGGGCATTCTAGTGTGCTAGGCACCTGCCCATTATTTTCTGAGCCTGATATGTGAATGGTGGGTGGCACAGGATACATTTTTTTTTACACTAGGCAGATCTACTGGCACAGGATGAATGCCATAATTGTGCTAGATGAAAGTCAGCATCCTTAAAGGGATCCTGTCATGGAAAAAAAAATCTTTTCAAAATGCATCAGTTAATAGTGCTGTTCCAGAAGAATTCTGCATTGAAATCCATTTCTCAAAAGAGCAAACAGATGTTTTTATATTTCATTTTGAAATCTGACATGGGGCTAGACATACTGTCAATTTCCCAGCTGCCCCAAGTCATGTTACTTGTGCTTCAATAAACTTCAATCACTCTTTACTGCTGTACTGCAAGTTAGAGTGATATCACCCCCTCCCCCACCCCCAGCAGCCTAACAACAGAACAATCAGAAGGTAACCAAATAACAGCTCCCTAACACAAGATAACAGCTGCCTGGTAGATCTAAGAATAGCACTCAATAGTAAAAACCCATGTCCGACTGCGTACTATTCAGTTACATTGAGAAGGAAAACAACAGCCTGCCAGAAAGCAGTTTCCTCCTAAAGTGCTGGCACAAGTCACATGACCGGGGCAGCTGGGAAATTAATTTTTTTTCCCATGACAGTTTCCCTTTAAGATGCGAAAGAGCTGAGCCTTACCATAAACATCTTAAGAAGGCTGGGTAAAAATTCCCTCTCAAATGAAATATTTCCCCAATACAAGATGAACTAGAATTCAAAACACTTAAAAACATAACTATATCTATATATTAAAACTTTGTCAAAACAAATGTGGGACTCACTTTTAAATAATTTAATTATGAAAACTAGCAGAAATGCACAATATATTTAAAGCAATAGAATTACTCTTAGCAAGTAAGGCTTAAGTACCAAATTCTTGCATACATTTTCAAGTAAAAAAGCTACACATACAGTAGGTCCAGCTTTGTGAAAATGAAACCTCTTTTGTGCTCTCTGATTTCACAATATGAAAGTTTAGAACAGACAGATTTCACAAACAGACAAGAAATGCATAAGGTAAGCACTGGCAGTGAGAAAAAAACACGTATTCATACCCTCAGGGTATAGAGATGGGAACATACAGGGCAGAGTGATTGTTAATGGAGCAATAAGTGTTAATGTTTCTGGTGTAGAAAACATATGGCATGATGAGTGGTACCAACTTAGTCCAGGTATGCAAAGTAGCACTTGTGCATTGCCCATGATGCTGCTGGGATGACTAAGGGCATTTTTGGGTGTTATAAATATACTGGCCTTTATTCTAAGTTTTCCATCCAGATCTGTAGTTCTTCTTTAAAAGGCACCAATCATAACTAAAATCATTTACTAAGTAAAGACACTGTAAAAGTTCAAGAAATCACTAAACTTTCTGCTAAATCTCCCCTTTCTCCACTGCAGTTCTAGTTGAGGCAGGCATCTTGGATTTCACTGGGTCCTCCTACCTATATCTTCACAGCCAACAGCAGCTCTGAAATCTCGCACATGCTCAGATTTCTTGGTTGCCTAATAAACCTTCTAAGCTATTTTCAAATCTGCCAAACTGCTGTGTTAGCTGCTGTTCAGTAGTGCTACTGCCTTGTGGAAGTTAGTGTGTGCACTTCATTTGCATTATGACTATCAACAGATAGGTACTTCTAGTGGAGGAGTTTACTAAAGCTAGGCATTCTGGGTAGAATACTCAGGGCAGTGTTACAATCTGAGCATGCTCGTGAACTCATTTGCATGTTATAGTCACAGTATGGACTCCCTCAAAAAGAACCCATTTGACAAAGTATGGGATTTTGTTTTTTTTAAAAACTGCAGTTAAAAAAAAAAAAAAAGATTTATGTAGTTTGACTAAACATGTTTAGGTTGTACTGATCAGATTGTCAATATGTGTTTGAGTTTGGCTGTGATTGGTGCCCTTTAATTATCTCCTGTATTGCCTTAATACAGCCATATAATCATCTTTTTCAATAAGTACTTGCTTATTGCTAGAATATCCTCTTCAAGGGTCAATTAAGAAGGCTAAAAAGCTAATATTAGGGGTCATTTACAACTTTAAGTGCAGTGTGCTAAGTGTAATTTCTAGTGTTTCTTTTACACATAATGCAGCATTTGTTCCCATTATATATAACCAGTTATCCAGAGAGCTCTGAATTACGAAACGGCCTTCTTCCATAGATCCTTTAGATCCTTTTTTTTTTTTTAATTATACAAATTTTCTCTGTAATAATAACAGTACTAACAGTACTTTGTATTTGATCCAAACTAAGATTTAGTTCAATCCTTATTGAAAGCAAAACCAGCATACTGGGTTTATTTAATGGGGTGGTTCACCTTTAAGATACTTTTAGTATGTTATAGCATGGCAAATTATAAGCAGCTTTTCAATTGATCTTCATTATTTATTTATAGTTTTTTCACTAGTTGCCTTTTTCTTCTTCATTCCAGCTTTCCAATGGGGGTCACTGACCCCCATCTATAAACAAATGCTCTGAAAGGTTATAGGACATAGTTAATGCTACTTTTTATTTCTCATCTTTCTATTCAGGCAGTCTTCTATTCATATTGCAGACTTTTGTTCAAATCAGTGCATGGTTGCTAGGGTAATTGGGACCCTACCAACCAGATAGCTGAAACTGCAAACTGGAAAGATGTTGAATAAAAAGCTAAAGGACTCAAAAAACACAATAACAAATAAAAAATGGAAACCAGTTATAAATGTTCTCATATTAGCAATCTCTACAGCATACTAAAGGGTAATTTAAAGGTAAACAAATAATTTTTGGCAGACATAAGGTATGAAGAGCCAAATTACGGAAAGATCCTTTATCCAGGTCCTGAGCATTCTGGATAACAAGTCCCATACCTGTACAGCTGCAGTAGCAGGAGCACTTGTGCTTGCAATCTTACAACAACTCAGACACAATTGCATTTAAAAGTCCAGATGGAATCACTTCTGGCTTCCATAAAATGACGTGTAATCTTTAGAGTGCACTGCAGAAATCAATGTTGACTGCTGTGGGAACCCTGGAGCTGATGCTACCTTTGGTGGTGGTCGTAGCAGGGTGCACCAGTGTCAATAGGTGTGATATGCTTAATTTAAACAGGTTTATATAAAACAAGATTCCCAAACTTTTAGGGCTGAACAAATGAAGGTTATATGAAAAGGATTCTCTAAACCAGATATCTCTTCCATCTGTAAGTTTTTAACTATAAACCCAAGCATTCCTGCACTACCTTCAGCAGCTGATGAGAATTTCTTTTCTGCATTTGGACAGAGTCTTCCATGGCTAATGGCAGTTGAATTAGCTAACAGAAGCAGTGATCCTCAAAACTTGCAGTGCAAATCATTAATTGAGTATCTGAGGTTTGTCATTCCCACAGTCAGTAACAGAATAATAGCCACCAGTAGCCAGGCTGCACTAAACACATTTGTTTAATTGCTTGTAGAAGAAACATCACTGATCCTGATAGCAGGAAGCTGAAAGGGTGAAACATAGCAAATAATTGGAACTGATCATACCGTAAAGCAGTGATCCCCAACCAGTAGCTCACGAGCAACATGTTGCTCTCCAACCCCTTGGATGTTGCTCCAGTGGCCTCAATGCAGGTGCTTATTTTTGAATTACTGGCTTAGAGGCAAGTTTTGGTTGCATAAAAAACAGATGTCCTGCCAAACATTCTCTCCTGTAGGCAGCCAGTCCATATAGGGGCTACCAAAAAGCCAATCAGAGCTCTTATTTGACATCCATGTGGACTTTTTCATGCTTGTGTTGCTCTCCAACTCTTTTTTAAATTTAAATGTGGCTCACGAGCAAAAAAGGTTGGGGACCCCTGCCTTAAAGAGATCACTGGGAGGAGGGGCATTTATTCATTTTGTACTTAAAAAAGGCTAGTGGTTTAAAGAGGCAATGATGACGTGTCCTTAACATAATGTGTCTGTAATGTACCTGTACATGAATAATAAATCGCTTGGTGCTTGTGGAATCAGAAAATAATTATTAACTCTCATACTGAAACAAGCCAAGCTACCACAAGGTCAATAAGTTCAATGGAACCAATGTGACTGTATGTCTTCCTTAAAGGAACAGCAACACCAAAAAATAGAAGTCTTTTAAAGTAATGAAAATATAATGTACGGTCATGCTTTACTGTTAAAACTGGTGTTCTTGCGTCAGAAAGACTACTATAGTTCATTAAAACAAGCTGCTCTGTAGCAATGGGGGCAGCCATTCAAAGCTGAAAAATGAGAAAAGGCACAGGATACTCAGCAGATAACAGATACGTTCTGTATCAGTGATCCCCAACCAGTAGCTCGTGAGCAACATGTTGCTCTCCAACCCCTTGGATGTTGCTCCCAGTGTCCTCCAAGCAAGTGCTTATTTTTGAATTCCAGGCTTGGAAGAAAGTTTTGATTGCAAAAAACGAAGTATAGTGCCAAGTAGAGCTTCCTGTAGGCTGCCAGTCCTACCAAATATTCAATCACAGACTTTTTTGGCTCCTCAAGGGACTTTTTTATGCTTGTGTTGCTCCACAACTCTTTTTACATTTGAATGTGGCTCACGGGTGAAAAAGGTTGGGGACCTCTGCTCTTTATTATACAGTGGAATTCTTCGGAACTTATTTTATCCACTGCATATCCTGTGCTTGAATGGCTGCCCCCATGGCTACACAGCAGCTCATTTATATAAACTATAGTAATCTTTTTAGACCAAACACACCAGTTTTACCAGTGCTGGGCAACAGTACATTATATTGCCATTCCTTTAAAACACAATTTGTTTTGGGGTTACTGTTCCTTCAAGTGTTAAAATGCCAGGGAATTCCCCACCACTGAAGAAGCCCCTCAAATGAGCGGTGAAACATTTTCAAGAAAACTCAGTAAAGCCCATTTCTTATATCTACCAAATACTGGATGTAATGACTTGGATGAAGAAGAATCCTCATAGACACAAGTCAAGCGAACACATTTGCTCATGGGCAGTTATTCATGGTAACCAATCAGTGATTAGCTTTTTAAAGCCAGCTGCAATTAGAACAATGAATACAATAATCTGATTGACTGCCATTGGTTACTACCCATAGGCACATTTGCTAAGAGTTGATAAATGACCCCCACTGTGTAAGGCATTGGACTGATTACTAAAGTCATCTCCAGTATGCCGCTCTAGAACTGGTCTGATCCTCAAATTCAGGAACAGCTGAAAGTCTAGAGAGTCAGGATACCTACTTGGTCTACAAAGTAAAGTTTTACATTCCACACAGCCTTTACCATATGCAATGCCTTTACACATGCAATGCATTCAAGCTACTACAATTTTCTTGTTTTTGACTAGGGCTGTACACATTTTAACACTTATTAGGCAGATCATGGACAAGGACCATATTATTTGCAGTCTGTTGGGCACTTCAGCAGACTGGAGGGTCATATAAATCAATTAAAGGACCAAATCCAGCCTGAAGGCCTTCAGTTGGGCAGACCCTTATCTAAACTAGTAATATTCTAATCTAAATGCTATCTGTGCATTGTTGCTTCTGTATCTGTACAACTTGATATATTGTAGTGTGAACACAGAGTAACTAAATGATGTTTTTATAGCCCATGATATATCTTTATGGACATATAATAAATACAGTATAAGTTCCACACTTTAACAAAGTTTTTGATTTTTAAAAATGAAATACTTATTTCGTTTTTGTTCTTTAGGTACCGTTAACCATCATTATTAATTTTTGTTTTGGATAGCTGTTAACAAATTTGTGCCTGATATAAACCCATACTTGTCAGGCTTTTTGTTGTGTCACACCATGTGGAAACATTTGCACAAATAAATACTTAAATGATGGCCTTGAAAAATCTGTAATCACATCAATCAAACCTACCAAAATCAAGAACACAAATATCCTACAACCGTATTTTACGAACATTTTCAGTATATACCACGGCTTGGCAATTATTTCTTTAAATGAACAAATATGCACACCCCTGGGCAGGAAATTCTACCAAAATGTTGGAAATATGCCCATTTTCTAGAAAGTTCCATTATGCCTTGATGTAGATAGGTCTACAGGGTTGTAAATAATATTAGCAAGAGTCCAGTTTGACCACCACTTTGTATGTTTAAATAATGAGAGTAAGTATCCTTCATTACATCTTCTCTCTCGGTGAGGAGTTGGTATTTTCCTTTGCAAGTGATGGAAGAGTACGTAACACATGTGTTTCCACAATAATGCAGTTTGCTTTAAGAGACTGGCAAAATTCAATTTCAGGAGGAAGGGATTCAATTTGGTTACCAATAAGCTCGATCTTAATGAGGTTCATCAGGTCACCAACTTGTGCGGTGATGCTCATCAGGCTGTTTTTTCCCACTAATAAATACTGAAGTTTGCTGCATTTAAACAGTCCATCGGGCAGTGTTTCAATCTGTAAAAAAGCCAAAGACATCATCAGGAATGTCTGGACACTACTTTTTCCATAAGTACTATTAAGGATATGCATAAGATAGATAAAGTGTCTGCTGAAACAGTCAAAAAGGAAAGTTTCTGCGTCTGCTGCTATTTTGCAAACAAGCATTTTTTATATTCACAAGCAGTCTGCTGACCATATGTATAAATCATTATTATTCTGCATAAAACCATTAGTAATAATAAATGCAGTAAAGTAAAAAAAAAACGATTTATTAGGACATGGAAGCCTGATGCATTTCGTGCTAAGCGGCACTTACTCTTAGGCCTTGCCCACTTGGCACGAAATGTGTTAGGATACCATGTCCTTTTTACTATTTTTTGCTACTGCATTCAATATCAACAGGTCTCTTACACGCCTATACCAAAGTTTAATATGCTGCATCCTTAGAGAAAATCTAGCCAGCAGAAGGATGAAAGGGTTACAGTGGAACCAGGTGGCTTATTTACCTGGAGACACATATTTCTTACTATATCTGGAGTCTTTGGAGGAAATTTAGAGGATCCAAGAATATGCAGCAATTGTATTTTTTAGGGGAATTTAGAATCCAGATATATCTGGATAGGTGTTTCAACGTATAGAACACCTGATGCTTATAATGATTCTGATCTGAGTTATACATTTTGAAATTAATTCTGACAGTACACTGCATCCTTGGTCCACATAGTATAGCACAGTACTAAAAGCTACTCATATATATGGAGTTGGCTTGACGGATGCAAACTAGAAGCGCTAAAAATTTGCAATGCATACAGCCTTTACTATGAGTTTCTTCAGACAGCAGGATCTGTATGTCCCAAGTGTCCCATTTATAGCACTCGCATGAAACGTGCAAAGCAACAGTAGCATGTCATAGATTTCTGTGGTACATCATACAGGAACAGATCAACACAATCACAGTTGGAAAGCTCTGCATTTCCTCAGTTAAGATCAGACGGGCACAGGCAATTATTCCAAAAAAGTCTTGTCTGGGAAACCCTGGCAAACAAAAGATCATTCACTGAAATGACCTAACACACAATGGTATGAAAAATATGCAATTTCTCCATCAGCAGAGGATGTGCTGCAGCTACACAATCTTCAACATAAGCCGTACATATTTAACGCTACATTAATGCTAAGCAGGGGAGCACAATCAAATACCTTTGATTTTAATTGCCTCCATTAGCCTCTGCCAACTATTAACTGTATTAAAAATATGGTATCAATCAACAACCACTGTAAAGCTTTTAATTAATCTGCAGCATGTTTTTATACTTAAAGCAAAATACTACATATGCAATCCAGGTATGGGATCTGTTATTTGGAAACTCATTATCTAAAAAGCTCCAGATTATAGGAAGGCCATCTCGTTTTAATCAAATGAATCAAAACTTATTTTCTTTTTCTCTGTAATAAAACACGGTTTGTACTTGATTTTAACTAACAGAACATTAAACCTTATTGAAGGCAATAGAATTCTATTTATTTAATGTTTTAATGATAGACTTTTGGTAGACTTAAAACATGGTTATCCGAATTACAGAAAACCCCCTTATCGGGAAAACCCTTGTTTCCAAGCATTCTGGATAACAGGTCCCATACCTGTATAATGCTGTGCATGGTGCAAGGGCACAAGATGGTTGGCAGAGTCTACTGTTCATTTTCAGAATAGAGTCTTTATAAGAAAACCATTTTTTATATGCTGGTTCTGACATGGCACTTACACTGTTTTTTGTCACAGCAAAATACTGAAGGTTCTTCAATAGCTGGATTTCCTCTGGGATAAAGGATAAATTGTTATAGCTTAAGTCCAGAACCCGGAGCTTGTTACACAGGAAGAGCTGAAGAGGCACCACTTCAATGTTATTGTGATTTAGGTAGAGCTGTTCTAGGTTTGCTAGAACTCCGATCTGAATTGGAATGTAAGCAATAGAATTGTGCCACAGCTTCAGACAGGTCAGTTTCTGCAGATGCTGAAAGCTAATTATTTCCTCGATCGTCTTAAAGTTGTTTCCTCTAAAATCAATCTCCTGCAGTTCTCGGAGACTGAAAATGGAGTGTGGAATGCGTTCTAAGTCACAGTTGATGAGTTCCAGGCAAGTGAGGTTTGTCATTTTTTTCAAACTGATTAAGACTATCAGCCGGTTTCCTTCATTATTAATGGACAACTTCTCCAGCGATGGTAACAAATCTGTGACTACAGGAGGGATCCTGGGAAGGCTACTTTTCAAATAGAGAGATTTCAGGTTCTTCAAGTCCTGAAGGCCTTCAATGTAAAAATAACTGTAATTTTCAAGAGATCCTGCTAAGTACAGTTCCTTCAATTTTTTTAAAAGAAAGAGCCAGGATGGGATCTTTTCTGTTGTAGTAAATTTCAAATGCAGGGTTTCCAGGTTCTCTGCAAGAAAGCTAAGGGCCTGCAAATCTACAGTAAGTGTGGAATGGTAAATATGAAGTTCCTTAAGGTTTACCAGTTGGGTTATCATAGGTGTCAGTTTGGCATCTGGTATAAGTTCCAAGATCAGTACCTCAATCTCATTAAGTTCATAGACATTGTCTGGCAACCCACTCAACATGAACATATGAAGTTCCATTTTGTCCTTAGCAGTTCGCCGTAACTTATTCCTCAGCATTTCTACTGTCCACTCGTTGTTCAGATTAATTTGTTTCAATTTGTTTTCACTCACCTCTGACAAAAAGATTGAAAAGCGTTTGGCGTACAAGGGATCATATTGATCTGCTAAGTGAAGGATGAAGGCAAAGTCATTTTGTACATCTGGGATGTCACTGTATTTGCTTTTCTCCCGCACTGCTTCAAAGGAATATTGCTTGAGGGAACTTCTAAGCATCCACCACAGACTATAAAAGCAGGCGTAACCGTACAAGAACACAAGAAGAACGTAAAATGTAGCCAACACTTTGAAAATCACTGCAAGTGAATAAACGCATTGGTATCTTCTGTACCCTGTAAATGCTTCAATGTCAATGATGCAGTCAATTTCAAATGTTATATTCATCAAATAATAAGACACATATGCAATGATCACAATTAGTGCAATTACTTTCATGACAATTTGTTTCATATACAATCTGTATATAATATCTTTTTGTTCAACATGGAACTTGAACCTGCGCACTCTCTCAAACAAAGCCTTGGCTTGTTCACCTTCTCTTTTATCAAGGACACTTGAGGCATCATCTTCTACAGTTGATGACTCAATTCCAGGCTGCAGTGATGGTCTGCAAGCTTCTGCATCTTCAACACCAGAAGTCCTAAGCAAGGATCTTTTACGACGCTGTGTTTTTGTTTGCTGAGCAACTGCCTCAGACAAAGCCCGTGTTGTCCATGGGGAATCAAAACATTTATAAAGAATTGCTACAAAATGCTCCAGTCTAGAACTTGTGCTTGGGTAGTGAAGCCAGAAGTTGCTGCAAACTGCAAAGACTATTGAGTGCAAAAACACAAGGTAGGGGAAAAATTTGGCAAACCAGTGAAGCCGCTTCTCATAGCATACGGCATCAATGTAAGCATACTGCTGGCGGTGAAGATCATTCCGAATGCCTACGGATGGAATTGCCTGACCTGCAGAAGCAGCTGATAAGTTAACATGTCTAAGGGCTGGTTCCAAAGGATATGTACATTGATTGTCCACTTCGGCTTTACAGGGAAGGCACAGCATTCTACTTTGGGTAAGTTGCAGTGCGCCTGCTAACACTGCAATCATCAACATAACCATGGTGATGTAATACCAAAAGACATCCCACCACGGCTTTAAAATGTGATAAGATGTTTGAGCGTCTGCCAAAAATCTGAGTTCGGTCACTGTGATCATGGCTTTGGTGGTTGGTGACTGTGCGGAAGAAATAACAAGTGTTCATTAGAAAACATTAGCATAATAAAAATTTATATATTTTATCAAAATTGAAACATATAAAAGATGTAACAAATGGAAAAATATATATGCTCAGTTGTTTACAATTATGTCCACAATCCTTTCTTTACCAACCTTTAGTGGAGCCAGAACACGGTTGCCACAAGAGGTATTAAATACATTAGCAAAGAGTGCTGGTTAAGGGTTGCCTAGACATCATATACAATTTTTACTGGCATTCAATGCATGCTTTACCATTGCCATGTATTTAATGTCTCTGCAGCAAGTGAGTAGGCTGCCAGTGCACAAACGAAATCCTGATGCAGGGATGGGTGCTAACTAAAGTAATAGAAAGTACCGATCAAGACTAATTAGCAAAATATAGTCTGAAAGTTATGCAGTAATTACTATATTTGAAAATAGCTGCACAGTCCATGGGAACATGGTTTTGAAAAGCTTCTTACCCTGATTTGCCATGCCATCAATAAATATTCTGCACAATAAAAGTAGCAAGCTATGGCTATGTAAATATGTCTGTAAAAATGTGCCCTCAAGGTAGAGTCTTGTACTAGTCCATTTTTTCAAACCTGTACCCGACCCATACCTGCAACCTGGAATTTGTCCCTCATGTTCCCGCTACCTGACCCTCAATAGGCCAACTAACCTTCCGATTGAGTTTATAATCTCACCAGTAGTACGTGGGGTCCGGGTGCTCATGCCCAAGACCTACAGCTGGAGGTGGAGGTATCCAACCAATAGAAGAAATTGCAGGCACTCACAGATCCAACATACATGTTTGCAAAGAGACTGATAATTCTATTTTAGACCACAAAGTATATTAATACATGGCCTTACATGTTTCGTGCCTACTTTGAAGTAATTTTTGGGTAGTTTGACTAACGAATAGGCCAAAATTCGATTCAAATTGAAAAAAATTAGAATCGAATTTTATAGATCAACCATTCGAAAATCGAAGTACTTTCTCTTTAAAAAAAATTCTATTCGACACTTTGCCACTTTAAAGCTGCCGAATTGCTATTTAAGCCTATGGGGGACCTCCTGGAACCTTTAAAGGGCACCTATGGCCCAAAAAACTGAAGGTGCGGGCTGATAGAGCCCGCATTCTGGTATGAGGTTCCAGTATCTTTTTTTAAAAAAAAAAAAGCCTGCCGCACCGGGAGAGAGCTCCCGGGGAGAGCCACCATGTATGGGGAAGCCAGCACTTGCGGCTGCTTTTTTTTTTTTTTTTTTTTTTTTTTTTAAAAGATACTGGAACCCCAAACTGGAATGCGGGCTCTATCAGCCCGCACCTTCGGTTGGGGCCAGTTTTTTTGGGCCATAGGTGCCCTTTAAGGAGTGTTTTTGACATTTTTTGAAAATTTAATTTTTTGACCAAAATCGAAAATGGACCTATTCGAATGAAAAAGGTCCATTTCAATCGAAAATACACAATTTTTTTTCTATTCGAAATTCGACCCTTGGTAAATCTGCCCCTTTAGGCTCAACTAACCTTCCGACCTAGGGGAAACACAAAACAAGAAGTGACGTCACATTTGCCCGGAATTGCCTGGGGGTGCCGAATCTTCCCAAAAAAATTGGAAGAACTACAAGGGAGGGTGGGAGGGATCAAGCACACACCTTTGTTGGGTACCCAGCTGGGGTTAGCCGCTGACTGCATGCACAGCCAAGAAACCGGGGACTTTTTGCCCAAAACCTGACCACATTGCAGGTATTCCATGGGTATTCAGCGGGGACACTACCTCGTGGTTATTGAGTGAACCCTATTCCCAGCATTAATGTGCAAGAATAATTGTGTTTTAATTAAAATCAAGGAACTGCCAGAACAGAGGAAACTAGAAGGGCTTCAATGAACCTTTCCGTAGCTTCTACAATGCTAGAATCAGATACAGGTAATGGACCAGTTATCTAGAAAGCCCAGAATTACAGAAAGTCCATCTCCCATAGACTCTATTTTATCAAAATAATCCACATTTTTTTTTTTTATTTCTCTTTTCTCTGGAACAATAAAGTAGTACCTTGTACTTGATCCAAACTCAAATATAATTATCCTTACTGGATGCAAAACCAGCCTATTGGGTTAATTTAATGTTTACATAAGGTATGAAGATCCAAATTACATAGATACCGGTTATCCAGAAAAACCCTGGGTCCTGAGCACTGTGGATAACAGATCCCACACCTGTACCAGGAAATATCGGAATAAAAGTCGTGGTTCAGCATGGCATTGTATTTACTGCAGATAACTGAACCTTGCCAAGCCAAGTTAATGGATCACCTCAGTCACTATTACCCTAGAAACATTACAAAGCTGATTAATCTTGTGGCAACTGATATCATTTTTTGTGACAATAAATTAAAATACTGCAGAATTTCTCAATTCCCTGTATTACTAATCTGTAAAGAAAGCTTTCTTGAAAGCTAACCAAAGAATCGTGAACACAGAAGGAGAAACGGATGCAAGTCTACAAACTAAAGGAAGCCAAACACTGCATGCAAAAACAGCTTCTGTCAAGAATAAGGTATGTTAAAAGCTAAGAAGATTGAACATAAACTTAAAGTTCCCTTAAAATTACACTTATATTAAAATACTAACAAGCCATATCCTAGAGAAATAACCCAATATTCAAAAAGTGCTTATCTCCAAACGTAGTGGATTCTGCACTCCTTTCCCTGTACCATCATTGTTTGTGGATTTTTGTGATTGGCTTCTAACTTGATTCAAACTGCTCATCAGTCACAGCTAGGGTTGCCACCTGGCCAGTAAAAACGATGCTTGATCCCAATGTTATTAATAGGGAAAATAGATAAATATTAGGGATGCACCGAATCCAGGATTCGGTTCGGGATTTGGCCAGGATTCGGCCTTTATCAGCAGGATTCGGATTCGGCCGAATCCTTCTGCCTGGCCGAACCGAATCCTAATTTGCATATGCAAATTAGGGCCAGGGAGCTAAATCACGTGACTTTTTGGCACAAAACAAGGAAGTAAAAATGTTTTCCCCTTCCCACCCATAATTTGCATATGCAAATTAGGGTTCGGATTCGGTCCGGTATTCGGCCAAATCTTTCGGGAAGGATTCGGGGGTTCGGCCGAATCCAAAATAGTGGATTCGGTGCATCCCTAATAAATATATAGGAAGGCTAGTATTTTCTGCCAGAAAAGGTGGCAACCCTAGTCACAGCATTAGATAGCCTTTTTCTTCTGCCTCATTACAGCTTTAAAATGGGGGCCACTGACCCCATCTAAAAAACAAATGCTCTCTAAAGCTACAAATTGTTATTGCTACTTTTTTATTGCTTATCTTTCTATCCAGGCCCTCTCCTATTCATATTCAGTCACTTGTTCAACTCAATGCATGCTTGCTAGAGTAATTTAACCCTAACCAGATTGCTGAAACTGAAAACTAGAGAGTTGCTGAATAAACAAAAATAAATAAAAAAATGAAACCCAACTGCAATCTTTTTCAGAATATCCCTCTCTACAACATACTAAAGTTTATCTCAAAGGTGACCGACCCATTTAAAGTATTAAAAAAGAATCCACATATGCAGATATGGGTTTATACAGGTTTACATAGGAACCACTGTTCTGTCACATTGTTTTTAACTAGGATGCAAGGAGTGAAAAAAAAAATAGAATGCAATTATTTCCTTATGCAAATGAAAATGTGATGACAGGAATCATTTATGCACATTATGATTTTCTGCCCATGAGCACGTGAAAAACAGGAGGACAGTGACCATGTACAGGGGGCCCAGACAAAGGGTAAGGCAGAAGATATAAGTTCCTAGCGCCCTCCTATTTATAGACAAAAAAGTAGGGGTCATGGGAAAGCAGTCATGTTATTCTATCTTCATGGAATAGGCTATTATAATAAAGAGAACAAATTCCACAATATTCATAACTGTAGTCAATCAATTAAGACAAGAAAGCACAACCTAAAAAATGTATTATTGCTCCAAGTTGTAACTATAACAGAAGTTGATAACTTTTATGGGGGGGG
>CM044437.1:99552192-99571954 GCA_024363595.1 Xenopus borealis
CAATCTAAAATGTACTAAGACATAATTATCATCGTGCCATAAATATGTGATCCACAATCACATTACATTGATATATACATTTCTTTGTTTTAAGGTGTCATTTAAATGCAAGAGATTGCCCCCTTAATGCCCATTTATGCAGATTCTTCCCCTGGTTGCACTCTGTACCTCATGTCCTTTAAAAAGATTCTAGTGCAAGGTGTCAGGGGAGCAGGCCTGACATGTCCTAACTACAGTAAGTGCCATAAGGCAGTAGGTAAGGAAAGGGCCCTGTTGGTGCCTCTGATGTTCCTTAAAGGGGTTGTTCTCCTTTGCGTTAACTTTTAGTATGATGTAGAGTGGGATATTTTGACAATTTGCAATTGGTTTTCATTTGTTATTATTTGTGGGTTTTGAGTTATTTAGCTTTTTATTTAGCAGCTCTCCATTTTACAGGCTTAGCAAACTGGTTGCTAAGGTCCCAAATACCTTCGCAACCACATACTGATTTGAATATCAGAATGGAATATGTATAGGAAATTCTATAAAATAGAAAGATAGGTAATGAAAAGTAGCAAAAACAATAATTGTGCGCCATTACAAAGCATTTTGCAGCTTTTCTTATAGTAAACAACCCCCCATTTTTCTCTACTATATTGTGCATGATTTTGCTATTCTGACAGATATATTGATGTTACAGTTAGGAATTGGTTTATTATAGTTGTTCAAAAAACATTTATCTTATACAGTGTATGTGTGTCAATGTTTATTTCCCTAAATACAGTTTGTCATAAATGCTTAATTGATCTCACTAATTTACTTTCAGGCAATGTCGTCAAAGCACAAAAATGCTAAACGAATCCAAGGAATTGATGGCAATGTCTGGTAAGTGATAGCATAGGAGAATAAATTAGTTTAGGGCAGGGACTTTACTGGACCTTAATTTAGGTTAATATACGTCAACATTGTAATCCTGTTTATTGGCTCAAAACAAGGTGTTGACCTAAAATAACAGGAAAGTCTGCATTCATTCAGCTATAATCCAATATTGTTCCCATTATTAGTAGCATACTGCTACCTACTAAGAGACTTCAAAAAGGTGTCTGTTCAAGGGGAAGAAAAGGCTAATATGCACCATGTATACTTCATTCTGATTGGCCACTGTACAATGAAAGCAACACAATCTGTGAACACTGCTTGGCCGGTATTTTTTATTGTTGATGCTAATGTTATTAACAGGAAAAAAAGGTAAATATATAGGAAGGCCGGTATTTTTTTCAAGAAAAGGTGGCAACCCTAGCCACATTGGAGCTGGGGGGCAAAATATACCTTTATGCAAGATAGCGGCTTTACAGGGATTCTTAAATAATCCCATAAATGGGATTTTTGATTTACTTTAACAATAATTTTTGTGGTTAATGGCATGTAAAAGAAACGTAAAACCAGTATCAGTTCCATCATAACTAAGGGTTCATTTTCATCTGCTTTGATCATTTCAGGACCCTGAAAGCAGTAACTAGTTGCTGCGCCCATGCACCCTAAAATAAGATATTTCATCGGTTATGTTTACTGTAAATGGTAACATTTGTATTCAATCCTTTCAGGGTTCAATTTACAGCACTAGCTGCAGACCCTGCTGTTGTAAACCTTGGTCAAGGTTTCCCAGATATATCTCCTCCTTTCTTTGTAAAAGAAGGCCTAGCTCAAGCTGCAGCCATCGACAGGCTGAATCAGTACACACGGGGCTTTGTAAGTAAAAATTAACAATATTGCAGAACATTGTAAGCAGAAATATAGGTTCATTTTTTAATGGCATGTGTCGTCTTTAGGACCATGGCACACCACAGTTTCTCTTTATCTTTGGAAAAAATGCCTGCTGAGACATGTGCCTTAGGATATTTTCCGGTTTATACACATACACACAAAATTCAGCACAGCTTGCAGCATTTCACTATGTCTGATTTATAAGCTCAAAAATATAAACCTAAAACAATTAGAAAACCTAAAAAAGCTTATATATTAATTGAATTAAAAAGAATTCCCCTTGACAAAGGCTTCACGCCGAAACGTTGGGGTAATTCTCATTTTTTGGGCAAGTGTATCCGCTACTTGTAAGTAATTACTTCTTTCAAATGTTTTGAAATTATGAGGTGGTTGATATATTCAATTTGACTATATCTGTATGATTATAAGTGGAACTTTGTCATATCCTGTATGTTCTTTAAATTGAGTAAAAGTTTTTTGCATACCACTGGAGTCTATGTTTATTTGCAGAGTGCAGGCCCACTTTGGATAAAATTCTTATTGTTCAATGCTCTTTGGGGAGCATTTTTGGGCTTTAATTGCACCTAACATTTATATAGAAGCTTAAGCACAGTGACTTTGAGTATTTGGAGTGCCCTCCACCTATTTGATATTTTTATATATTAATTGAACCTGGCATATAGCTGCTAAATACAATCCAAAATTAACTAATGTATTGTTCTTAGAAACAGAATTTCTTCCCATATCCTCCTTCATAGAATCTCTTAAATCTTATTTGATTATTTTCACTGATTAAACTTTAAGGGGCTGATTTACAAAATTCACATGTAGTCATGTGAATAAAATTGAATTTGATGGAATATTTGATCGTAGGATCTATTTGATTGGTCGAATATGCAAATTAGGCATATTCGATCATCGAATAGCGAACAATTTAAAATTTTAAAAGTTTTCGATTGCCTACTTCGCCAGATTGGACCTACCGAATTGTAATAGAAGTCAATGGGAGCCCTCCCATAGGCTTCTGAGGCTAAGTCCTGATCGAATAGGATTTGTACGATCGAAGTCTTCATAATTCATTCGAATGGTCGAATGATCGTTATTCGATCAACGAATGATCAAAGATCGAATAAAAAGATAGCCTAAAACTAAATCGAATGCTAATCGGATATCGAGGAAAATTTTATATTTTTTGGGGAATAATAGTAAATTTGCCCCTAAGTTTTTAGGAGTTGGAGTTGTACAATTTTGACAACTCCGATACCCAAAATTGCTCCAGACTCTACAGCTCTGTCATGGTCTGAATCCAAAAGGCTTTACAAAATGTCTTCATATCTCAACACTGGTATTTACTCTATAACTGCAAATCTTAATTGTGAGGCATTGTGTCCTTCTTATTTAAAGTGATATGGAACTGGCACATTTAAAACTTTGTTCTGAATGGTGGTGTGAAATACAGGTTCATATACAGATAGAGTCACTTGGATTTGTAAGTTAAATGTGTCGTGACTCAGGGCTAATTGAAGAAACTGTGTTATCCAAAGTTATCTTAACTCATTTAATGCATTTAACCTTTTCATTAGCATACCAAAGCTCCATTGTTTTCAATGGTGGGTTTTTCCTTGCATCCTGAACAATTTGTCTGGCAGTCTTGGCTGAAATTTTAGTTGGTCTACCTGACCGTGGTTTGGTTTCAACAGAACCACTAATTTTCCACTTCTTAATTAGAGTTTGAACACTGCACTGCATTCTCAATTCCTGTGATATTTTCTTATAGCCCTTTCCTGTTTTATAGAGTTCAACTACTTTTTCCCGCAGATCCTTTGACAATTCTTTTGCTTTCCCCATGACCTAGAATCCAAAAACCATCAGTGCAGCACTGGATGAAAGATGCAAGGGTCTGTCAGGAGTCCAGAAAGTCATTGACCTTTTATACACACCTTTTATACATTGACCTTTTAAACTACAAGCAAACAGATCATAGGTGAAGATGGTTACATTTAATAGCCATTCTAACCCTTTAATGTCAGGTTGTGTGCCATGTTATCAGTCTAAATCTAGTTTCTGTTTAAGGAACTCCTGCATTATGAATTTATGTAACATTTCCTGTAATCTACTTTCTGCCCATTGTGAAGCTGACACCATACACATAAACTTAATCAAATGGGAATTTGAGACCGACTTTTGTGTGTGGGGAATGGTTACTTTTATATAATAAAAGATTATTCCAGTCCGTTTTCTTTACATGCAAAACTGTGCTCCACTTTCTGTTCACCAATGTTGTATCCAAGAAAGTAATTTTTGAAAAATCATATTACATAATAGAAGAAACACCAGGTGCACTGTTCTATGGATTACGTGAAATATCAGTGTGTAGACAGACTTATAGTTGTAAATATGTCATTATGTATTTTATTGCAATTTTCCTCTGTATCTTTATCCTACATTCTAGATCTACCAGTGAAATATAGAATCTTGTGTTGGTTTATAATTATAGGGTCATCCACTACTTGTAGAAGCTTTGTCTCTGGTTTATGGAAAAGTGTGTGGGCGCAAAATAAACCCAAACAATGACATTCTTGTGACAGTGGGTGCTTATGGATCCCTTTTTAGTGCAATCCAAGGGCTTATTGAAGAAGGAGATGAGGTAAGTATTAGGACTACCTGCTAGTTTGTTGGGGAACATCAGCCAAAGAAATTGCCATTCTAGCATTCTAACATGACGTACTTTAATTAAGCCCTTTGAATGGTTTTAAGGTTACTCTCCTCATCTCACCTAGCCTTAGGTTTGTCTTTATAGGGGACACATTGGGGGATTTCAGGGCATCCCTTACTGTCCAGACATTACCCATCATCAGTGAGTGTATCAACATTATTTGTAATATCAGTTGAAAGCAGTGTATCTTTCCATTTCTGCAAGTATTGAAACAATGTTGCAGAAGCCAGCCTGTCATGATAACAGGGTTCCCTGCTGGGCTCATGCTATAGCTGACCTTTCTGTAGGATAATTCTCCTTAGTTCTCTATTATTTACACCAGAGAGCCATAGCACTTTGCATACTTCTAATAGCTGTGACAGTAGGCCCCAGATGTCAGGTTCCCTGTTGGGCAATGTTCCCTCTAATTCCTTCTCAACTACTGTAACTTTAATTGTAAAATTGTAATTATTGTGCATTGGAAAATATTAGAGTTAGGGGGGAATTAAAAAACTAATTGTGAAAATTTATCAATATTTACATCATACAGTTTATTCTGATATGAGCTTTTTGTTTGAACCATTTGCTTTACTGTTTTTGTTTAGTTTTTTTAGCCGAAATAGAAAATATGTAATGGTTACATTACTGTAGGTTACCATTAGCATAGTAAAAGGTATCACCAAACTTTACATTTTTTACACATTTTTTTCGAATGGCTAACACGGTACTACATCTCAACACATTAGCATAGTGTAAAGTTTTTTTCTTTGTAAAGTTATTTTTATTTTTAATTATTACAATTTATGTATCAGGTAATTATAATTGAACCATTTTATGACTGCTATGACCCCATGGTTAAAATGGCTGGAGCCACGCCTGTTACCATCCCACTGAGATGTGTAAGTACATGGTAGGAATTTGTATTTGCTTAAATTAATTATTTGAAGGCTTCACAGTTTCTAACCACAACCTTGTGTTTACGCTAGCTATCTCTCAGGCATGACATGCTCTGACATAACTACTAAATAGCGAGTAGCCTAATGGCACACATAGGCGGTTATGTAATAAAAGGCTGAGAAAATATTCTCAGAGATAACATGCGGAAATTTACTGCACTTTAGTAAACGGACCCCTAAGAATTAATTTGCTTAAATTCATTATTTGAAGGATTCACCGTTTTTAACCACAACCTCATGTTTACCATAGCTATCTCTCAGGCACAACATGCTTTGACATCACAACTAAATAACGAGTAGCCTAATGGCACACATAGGGGTTATATATTGCCCGTTTACTAAAGCGCTGTAAATTTGACAATAAGTTTCCACACGCTATCGCTGAGAATATTTTTCCGCCAGAATATTTGCGGTGACTACGTTTACTAAGCCGCGATGCGCTCAGAAGTCAATGCATTTTTCCCTGACTAACTATATTGGAAACATTTTTTATTTTGCACTGAACGGTTCCTTTAAAAGCACGTCTTTTCTAACCCACCTCAATACCAACACTTCTATTGAACCAAAAAGGTTTTACTTTGCAACGATGTTCCTTGCTTACAAGGGGAATATACTGAGAAGTATATTTTATCAAGCAGCATTTTAAAGATTTCCAATTTTTGTGAAATTGTGTTTGTTACTCCCTTATAGAGTTGCCTCTGTAACAGAATCTCAAAGGAGACCATGTTATGATCACTATTCCCTAAATGCTCACCCACACAAATGCTAGAGATGAGTTCAGTATTATTAGTTATTACAAGATCCAAAAGAGAGTTGTTCCTAGTAGGTTCTTGAACGAGTTGGAATAAAAAGTTATCATTTAGCATATTTACAAACCTACTAGCTTTTTCTGTCTTACTAACCCCATTACCTCAGTCAATATATGGATAATTGAAGTGACCCATAATAATAACATGACCTAGTTGTGGAGCCACTTCTATTTGTAAGAGTAACTGGGCTTCATACTCATCACTTATGCAAGGTGGTTTATAACATACACCAATGATAATTTTCTTTGTAACCTTTTGCCCAGTCAAAATCTCTACCCAGAGGGATTCCACACCTTCACCAGTGCCAGCAATGGTTATTTCATTAGTGCATGGCTTTAATTCAGACTTTACATACAAACACACTCCTCCCCCCTTTTTAATCACTTTGTCCCTCCTAAAAAGGGTGTAACCATTTAAATTCACAGTTCAGTCACATGTTTCATCCCACCAGGTTTCAGTGATACCAATTATATCATAATTTTTAGAGAATGCACTTCTAGGTCTCCCATTTTACCTGACAAACTCCGTGCAATTTGCCAGCATACAGTGGAGGTTACTACTTTTTAAATTTGCATTACTTAGTGAAGAACTATATGTTAAATTAGCATTAGTCTGGTTTCCTTGCAACAGAGGGACCTCCTTCACTGGTAAACTGTGTGCCCCCCCTCACTTCTCCCCCCAAGACTCCTTCATAATCCCACTACCCTTCTACCCTAGCTTCCCCATAATTCTTTCTCAATCCAGAGTTCACACTCCCATCTTCTTCACACAATCTGGCAAATCTGTTGGGATATATAAACCCCGGATCAGCCTCCATTTTCCTTTTGCCCACGTTAGATTTTCTAACTGTCACCCAGCTAGCTGCCTCAACATCCTGCTGCTGTTCTGTTCCCCCCAAACTATCTGACCCTGCTAGGTCCTGCTCAGTGAGCAAAAGACTCCTTTCAAGATTGTCAATCGAACACAGTGTTGCAATTTGTTCCTCTAGTGTTCTAACTCGAGCCGAGCCTCTAAAGTGGCAATTTGCACTGTGCACTGGGTCTAGGGTTGCCACCTTTTCTTGAAAAAAATACCGGCCTTCCTATATATTTATCTTTTTTTCCCATTAATAACTTTGGGATCAACCATCAAAAATACCGGCCAGGCCGGTAAAATACCGGCCAGGTGGCAACCCTAACTGGGTCAGACCTTCAATCTTGTTAGCACTCCTAATCCCAGTTACAGATCAAAACAGGAATACAAAAAAAAAAAAGTTTAGGGTTTAGAACAAACTTTTGAACTAGTTTGAACCTCCTTTGGTTTGTAACTCCACTTATAGATCCCCCACTAACTCCTGTGTTTGCAACTCCACTTCGATTTCCCACTTAAGAGCAGCTAAACACTAGAGCAAGCTCCACTGGAGTATCAGGGGTTCTATTTATACAGTCTGTTCAGGTGCAACTAATCAAACCCCACCCCCTCAAACTGAGGAAAAACTAACTGCAACGCAAAGCAGGTTGTGACAAATTTGCTGTAAGCACAGAAGCACACCAAACTTTGCTATTTAGCATATTTAGATTGAAACTATAAAAAATTTAACTACATTTACCTTACTATAAAATAACCGTTAATAACAAATACTGCTTTTCAGTTGATTTTAGTTACTTTTTCCAGTTCCTGACGCAGCCTTTTATCAAAGCAAAGCACTTCCTTTAGGTGCTCCGTCTTCTGCTACAAATATTAATGAGAAATTAATTGGTAGATTTTTGCATTTTTAAGTTACACAATTTTGTCCATAATACTGTGTCTGTATTAATTTGACATTTACAGAATTCCAGTGGGAATGGTGTTATGTCTAGTTCCGACTGGACCTTGGATCCAGATGAGCTGGCTAGTAAATTTAGTCCCAGGACTAAAGCTATTATATTAAATACTCCAAACAACCCTATGGGCAAGGTAGGACTTTTCTCAAGTTATTTTTTTATAATTTATATGTCACAAGTATTTATTTTTTGGTCAAAGGTTTTTAGAGTGCCATGTTGAGTCCCCATTGGCTGCGATGAAGTTGTTACCAGTGAGATTTACTGGGCTGCATTGCAGGCAACATGTCCTAAAAGGACTGGCAGTAGGCACACATGTTACATGTACACACTTCACAACGTGTGCTTGACTTTTCAAACCCCAGTTATGTTCCCTGAGTGGAAGACTCAATGTCAATTTGCAGACAAAGACTGGGCTACAGTTCTGTAGGCTGCATGATCTAATGAAACTGCCAAGTGCCATTTTGCAGTCCTATACCTTTAGTCAGAAATTGCAAAAGAGAGCATTTGTTACGTTCCTGAGAAGTAAGTGATCGTTCTAGTTTATGAACGGCCACATTTCCTGCAGAAGTGAATACTGAATATTATTTAAGCAGGACACATCATGAGGGTTCTCTGGTTCAGGTTTAACCACAGTCTAGCCTGTTACAGGTGCTGGTGTAGCAGAAGCTCCCTTTGTAGTAGAGAAGTGTTGATATAGCAGGAACTTCCTCAGCAAATTCTCCTCCTTTTACTGGAGTGTTGATGAGTTTACATTAGAAAGAGTGCAGCTTAATACCAATCTAAGCGGTGAGAAGCTGTTGTTATGGAGCTGTCTACTCTGGTGGCAGGCTATGTTGTCTCTGATGCACAATGATCCATGTGCACCATGAGCCTGCCATACAAATTCTGTGGGTTCTGCTTCATTCCCACACTTCTTTCGTTATTTGTCCTATAAAATGCATTTCCCTTTCACTAGATATATCGGATTCCATCTTAATTATTGCTAATTATGTTGGCAATTTTATATGCTACTGCTGTAGCATATACATATATGCCATCCAAAAACAAGCAATACATATACCAAAACCAATGTTACAAAGTTGTAAGAGATCTTTCCTTTCTGCATAATGCAACAGCTGGTTGCTGTGATGTAGCTAGCACCTATCCAGAGTTAACTGAATAAATTGGGACCACCTGCGTGACCTTGCTAAATATCTAAAAGACCAGTAAGGGCCCTTACACACTAACGTTTCTTACCTGCGCTCCCCTGCATTCCTTTGGCTGCGTTCAGCCGCAGGGGAGCGCAGGTCTAGACGCACTCCATTAGTTCCAATGGCGTTGTACCCACGCGCCGAACGCGTTCTTATCTTATTTTCTGTCACATCCGACTTGACACCTGCATTTTGGCGCAGCACGTGGGATCTGCCGAAAACGCATGGAAATCACCTGTGTAGTTCCACCCTAACACACATGAGTTTTTTTGCTTGTAATGCGCATTTAAACACATTTGAGTACAAATAAATGCTTTTGCTAATTGATTCCATTATATATGGAGTGTTATGAGTTGCTCCATTTGCTTTTTATTGCGTTTGTTTAGATGCAGCATGTGGCATTTTCTTGGCACATGTTCAGCTGTCAATAGAACTGTCAGGATCGCGCCGCCCGGAGGCTTACCTTAGCTCCGGGCGGCGCGTCCTCTTCCTCCGGCAGCATATCCACAATGGCGGCGCCCATAGCTGCCACGTGGATATGCGGCGCCGGATAGTGACGTCACGCTTGACGCGATGACGTCACCGCGCTCGTTTTGGCGCGAAATTTAAATATTTAAAGGTGTATTGGACGCCATTATGGCGCCCAATTATAGGACCTGATTGCTATAGTTCCTGGGTATTGTTATTGATCCTGATATTGCCTTTGACCTTGTTTCCTGTACTTTTGTTCCTGTGTTCCTGTATTTTGCCTTGCCTGGACTTTGTTCTATTTTTGTTCCTGTGAATACACTTTTGCCTGGACCTGTTTGTCTCCTGCTTGATCCTTGCTGTGCTACGTTATTGAACCCCTAAAGCTTCCTCCTTGGTCCACTTCCTCCCCTGGGCGCCTAACGAAGGCCAACCCGTGACAAGAACAAAGGGTTGTGTTTGGAAGGTACAAAAACACACTTAGTTGTGTAACAATGTGTTTAAAACACTAAGGGGCAGATTTATCAAAGGTCGAATTCGAGGGTTAAAAAAAGCCCTCGAATTCGACCATTGAATTTTGGTTGAATTGCAATCCTTCGAATTCGAACATTTTTTAAAGGGCAAGTACTAAGACCATCGAATGATCAAATAGATTTTTATTCGAATCGATCAAATTTTTTAAAATTCGATGTACCCAAAAAAGTTATTCGAAATTCGAATCTTTTTGAAAATTCGCTCAAATTTCGAATCCTTCTCAAGAATTTAGTAAATCTGCCCCTTTATATACTTTGTTTGCATGCTCAACATGCGTTTAAAAAAAAATAATGAACAGATTTAAAAAAAAAAAACACAAGGGACAAAGGAAATAAGTTCCTGTGTCACTTTTATTAAGGCTGATGGTGACTACATGTTTTTGATTGCTACAGGCCTTTAGGGAATGGCTGCAGCAAGCAAAACAACCAGTGAATAAGAAATATGCTGACATCAGACCTTCCGATCTAAATGGGTTGCAATAAGAGCGGCATGTGCGGGAAAAGTATTTCAAAATACTTCCTGGTCCCAGGAAGAAGCCATTAACGGCGAAACGCGTCGGAAGGAGGTGACCCTGCGGGATCGGGTAACGGAGCCGCACATACAGCTACACACAGGAGGCGAAAGAACTGGCGGAGAAGGACTTAGGCGCAGAGAGTTCCGGAAAGCGCTGCGCCAGTGCCGTCGGTAAAAAAGCCGCAAGTATAGCCGTGCTGGGACTCCAACCTAACCCTTTAATGTGATTTTAAAGAAGACTTTTTGTAAGTCCGATTTTATTATTAAAACTATTTTGAAATACTTTTCCCGCACATGCCGCTCTTATTGCAACCCATTTAGATCGGAAGGTCTGACGAGGGATTCTGGGAATATAACTTAAACGCTGCAAATCATTCAAAACATTTGTGAGTACACTCAGAAACAAAACCCGAGATTGTGTGGGTATACCGTTTAAACAGCACTTGTTATTTACATAGCACAACTACACACTGGTTTGATGGTGGTGGAAACTGATCGATTTTTTCAGTAAAAAAACTTTTAATGAAACACTGAAAAGCACACTGATAAGTGTTAAAAATAATTTACACACTGGGTGCAAATATATATATTTTTTGAATTACTACACTATATTTCGTTTTTTGTTTTTTTGTCTCCCCTTATACTTTTGAGGTACGGTTGGCAATATTCCTTTGGGAATTCTGTTGAAATATACTAAAGAAGAATTGCAAGTAATTTCTGATCTCTGTATAAAACACGACACACTATGTATCAGTGATGAGGTTTATGAATGGCTTGTGTACAATGGAAATAAGCATGTGAAAATAGGTACTGGTTTCTGGTACAACAATATTGTTTTTTTTTTTAGAGCTAAATTTAGTTTTTGTGTTGCATACATCTCAATATATGTTCCTCTATTTCACAATGATGTGAACACAACTATGTACAGTACATTGGAAGTATTGTCAGCAACTTTTATTGGCCTGTGCATGACCACCCTAACTTTCAGCCGGCTGGTCCAAGCAGTTAAAAAGGCAGTCTAAGTATCTGCACCCAATATTATAAATTCACAAGCCTCTTCTCCTGTTTGGGGCTCATATGGGCTTATTACTACCTCTATTATAGGAGGACATGGGTGGGTGAATGTATATCATGGCACAATGGCTAAAAAATAACTGCCCGTGTTTAATCTTCCACTCTGTGTATGTTCATGAAACATAATGTTATTTAGAACTGTTGCTATCAAAGCAGTAAAACCTTAAAATGTAGCCCACATTAAAGTGTGCCTTGTGTATATTTTAGCTACGTTGCCTGGTATGTGGGAAAGGACCATCACAATTGGCAGTGCAGGGAAGGCGTTTAGTGTAACAGGTTGGAAGGTAAGGAAGAACTAACCCAAATTCCTTTGACAGGATACCTAAAAGTAACACCATTTACTTGAGTTTAAACAGCTTTCTTGAAAAAAAAAAAAGATATACTAAACGTTTTTCATTTTGGCATATTGTATTGATTTTATATTATAACCTAATGAAACAACTAGATTGTAATACTATGGTAATATGTGGTAGCTGACAGCAGCTCAGAGCATATGCAGCGAGGGGAGCTATAGGGGCATCTTTGTAGGCACAGATCTTTACTGCTGAAGGGCTGTGGGTTGCCTTGGACTGCTACAGAAGCACAAAACACAATGTACAACATTTCTAGCCTGCTTCTTGTGTTAAGCTTTAGTTTTCCTTTAAGACTTATGAAAGCAATTCTTGGGGCTTTGGTTTGCTACAAGGAGTGAATACTTTAAACATCTGGGTAAATACTTCTTTTGAGTAGTAACATGGCAGTTTAAGAGAGCTTATAGGAATTTGTTAAGATTTAGAAAGATTTTATTTTAATGGCTGTTGTTTTTCTCCACAATTTCAGTGGTAGGTTCCCTCGGTTATTTATGTTCTTCAGCAGGACCACCATCAAGGGGGAACAGGGGTACAAGTGTACCGGGACTGAAGAGCTGCCCAGCTGTGCTGTAGTTTTCTAAATAGATGGGGCCCCCTTGGCAGTGACAAAGCTGTGCCGCTTCTTCATAAGTCTTGAAAAAAAGTCCCAAACTGACAAAGTCACAAAAAGAGCCGATCTGCTGCTGCGAAACTGACTGTTATTGCAATAACAATAAATTTGTAGCCTTACAGAGCATTTTTTTTAGATGGGGTCTGTGACCATTTAAAAGCTAGAAAGAGTCAGTAGGAAATGGTAAATAATTCAAAAACTGTAAAAAATAAAAAATGAAGGCATATTGACTACAGGGGGAGGTTAAGAACAAATATAGCAAAATACATAACACAACAAAAACAATATATAAAGACAAGTTGTGTGTAACATAACATTGTTGAACTGGTTGTTTCATGCCTTTCCTTTTGCTTTCAGCTTGGTTGGTCCATTGATCCAGCGCATCTTATTAGACATTTGCAGACCGTCCAGCAGAATTGTGTGTACACCTGTCCGACTCCATTGCAAGTAGGTAAAAGAAAAGAAAAATCTAAAACCTATGTATGAATTTGGTGTTGGTGCAGAAAAAATCAAGGGTAATCAGCAGTCAGGTGATTCTAAAGATACTATTGAATGCAATCATCTTCTCAGATGGTAAAGATCAGGACTGTTCCTGATGAAGACTGGTTGATTTTAGCATCATGAAAGCATCATTATTTTATTATAATCCAAATAAAAGACTGTGGTAACAAGTTTAAAGGAGAAGGAAAGGTTAAAACTAAAACTAGGTAAGCCTTATCAGAAAGGTCCACCTAAATATACCAGTGCTGCCGAGTCCTCTGTCAAAAGAAACCCTGCATTTCTTTCCTTCTATTGTGTACACATGGGCTTCTGTATCAGACTTCCTGCCTTCAGCTTAAACCTCCTTGCCCCGGGCGTGAGCATGCTAAATTTGCTCCTCTCCCTCCTCCCTTCTCTACTGTAATCTGTGAGGAGGGAGAGACTCAGGCAGGAAGTGATGTCACACCAATCTAATACTGCAGCTTAGGGTTGCCACCTGGCCGGTATTTTACCGGCCTGGCCGGTATTTTTGATGGTTGATCCCAATGTTATTAATAGGAAAAAAAGATAAATATATAGGAAGGCCGGTATTTTTTTCAAGAAAAGGTGGCAACCCTACTGCAGCTGCTAACCTAAACAAACAGAGAGCTTCTAGAGCTTTTTAGTCTGGTATGGTAAAACATTCTACAGAATAAATATAGCATTCTAGCTTGCACCTTTGCAGCAATAAAATGCCTCCATATCTTTCCTTCTCCTTTAAGGAGGGCTAGGGTAAACTTTGCATGTGCTTCTGCAAAACCCTGAAAATGCTTCCATTTAGTGAGGGCCATTTATACAGGCCCAGACTGGCAATTTATTTTCTGGCAACTGCCAGAGGTTCTGCTGCAAGATGACATAGACAGACAGACACTGTATATTAGGACTATGCTGAGGTCGTTTGGTCTATGTGTATTTGAAATGCAAACTCCTTATGTTGTATTTTTATAGCATGCTGGCCATCTGACGCAATTGACTGGTCAAATGGGTGAGAACCCTATAGGTCCAGTAACCCTATTTTAAGAATAAACAATTATTTTTCTTTGGAAATAAAGCTCTATAACCAAGAATAATGTGTTCAAACTTCAGGTATTGGATACCTTATCCTTTATCTAAAATGCTCCAATTTAAGGCAAGGTCAGCTCCTATAGACTCGATTTTAAGTGAAGAATTAAAATTGTTAGATTTGATAATATATCTGCTGTAATAATAAAATGGTAGCTTGTATTTGATCCTAATACTGTTGGGTGTATTTAAAGTTTAAATGATTTTTAGCAGGTCCAAATGGTGGTTGGATAAAATGGTGACTGCCTTTCCATAATTTGGAACTTCTGGATAACAGGTTTCCAGATATGGGATCCTGTATGAAGTTTAAATAAATATATATGTATATCTTATTTTTATGTCCTAAACAGGAAGCATTGGCTCATGCTCTTTTTAAAGACTTCAAAAGGATGGATGAACCAGACTGTTATTTCAACTCACTTCCCAGGGAGCTTGAAGCTAAGAGAGATCGGATAGCTTGCTTGTTCCAGGAAGCCGGAATAAAGCCAATCATTCCAGAAGGAGGCTATTTTATGGTTGCTGACATTTCAGTGTTAGGTACTCCAATTATTCATTAACCCAACCCTTAATTTAGCAATTTAAGAAACTATGGGCATCACTAAACCACAGCCTAAAGAGGCAAGAAAGCACAGTACCACACTAACTGCTAGAGTTTCTTTGATTGAGTGGTATTTCATTCTCTGTTGGAAATTAGATACACATTCTCATAACATTTGTAATTCAACTGTAGTAGGAGTGACATAGTAGTATCAGGCGAGAAACGTGAGACACAAATTATATTACTTATTGTAAATTGTAAGCAGTACAGAAATCACATCATTTGATTCATTCAGGGCTAAGCAATAATTCATAAAGTACACAACATCCAGCTCTCTCCCTCTCCTGCGTTCTGTACCATTGTTGTGCTGACTGGATGCTTTTTGTGTTTATTAGATGTGGATCTTTCTGATATGAAGGAAGATGAACCTTATGATTACAAGTTTGAGGAATGGATGATTAGAATGAAGGTATCTTTTATTTTTTGGGAGGGGGAGTATTTTGAAAATGTATTTGTATTTTTCATTTTTTTATGTTCTGATGTACAGTCTTGAAAAATAAGCCAACAGCTTAAAGGCCTGAGAACCACAATTTTACAGTAATAAGTTGAGCAAGAAGAGAGTAGACAGGTGAGCTCATTTATCAACACTGGGATAATTTGGTCCTAAGAAGTAACATCACTTTTCCAGCCATATGCAGGTATAACCATAACAAACATTTCATTGGTTGATACTGTCAATGGGCACATTTTCATAGATGCCCCTAGCCTTTCCATCAACCACCCCTCAAGTTGGTTTCTTTCTCAAGCCTACCTTCTGCACAATCCTTCATAATCTGTCTTTTCTGACCGCCTTGCAATGAAAGTGAGTCTTGATACAGGAAACTTGGGCACTAGAACAGAATCCTATATCTAATGGTCGGTGGACACTATTCCATTAACCCATATTACGCAACAAGCATAATTCATTGGTGGTTTAGCAGGGAAGAACAACTCCATCAATGTCTCAATCAGTCCAGTATTTCATGGACTCTCTTTTACTAAGTGAAAAAGGAGGCATCTATAATAATTCACAGTCTGTCTTTTCCCATTCTGCATTAATTTAACTGAAATGTATGCAGGCCATTTGAACTGAATGATGCTGCTCCTGTTGGAGATTCAGTGGGAAGAAGTATTATAGGCTTTATTGACACAATTCTGTTTGGCCAGGCTTGGTATTTCACATGTTTCTCTGAGGGTACCTGCACATAACAGGCCTCATAGCGCTATTATGTGGGGCTTGGGTGATATATGTGTATTTTAGAATATCTATAAAATACAGTTTGAGAAAACAACATTTTGGAAATGTTTTGGGAATGTAAGCTATTGGACTTATTAAAATGTCTAGAACTATTAAAGGGATACTGTAATGGGAAAAATGTTTTCTTTTTCCAAAATGCATCAGTTAATAGTGCTGCTCCAGCAGAATTGTGCATTGAAATCCACTTTTCAAAAGGGCAAACCGATTATTTTATACAGTAAAACCCCCATTTTACGTTTTTCAGGGGACCAGGAAAACAATTATGTAAAATCAGGCAAAATGTAAAATCAGGGAAATGTGTTAAAGTAACTTTTTCTTCAAGTACTGAAAGGATAAAAGCACAGGAGGAACTTCAGTCACTCTTTACTGCTGTACTGCAAGTTGGAGTGTTATCACCCCCCCACCCTTGCAGCCTAACAACAGAACAATGGGAAGGTAACCAGATAACAACTCCCTAACACAAGATAACAGCTGCCTGGTAGATCTAAGAACAGCACTCAATAGTAAAAACCCGTGTCCCACTGCGTACTATTCAGTTACATTGAGAACGAAAAACAGCCTGCCAGAAAGCAGTTACCCCCTGAAGTGCTGGCACAAGTCAAATGACCAGTGGCAGCTGGGAAATTGACAAAATGTCTAGCCCCATGTCCGATTTCAAAACTGTTCTTTTGAGAAATTGATTTCAGTGCAGAAGTCTACTGGAGCAAAACTATTAACTGATGTGTTTTGAAAAAAACATGTTTTCACATGACGGTATACCTTTAAAGAACTTTACTACTGTATATTCCACAATAATTGCATTACGTTTTCTACAGTGATTAATTTCATCACTTTTATTCTTTATGCTTATTCTAGAAACTGGCAGCCATTCCAATTACAGCATTTTGTGGACCAGACACTACAAAGATGTTTGAAAAGTACATACGGTTTTGTTTTATTAAGGTAAGAACAGTTTCTCCCTTAACTGGTATGAATTAACATCTAAGGTTTGGATTTCCTATGCAGACTCCTTTGTTTTCTTCCCTGCTTTGTTTTCATATAGAAACAGTTTTATTTTAAAATGTAAATTTTACAAGTAACTTATTCAACCTTATTACTTTTAAACTGTGCCTTATTGAGATTAGGGATGCACCGAATCCAGGATTCGGCCTGGATCCTGCCTTTTTCAGCAGGATTTGGATTCGGGGAATCCTTCTGCCCAGCCGAACCGAATCCGAACACTAATTTGCTTATGCAGTAAAAAATGTTTTCCCCTTCACACCCCTAATTTGCATATGCAAAATTTGGTTTGGTTTTCGGCCGAATCTTTCTTGAAGGATTCGGGGGTTCGGACGAATCCAAAATGGTGGATTCAGTGCATCCCTAATTGAGATACCCTGGAATACAGGAAATCCTGCTACAAAGGAGTTCAACAGGCCAGTAACATAAAACGTTTCTTTTGTTTTTTTCAAAAATTCGTTCGTATACATTGAAAAATAAACACAAACATGTTGTATCCCCCAGCCGACCAGGGGGAGGGAGACGGGGCAGCACAGTGCAGGGGTGCGGGAAGAAAAAAACATGTCCGGGAGAGACGTAGGAGCAATGCTGGGAAGTGGGGAGCAACTGGCAGGCAATGGCGACGTGTGCTGGGGGATACGACATGTACCTGCGCAAAGAAAACAAATGTATTGCTTAAAAGTGCTGCCCCAATCTTGCTGGCAGAGCGGACAGGAGAGATAGCCATGAAGGAGAAATCAACTCCTGCAGAAAGAATGGTCGCCCTGTCGCCTTTTCTCAAGAAGAGCGGAAGAACAATTTAAAAGTTTAATTTGTGTTGGTGTTTATTTTTCTATGTATACTAACAAATTAAAAAAAAAAAAAAAATTGTTACCGGCCCTTTAAGGCATTCTTTGATGGATTTAATACCCAGTACATACATTTGAATAGGCTAATGTTGCTATAGTTTAAACCTCTTGCAATTAAACTATAATTATTTAACATCTTTAGATTCATTTAAGTCCTATGCTGTGATTGTGCTCCTAACTGTTACAACTTTTACATTTACAGCAAGATAGCACTTTGGATGCTGCAGAGATGATCTTGAAAAACTGGAATAAGTGAAAATGAAGCCAATTCTTTTTAATTCTGCATTACATTGAAAGGCACGTATTAAAAAGAATCTCCTTAACAAAATGTTTTCAGTATGGGATGTGCCATAATATATGATGCCCCTTTTAACAATCACACTTCTTACATTTCTATTTGATGGTGCATAAAAGCAACCAATGGAGAAATGTGAAGTTCTTGTACTGACATTGCTAGCTACTAGCCAGTAAAACCCAGTGCTCACTGAAAGAATTTGAAGTCCCATATTGTTTAACGGTTAACAATATTTTCTACTGTTTTTCTTTAATTTACAATATTATTTTACAAAACAATGATGTATGTTTTTAAAATAAATTATTTAACAATTTCAGAATGCATATCTTGTCGGTTTGCGGTGATTGTTGCCTGAATATTACATAACTAAGGTATATATTGATGTGAAGCTTATGGCCTAGGTCTCACCCAGTTTGTCACATCAGATCTGAAGTCGGCCCATATACGCGAAAGAAGGCATCTCCATGCTGACCTCCACTTCAGCTCCACTGTGTGTGATCTCACTCAGGCTAATCAGATTCAAATCAATGGATCAGGGGCACTTCTCTCAGCCTAGGAAAATACACATGCTAACATAGTTTACTAGGTTATATAGCTGATTCTGTCTGTCAGAAAGGTACTTGGAAATCTCACAACAGTATCTGATAAAGAGAAGATTGATGTCCTATTCACCTCCAATCAACTGTAGAACTGGCACCAATATAACTGTGTTTGTTTGTGTTGACAAACTGGTGAGTCTGAATGCTCCACTTGATAAGGTAGCACACTCATTAGAATGCCTTTGGAATTTGATCACCTAATAGGATAAAAAAAACTATTTAATTTGTACTAATTAAATTTTACTGCTCTATATTTATTTTTATGAGATTTTAGGGGCATAGGGGAAATTGAAGGTTCGCCTTTTAATAAATATGCTTCTAAAACTTCCATACATATTAATAGAGAGCAGGAGTATGACACCTCTGGTGCTGAGATCTGTCCCACTGTATGTATACACAGGAAGTGTATCTTGTTCTGCTACTACAGAGCATACACAAGGCTGTTCCCCAGCCAACCGCTAAATGCTCCACAGATGTAAGGGCTAGTCCACACGGGAAGATTCGGGGATATTTGTCGCCTGGCTACTAATCGCCTTTTCTTTGGGGCGATTAATCTCCCTGAACTGCTTCCCCCTGCCTTCCAGCTACTTAATGAAGAATCGCCTGTGCCTATTCACACTCTGTGCTGCGTTTTTCAAAACTGCCTATGAGGCAACTTCAATCGACTTTGGAAAACGCAGCGCCGCATGTGAATAGGCGCAGGTGATTCTTCATTAATGCAGGTGGAAGCGGTTCGGGGAGATTAGTCGCCCCAAAGAAGAGGCGATTAGTCGCCAGGTGACAATTATCCCTGAATCTTCCCATGTGGACTAGCCCTGGAGACTTAGGGCAGTGGCTGACAGGGATATTTGTCTCCTATGA
>CM044437.1:99580283-99622821 GCA_024363595.1 Xenopus borealis
ATATACAGTAAATGAAATACACAATGGAGACGCGGGTGTCATTAAGTTTTTCGGGGTAGAACATTTTAATCCCACTTCCAGAGTAGGTGACATAGATAGGAAACGACTATAATGCGAAGCCAAATGGATTTACTGGCTAAATAGTAAAGCCCCCAACAGGCTAAACGAAGGCTTCACCTTCAGTGAAGGGAACTCTTGTTACATTGTTCCGACAACCATGATGTCATTTGATGAATCTGGAAGTCGCGGCTGAAATATTGCGATTTCTCGAGCACTATTTAAACACTGAAACTATACACGCTCATCACTTATGCCCCTGACGAACCCGAGGTTAGTGGTGAAACGCGTAGGGCAGGAGTGCTTAGCTTCCACGCAGTCTCGACGTAGATAGGCAGGTGCAGCACAGGGGAGAGAGACTGCTTGGAAGGGTGGGAGCAGGAAAACTATTTCTCCGTGTAGTTGGAGGGTTGAATTGGCTAATTATAAGGAATGTGTCCAAGACCCCATTAATCCACCTTTGCATATATATTTTTAATAATGTTGTTTTTAAGGACAATGTCCAGCACTACCAACAGTTTGGTTGGATAGTGGGGGTGTGTTTCAATGAGCGTGTTTTATTGGCTAATGAAAGTAAAAGTTATGTTTTTAAAGGACCAGTAACATCAAAAAATGAAATTTTTTAAAGTAATAAAAATATAACGTAGTGTTGCCCTGCACTGGTAAAACTGCAGTGGCTGCTTCAGAAACATTACTATTGTTTATATAAATAAGCTGATGTGTAGCCATGGGGGCAGCCATTCAAAGGAGAAAAGGCTCAAGTTACACAGCAGATAGCAGATAAGCTCTGTAGAACATAATGGTATCTGTTATCCATTACTTATCCTGTGCCATATAGCTGCTTTTCAATTTCTGCCATTGCTACTCAGCAGCTTGTTTATATGAACTATAGTAGTGTTTCTGAATCAAACAGATCGGTTTTAACAGTGCAGGGCAACACTACATGATATTTTCTTTACTTTTAAACACTTTCATTTTTTGGTGTTACTGTTCCTTCTTATAAGGCATTTTTCAGTGTTACCATTTTCCGAACTGGCTTGTCATGTGGTGTTGATTGGTTACTTGTAACTATTAGGGGCTGATTTACTAAGGGTTGAATTTCGAAGTGGAAAATACTTCGAAATTCGACCCTCAAATTTGTTTTGGGGGTCATTTTCGATCTAATATGGCAGTTTTTTATCGGCCGTATTCGATAGAATGAAAATCGTTTGATTCGATTGAACGATTTTCACCTCAATCCTTTGAATTCTCAGAACTAAGATAAAATTTCTGTCCAAGTTCTGTGAGGCTAAAATGGCAATTCGTCAGTTTTAAACTGTCGAATTGGAAGGATTTTTATAGGGCCAGTATTTCGAAATTCAAAATTTTTTTTCAATTCGAATAAAATTTTGGGCTATTCTATTGTCGAAGTAGCCCAAAATGAATTTGAGATTTAAAGTCGCTTGAAATTGCCTCACAAAGCAATTTTCAGCGACGCATGTGAAGAGGCGCAGGCGACTTTACATTTTGTGGTTACGAGACACGGGCAAGCAATTCAGGGAGATTAGTCACTCCAAAGAAGGCGACTAATCTCCCTGAATCTTCCCATGTGGTCTAGCCCTTAGGGCTCTTACACACAAGCGTTTTTACCTGCGTTCCGTTTTTCTGCGTTCAGCCGCAGGGGAGCACAGGTATAGACGCACTCAATTATTTTCAATGGGGCTGTACTCACACGAACACATGTAGGCGCCAAACGCAGGAAAAATGCAGCATGATGCGTCTGAATCTGCGTTTGGCGCTTACATGCGTCTCGTGGGTACAACGCCATTGAAACTAATGAGGTGCGTCTAGACCTGCGCTTCCTTGCGGCTGAACGCAGCCAAACGCAGCGCAGGTCCAAAATGCGTGTGTGTAAGGGCCCTTAGATCATAGCAACAACACAGCTGAAATTGCAAATGGGAGAGCTGCTAAACAACTAAAATACCACAAGCAATAAAAAAGGAGACCCTCTTGAAAATAGTTTCACTCTGTATATCCTACTAAAAAGTTTATCTAAAGGTGAATAACTCCTTTAAGACCGTCCCCTCCCCTTCCACATAACATTCCATTAACGCATTGATTCAACACAGTCAGACAATGGAAAATTGATAATTGTGTGTAAAGGTTATTTTAAATAAGTTTCCTCATTGAATAGTTGATAATGTAGAGTGTGTAACATTGTTGTATGTTATAAATGTGGAAATCGCTGCCCGTACGACCTACGTGACGAGAAAAACGTACAAAAAGATGCTAAGTAAATACACACAGTTACTGCAGTGTACGAGAGACAAGTACAAAAAAAACTAAATACACCCACAATGCCCCTCGCCACAAGCACAGACGACGCCAGTAAGCGTAACTATCCACTGGGGTTTTCTCACTAGCTGACAGGACTGCGTGCAAATACGACATCCGTTTTGCGTCCGCCGTGCTGCATCGCTATGCACGTGACCAGGAATTCTATGCAAGGACGAGCGCGCAGTCCGTCGCGTTTGGTTTAAGCTGACTGGAAAGTCAGCGGTAGAAGCGACAGTCATGGCGTCGACGAGTCGGTGAGGCTACTTTTAGTGTTTTGGTGGTTTTACAGTTGTGTTTGCGGCTTCTCAGTGGGGCAGCACACGGCGGAGCGCTGACTTTCGCTTTCCTTTACGATGCGAGAACAACCATACTGTTGTTGCGACAACTTGGAAATCTCTCTCTTCGGAGCTCGTATCCGAGCGAATTGTGTCGTACGCAGCAGCTGTTCAGTCACCGTCATCAGGAACTTTGTGTGGGTCGCCGGGAGGATAGGACAATGGCTTCCTGTTTCAATTCACCAGCGGTGTCCTGCAGCCTGACTGGGCCACGAACCATTGCAAAGACAGAACTGCTGGAACAAGCCATTAGTCAGGGGCTTCTCTTACCTCTGGGGCACTATATAGTAGGATGCAGTGTGGAGGCCAGTCAGGCTGTCATTGGGGGAGTGTGTCTATTTGCTAATACGCTGGAAGCTTACATTGAAGGCCAAGGAGAGATTGTAGAATGGTCTGTTGTGGGGACTATAGTTGAATGGCAGATACAGCAGTGATATCATATCTGTAGCTTTTGTACAGGTATTGGATGATGGATCTGTTGGCCAGAAACCCATTATCCAGAGATGCTGTCTCCCTTAGACTTCGTTTTATCCAAATAATCATGATTTTAAAAAACGATTTCCCTGTTCTCTGTAATAATACCTTATACTTGAGCCAAAGGAAGATATGATCCTTACTGGAGGCAAAGCCAGTCCTATTTGCTTTATGTATGTGTAAGTTTACTTGTAAAGCTATTAATATTGATATTAATCTACATTAAAAGTTACCTGTAGCTCATGTTGATCGTTTTCACTGATCGGTCTGCTTTTGTCACTAATTATTAGTTGAATTTTCTAATCCTGACTGTCCCTGCTACGTGGTTTAAAGGGGACCTGTCACCCAGACGTAAAGATACTTTCAAATTAAACATGAAAGCCCAATTTTTTTTAATTCAACATCCTTTGCTTTTGTAAATGTATTTATAAATCTAGGGAGTCAATTCTGTATTGTCTTCCTGACTCTGTGGCTCAGATAAGGCAATCACTTTCATTTCTGCCTTTCCTAGATTCCAAAAGAAGAACTGAAACTATTTCATTAAAGGGATACTGTCATGGGAAAAAAATTACACATGACCAGGGGCAGCGGGGAAATTGACAAAATGTCTAGCCCCATGTCAGATTTCAAAATGAAATATAAAAAAATCTTTTTGGTCTTTTGAGAAATGGATTTCAGTGCAGAAGTCTGCTGGAGTAGCACTATTAATTGTGTTTAGAAAAAAACATCTTTTTCCATGACCGTATCCCTTTAACTTTTATACGCTGAAGTTTCTTTTTCTCTTCTAGAGCAATAAAATAGCTGTTATTTCTTATTGAAGTGACGTCCATTTAATAAAGCTCGTTAGACACAGTTCCAGACCCTTTCCTGATGTTTTTTTATGTATTCAGTTTAGTCCAGTTTTCCTTCAAGCCTAATGGGCAAGCCTCCATGGTTACCCAGACTGCTGGATTTAACGAATGTCTGCTTTAAACATTGTGGCCACTGTTGGCCTGCCAGGATACTGGGGAATCCCTCTAGATCCAGGCCCTCGTGATCACCATACATTTTTATTTCCACTATACAGCCTTGTCGCATAATACTTGCTTTGTCTCTTCCAGTGGTTCTGGTTTTCGTTTTTTCAGTTTATTTACACCTGAATTTAACATTTTTTCTCTAGGGAACAGACTGAAGTCTAAAAGCTTTGTGGCTAAGTAGTACATGTTACAATGTAATAATAATTCGGTTCCTCATTTCAGTTTTATATCAGAAGCTGCACTAAGGGACCCTCCCATAAAAAGCATTGGAATCCACTGTTGGGCCCTGATCTAGAGTCTCTCCTGGTTTTTAATTACATCTGGTTTCTTCAGTCAAAGCTACATGGTTGTCTAAATGGTCTGGTATGCAAGTGTCAGATATAGGAGGCCGAACCTTTAAAGTAACATGTTATTTGCTAGTCACAGTACCATTGGGAGCACTGATGTTCACCTGTATTGTCTATTCTCAAGAAAAATGGGAGATTAAAAGCTCGGCATTCAAATTGTTCAAAGGCTAGTAACAGCAGGAAGGGACTAGGGTTGCCACCGGCCAGCATTTTTACTTGTCATGTGACATTCATGGGCTCTATACAGCTGATTAAATGACCTTGCAGTGGGCTCAAGTTCAGTCTTTTGCCAGCATTCTTTTTGTGTAGGGCGACTGTAGCATTTTGCTTCCTGGGAGGGCAGTATATTAACTGCTTAAACCCCAGTCCTGGCACATGCTCCAGTATAGGTAAATGCATAGAAGTATGATGCTGGGATGACTCCAGCAAGTGCCCCTGAACAGCAATTCCATTCAGTCTTAAGCTGGACCCATGGGAGTGGGAATCAATTTTGAAACGTTTTTAAAGTTTTGGCTCTTCCTAAGTGATCTACTTGCTAGCTGTAATCAGTCTTTCACACTAAGAATCATTTTCTTTCTGTCTTCATTAATTAAGACCAAATGGTAATGCAGACAAATGCAAATGTTCAGTATTGGATAGGACAGGCCTGTCTTTACTGGAGGCACGCCGAGCTTTTATCAGCTCATTACAGCCCCTTTATGACAACCCCAAGTCCCTGACCTCATGTTCTAGTATAATGTGCCTCCAGTCATATAAAATAGAGAATAATTATTCACAACATGGAAAGTTCTTTACTGAACATCTCTGGGTCTAGATGATACATATTTTACCAGTAGGGTGAAACATCCAAATGTAACTAAACTCATTCATTCTTCTTGTATCCAAACAGCACTGATGCACTTCCAAAGGTAACTTGCCCAAATCATCCGGATGCCCTTCTTGTAGAAGATTATAGAGCTGGGGATATGATTTGTTCCGAGTGTGGATTGGTAGTCGGTAAGTCTTTGCTATAAAACCCCATAATCCGTTTTGAAATGAGTTCACTGCTTTGTGTTGCACATGAATTCTGCCAGTTTCTTTCAGCAAGTGTAGAACAGTGAATACATCCATTTTCTGTATAAGCCTACATATTTGGTAAATGGATATCACCGTGCCAATCATCATTAATAGGCATATGCCAACCCTGAGGCTACTGTTTCTCCGTTACCAGTATGTTCCAGTGTCCTGTTCATGGGCAGAGAAAGATGACTGGCAGATCTGTATAGGCTGGCTGTGTGGGCTTTTTAAAATCTTGCACCCTGATAAATGGTAAATGTTACACGGATAGGCTGAACTGAATGTGTGACGGATTTTAGACTGATGTGATGTATAATCTCTGTAATGTGTTACAGAATATGTAATGTAATAGATAAAAGATCATTCAAGAGGCATAAAAGCTGTAGGCCAACTGCACGTTACATTTCAATACTGGTGTCTACATCATATGAAGTGAATTGTAAGGTGTTGTGGAATAGAGAAGTATCATTCTGTAGATGTATTTGTTTTCTTTCAGGTGATCGTGTTATTGATGTTGGGTCTGAATGGAGAACATTTAGCAATGATAAAGCCGCTAAAGATCCTTCTCGAGTTGGAGATGCCCAAAACCCTCTCTTAAGTGGGGGGGACCTGACGACAATGATTGGCAAGGTAACCTTTTATAAGTGTACATAATAACACATTTAGAAAGTGCCGATAATGCATACAATTGCATGGAGGCAAATTCTTTTCATTAAAGGACCAGTAAAACATTATTTTAGTGTTTATTTTAGTCAAAAGTCCATAAAACAAAATAAACTGTTGCCCTACACTGGCGAGTGTTTTGTTGTTGCTTCAGAAATACCACTATAGTATAAGCATTATGCTGTGCTCATAGGGGCAGCCATTGTAGCTAAAACAGGGAGAAAGGCACAGGCAACAGATATCCGATAAGCTCTGTACAATATCATTGTATTCTGACATTCACGGTTCGTATATATGTGTACGTTAAATGACTGTTTCAATCTCAGGGAACTGGTTCTGCAAGCTTCGATGAATTTGGAAATTCCAAATATCAAAATCGCAGGACTATGAGCAGTTCTGACAGAGCAATGATGAATGCTTTCAAAGAAATAACCAACATGGCGGACAGAATCAACCTTCCTCGCAACATCATTGTTAGTATCTCTTCTATAAAGTTGCTAGAAAAGCTTCATGGCTAAAAAGACATTTCTGATTTTTGTTTACCTCTTGTTTTTGTTTTGAAGGATCGGACTAATAATTTATTTAAGCAGGTATATGAGCAAAAAAGCCTTAAAGGGAGGAGCAATGATGCTATAGCTTCTGCATGCCTCTATATCGCCTGCAGACAGGAAGGAGTCCCTAGAACATTTAAAGGTATATATACACTGATGTTTCATGACAATTTATTTACGGTTCTCCAAAGTTTAATGTGGGTTCATTAAGAACTGTAGCTAGTATGCACAGAATAATCCAATCATTTTGCTGAATTATGGCCTCAGGGTTTTTTTTGCAGGAATGAGGCACTGAACTGCATGTACCAGATGAGATTATTTGTGTTCTGAGGGCAGTGAATAATGTTTAAAGTAATGCTTCCACTACAGTATTGTCTCTTCTGTAATATTTTGTTTACTTTTCCCAGAAATCTGTGCTGTATCGAGAATTTCCAAGAAGGAAATTGGCCGATGTTTTAAACTCATCCTGAAAGCTCTCGAGACAAATGTGGATTTGATAACTACTGGGGATTTTATGTCCAGGTTCTGCTCAAATCTGGGTCTTACCAAACAGGTGCAAATGGCAGCTACTCACATTGCACGCAAAGCTGTGGAGTTAGACTTGGTTCCGGGGAGAAGCCCAATCTCTGTGGCAGCAGCTGCCATTTACATGGCATCACAAGCATCTGCAGAGAAGAGAACCCAAAAGGGTAGGTCATATCCACAGGGGTTTCTTTTAAAATTCAGGGGAAATAACTAACTTGCATGTTGAGGCATTTGGGTAACGTGCTTTTAGAAGTTGAACTTTCCTATATGTCTGAACAAACAGGTTGTGGAAAGTAGCGATATAGAGTATACCATAGGCCTCTCATATTTGAAGTCCATAAGAACAAAGTGAAAACTTATTGTTGATAATTTTACAATAGCACTGTCAACATCATATGAATTTCATCATATTAAATTTGGACTTTCCCTCCCAACAGAAATCGGTGACATTGCTGGAGTAGCCGATGTGACCATCAGGCAATCTTACAGACTGATATACCCACGAGCCCCAGACTTGTTTCCTGCAGACTTCAAGTTTGACACACCAGTTGACAAATTACCTCAACTATAAACTCAACTCTGATTGGTTCTATAACGTGTAACATATTACATCCTCTTTATTTAAATGTGTGTTATACTGAGCCGTCAGAATAAAATTGGGTTATCTTCTGCTGCATCTTTCTAACTCTGCACATTCCAATCTGGTACATACAGGTAGGTTCAATATTCCAGTAGAACAAAGTTTTTGGGGGTTGTTTTTGGAAGCAGCAACAAAAATATTTAAAGTCTCTTAAATTTCCAAGAGCATCAGTTTGTGGCTGTTGGCACATGATGGCAGTGTGACAAGTCAGGTTCCTAGGGAAGGAATTTTGGAATGGCGTGATTCTTGAGAGTTTTGTATGGACTATCTGCAGAAACCCAGTATTTCATTTACCCTTTATTGTAATGTAAAGTTTACAGTGGACTTGTCATTTTGTGTACATTTTTATGAATGTTGAGTAAATTTTCTATTTAATACATGCTTTATTCTAATGCTTAATGGGCAACTGTGACCTTTCTTTTTCACTACTTAATACCACTTACCTATACGAATGGTAACTTAAGCAATACATGTCTGAAAAGGCAGTTGGAATAATTATTGGGGGTGTAAATTTTTTGCAATGCTAAACCCAATCTTGCTGACATTTGCAGTGGCAGAACCTCTTGCCAGACTTTGTAGTAAAGGATTTTTTTTGCTTTTCATTGTGTCTGTCTAAATTTTATGTGGGGGCTCTCTTAATGCTGTGCTTATAGTTAACTGTGAGTGCCCACAATTTACTTATGTGAGGCCTTCTTTTAGTGATGTTGTCCCATAATGAGCTACATCCATAAAAGCATTGTTAGCATTCTGTTCAATGGTAAATATTACTTCACTATTATGAGAAAATGTAGATTAAGGGTATGTCTTAATATGACATTTTTTTCATAAGTGCTGGGTGATATGCCTGCAGTGAGCAACAGCCATTAATGTGGGTATGGTCTTGATAACGTGTGTGGTTTAAAAAGGCCACAGGCTCTTCTGTTAACAGCCCACTGTACCACAGAAGTTGGACAACACTGGCCTAAGGTATAGAGGAGGGGACCATCAATATATGATTGACATTTTAAATGAGTTAACAGGTATGAATGTTTTAATACAAAAAAAAGCTTAATTTGAAAACAACTTTTATTAAACAGCTTTTTTTGTCTGCAGGACAGCTCCCCTAAACTTTCAGGGTTAGTCTTTGCCTCTGCTGCAACAAGCTCCTCATTTTTTATCTTTGTCTTCCAGATTGCCATTTTACATCATTTGTTATAGTATTTGTATACATTAAATGCAGCTTCTGTCCCCCTCTGACTTGTAGTTTTTAAATGTCTCTCATCTTTCCTATTAACTTCTATATTAAGCCACATAGGGTGATTCTTAGTGTTTCTACTTTTACTCCCATCATTTTTTCCATTGAGAAAAGTAACAATTCAATATCATTATATTATGTTTTTAGCAGAAAACACAATGCCCCAATTGATGCTCTTAAGGAATTAAATATATACTGGGGCAACAATGAACCTGAATTTTAGAAAAGCAAATTTTTATTTTTTTTCCCTTTGGAACACAACTGTGGAATATAGATAAACAGTGGAGTATGTCCTTTGTCTGTCCATTGTAACATGGGAAGTTATTCAACCTGTCTCGATACAGCTTGCCCAACTGTTATTTTATCCATAAACATATTCCCTCACTTTAGAAAAAAACAAACTAGCTTCTAAGTGCCAGGCTGAGGTCGTAATCCCTTTTTCAATAGAGGAAAGACAATGAAAAAGTCTGAGAAAATTTGGAAATAGTGACTGGTCTAAAACTGAACTAAGCTCTCTTAAGGCTCTTGCAGATTAGTGGGTTTTTTTTTTTTTACCTGCACATTGAATTATTTTAAAGCTTTATCATTAGATGAGGTCAGCCACAGGCTAGACTGCTGAGCCAACCCTATGTAGTTTTATATTTTAAAAGGGATTATGATCTCAGCCTGGCAATTATAGGCCAGTAAGTTTAACATCTGTGCTGGACAAATATTTTGAAGGATTGTTGAATGGCATTATGAGCATCAATCGGACAAATCAGATTGCTTTTTATGATGAGGTAAGATGCTGGATGCTTTGGTTTTTGCCAAAGTGTCTGATACCGTGCCCCACAAACGACCGATTTTCTAAACTAAAGATGGCCATACACCGGCCGACCAAGTCGGCTGCGTATTGGTCTGTGTTTGGGGCTCCCCTAGCTTGATATCTGACAGATATCGATCGGGTAGGCATAAAAATCCAGTTGGATCAGTTTATTGATGCGGTCCCATGATCCAACTGCCGCCCCCGGGCCAACGATCAGATCAGCCCATCTCAAGGTGAGCATATTGGGGAGAGATCTGCTTGTTTGAAGACATTTTGCAGTATTTGTTAATTAATGACTTAGGGGAGGGTGTTGTAAGTAATGTATCAGTGTTTGCGGATGACACAAAACTATCCAGCCCAATTAATTCCATCCAGGATCTTGACAAACTGGCAATCTGGGCAGCTAAGTGGCAAATGAGATTCAATGTTGATAAATGTAAAGTCATGCACCTGGGATGTAGATGATAAACTTGGCTGTAGCAAGCAATGCACCAGCATCAAATAAGGTCTTGAGCTGTATTAGAGGCTTCAAAATGTTTCTTTTTTTTACCGTTCTCTGAATCAGCTAGCAGTCTAAGCAACCTATGGGTATATCATTGTAGATTGGCTGAGACTCCTTAAGTTTTGATCTCTGCAGACACAAACAGATGGTGAGGTGCTCTAGGTCACAGACAAACATATGGTTTCTTAAAGTAAACCAGTGTGGATCACTTATGTGGATACCCCTTATCTAGAAAGTACCAAATTACAGGAAGGCAATCTCCCCTAGACTCCATTATAAGCAAACAAGTTAATTTTTTAAAATGATTTTCATTCTCTCTGCTTTAATAAAACAGGAAGTAAGCTGCACAAATCCAGTTTTTTTTTTAGTAGCCATAAAGGGGTTGTTTACCTTCTTGCATATATACAAATGAGGATTCATTCAGTATTCAGCAGAGTTTTCCACAAAGGATTCAGCTAAATCCCAAAGAGTGGATTCAGTGCATCCCTACTCCCAATCCTTCCTCCATTCTTCAGCAGCCGATGAGGGAAAGAAGGCTTTTTTTTTTTGTCCTGGTTTTAACCCTACTCTGTATGCACACCTGTAAGAAGAAAGGATTGATTGCTAGATAGTTACCTGGTCCAGTGCAATTTAATGCTAACACCACATTTATTTTCTACTACAGTGCCCACTTTTGCTTAGATAAACCACTCCGCTTTCCCCATGTATTGTCATGCAGCTGGCTCCAGGGGACCAGTCTCCTCTTCATCTTTTCCCTGTCTCCTCCTCTGTGCATGCACTTCTCCCAGGCCAGCCATGACCAGAGCCTCATCATGTATGAAGTGTAGGATTCAGAGAAGTGCACCTACCCATCGTCTTGATCCGAGCTGCAGCTCAAGGGCTAAACAAGCACTGCTTAGCAAGTGAAAGAAATTAGCTCATTATAGGCTGCTGGGCAAACAGGAACGCAGAGTGATTAGATGGCTAGTGTATTGTTAAATCCAGTGCCCTCACAAGGATCTTCTGCAACAAACACTGGCAATAGAATTTGGATGCCACTTCTCCAATGAAGCAGTTGGAGTTTCTGCCTCTCTAGAGCTGCCCCACTAATGTGATTGATCTACTACAACATTAGTTGTGAGGTGGCGGACCAACCCAAGCTCACACACAGGGACAGCCAAGTGCTGAAAATGTGTAAAAACAAAATCCATGGCATTATTCCTTGGGACTTTATATGTTTGTTTCTTGAAAGAACTTGACTGGCCTCCACCCAACTATCACATCATCCCAACTGGGATAAACTGGAATGGGGACTGAGCCTCACAGATGCTTTTGAAGCTGAATGGAAGCAAATCCCACCAACAATCATCCAACTCTCCAGAAGAGGCTGAGAGGGAGAAGCAACTCAATGCAGAAAGCTCTTGTTGGCCAGTCGGGTGAGTGGATCAGTATTTGTAGGTTTGGTTGGGGAGCAGCTCTATCACCAGCTGTATCATTGCCTCCCTGTCCTCCATTCTCTCAGTGACAACGGATCAATGGCAGCCAGGAACAAACTACACATACTGACCAAACTTTTCAGTCTATTTAAAGGTTTAATTTGTGCATTCGTAGCATTTAATGACTGCAAAACACTCCCTTTGAGAGACATTTTCTTAAAGGCACATTTCATATCAATGCATAGTGTACCATCCTAAAAATATTCTACATTTCCTTACCAAGTGCTTGAGCAGCCACTTACAGCTATAGCAAAATATATTTACAATCTAGAGTTTAAAATCATAATTTGCCTAAAAATAGTTGAAATCTATAAAAGAAAAAAGATATGCTACAAAGTTACAGTTAGTGCTTCTTTTCATCTTTTTGTGACATCCCCTAGAATTAGTGATTCCTATAGACTAGCACAGTTATGTACATTGTGTGGTTGGAAAAGGATTGTACAGAGAGAGGTGTGGCCTTTCTAAGTAACAGTAATTGTATGGGAAACCAACTCCACAACAATCCAGCTACACACAGGAGTAATACAAGAAACCTGCTCAGACTTTCTGACCTAACCCAGGGGTTAAATACTGAGAGAGCTGGGGACCCCGTGTTTATAGAATAACTACACACACAACAAAAATCAGCTATGATTTAAAAAAAACAAAACTGCGCCTTTCAGCTACTAATACTCTCTGTAAAATGACACTGCGGGACTAATACAGCCAATTGCTTTATTCCTTTGTACATCCCATTTCCATGTGTGCAGCATTGATACAATCAGTACAGATATACAGAATCAGAGGCGATGCCCAATTTCGGCTGGCATTTATACAATTTAATACAAACAAAGCCACGGCTAAATGAAAGGGTTCCGCGTTCTGGAAGGGAAATGAGAAATAGGTGTAAGTTGCACGAGTAGCCGCAGCAGCTGAACAGGATTGTGTTGTGGGTGAATAATGCACAGATCCTGCACACACAATAATATCACACCTGTAAGGATACACAAGGTATAAACAGCCCACACTTTCACTAAGGCAAAGTTACATGGTAACATCTGTTTTCCTGGTCAGCTGCTTTTTCTGCTTTGCTGGACTACTTCACATAAAGGATTTTGTATGATGAGACATAATTGGTTTTTATCCGTTTGAATGAAAATCAGCAAAGCTACGGTGGCCTGATGGGTGATTTGAGGTACTCTGTTTTGCTGCGTAGTGCATTTCTTGTACATGGCATTGCCAATACTTTGATCATTCCAGTAACATGATAAGGAAATGTCTTCCATACACAGAACAATGGGTTGCTACTTACTGTCCAATGAAAACGCAGAACCCCCATCCTATACACATTGCTACTTCCCGGGAGGGAGCTGAAGGCCGGACGCTCCCGTTGAACAGCAAATAAATGAAGATGATCTTTGTTCTCTAGTCTTTGAGGTACAGCTACAGTTAGTGTTACAATAGGATTAGAAAATATACATTTTTATCAAAAATATTTATACATTCTGTTACAACATATTGCTTTTACCCTCAGATGCTAAATAAAAATAAAAATCCAGTGGCCCATCATGTTGGTTAGTGTACAACTATAGTCTCGTGTCTCCATCGTCACAGTGGGGTGAAGTGGAATCACATGCTCACGATACAAATAAAAACAGAAATCCATAAATATGCATCTGAAGGAAGAAGGAAGGGTCATCTGCAAGCAAGATGGCTAGAGTAAAATGAAATGGGCAATAGTTTGCCTATCCTGAACGACTGGCAGAACCTGGCTAATACAGAGACGGAAGCAGGGGAAGGTCTAATGAAGAATACAACATGTTCTCATCAGATTAGGCCAATCACTGCATCCCAAGCAATACCATTCAGTACAGGGCAAATGAGTTTGGCAAGTGGCTTCCTAAAGTGAAGGGTTATGGAAGTTCATGTATTCACAGTGAGCCCACTAGACACGCTCATCATATTCTCTCACTGGTTGAAATCAAGGCTACATTTCAGTTTCTAATAAAAACACATGAAGGGTGTGGAGGCTGCACATATATAGGTCACACAACTTTCATGCCCTTTCCCACAAAGCCAACTAAAAATAAAAATCCATTTGCAGTTGTTGCATTAGTGTGTATGTTGCCAGTATAAATAGTTGCATAAAGTGCTGCTGCACCTCTGCTTATTTTCATTATGGCATAAGGCTGTTGTGCCACACTTCCCATTGGCCAAATACGAGGCATCCCATGATGCATCTTTACTTATCTGTCTTCTACTGGAGCAGCCTTCCACCGACTGTTCTGCCTGTTGTGCAGTTGGAAAGTACATATACATTAAAGGGGCAGTATGTTATTTATCCAGCTAAACTGGGAAATCAAAGCTACTCCATGTTTGGTCCTTGCGAGGTAGATAAGTTACCTGTGCGCAGATAAATAGACATTATTACCCCATTTTCAACCCGAGCATTAATCAGGGCTTGTGCTTGCATGTTTTGCCTATTTTAATCATTCAAAAGCTAGGATATTGTTATTTATTCAGCTAAACAGGGAAATTGAAGCTACTCCATGTTTGGCCCTTGCGAGGTAGATAATGAGTTACCCTTGCACAGATAAATAGACATCTATCTGAGCACTGGGAATCTAATGGTCTATCTTGCAAGAACACTTCCACTCTAGAATGGAGTGCTCAAACCTCTCGCCTCAAATCCCTAAGGACCAGGTGCTGAAACAGTAATAAATCCGACCTGCCACGGGTCAAAACACTTGCAAAGGTCCAAAATACTGTAGCACACTGGGTTGAAATGCTGTGCAATAAAGGATTTATTCGCTCAAAACATATTTGCAGACTTGTTGTCTGTTAAGCAAATCATTTATTGCACAGCATTTCAACCCAGTGTGCTACAGTATTTTGGACCTTTATCTTGCAAGAACAAACATGGAGTAGCTTCAATTTCCCTGTCCGGCTCAAGAAATAGAAATAAAAGACAAAAAAAAGTACATGAAGCTCTATTATTGCACTCGTGTTGCAAAAGGGGTACATTGTACCTACACTAAGGCTTCATTGTGACCATAGAAAGGAAGTTATGGCTGCTAGGTATAATAAACCTATATGTGTAACCACCAATTGTAAAATGTTAAGGATAAATAATGACACGGCTCAGCATGCAGCAGGCCCCCCTATGTGGCACAACAGCACTGTCGCACAGCAGTGAAAGGAACCAAAATTAAAATAGAATAGCCGATTCCAAGCTGTAGCCTTGATATGAAACAAAACAGGGGCACTTAGTAGCAGAGCCAGATTTAAGGCATTGAGAAGTGAACGTCTGGCTGTTAGAAATGAACACTCTACGACTTTTAAAAGGCATTGGCTGAAACTTGAAAATAGTCAAAACTATAAAAAGCCTGCTAAAAGTGTACAGGGATACAGATGTGCTACACGGGTATATACAAAGTCATTCGCAAGACTGGGGAACAATTCATATTAAAACATCATCATTCCTATTAGAAAATTCCACCAAAATCTCAAGTTGCTTGTTGCTGATGATACACAATCAATCACTGTGGAGAAGGAAAATCAGCTCTGCACATTTAGGTTTAACGCAGAATTAAATACTTATATCTATGGGAATTTATTTGTGCAGCTAATCCCATGACTCATTGATCGGAAGCAAAACTTACCTGAGAGATAACTTTCTGCTTTGTCTCAAAGACCCTAAAGGTTTAAGGACAATAAGCAAACAGGTGGGTCTAATCACTTCATCTCCCTCATCAAACTCAATAGAAGCCCTTGCTTGAAGGGGCAGAATACCCTCTCTTTTTAACATGGTTTGAATGCATAGGGCTTGTGCTGAACATCATTTTTGCCTTATGTTTTAATCACAAAAATGTCAGGGAGATGGTGGGCTGTTGTGTTTTACTCACAAAAACCAGAGCAAAATGGAAGGGAGATGGTCGCTAGCAAGTATTAAAGGCCTGGAGAAAAAGTTGGGTTTTAACCACAGCACCAGCGACAACCAACTTGACATTTCTGGTAACTAGAAGGATGCCTAGAATATGGCTTTTCTTTTGGATAAGTCATTCACTTAAACAAACCACACCAAAATAACACCTTGTCTGCTATAGGAAATCCAACAGATGGAGGTTAGTAGGCTGCTGCCACATATCTTCATGAACTCCAATTCCCGGGATGCCTGGACGATACTAGAGCTGTAGTCCAACAACAGAGTGAGGCGACTACTAGTGTTATGGTTAAAAGGACTCTGAACGTAGCCCAGCATTGGAACATTATAAAGAGTTAAGCTTCTCTAACTCGATTCTTCTCAACTCTGATTCAGAGAATATTCTGCTCTGGATGGTGGCTGCCAGTATGAAGAAGAGAGGATACAGTACAGACACGTAAGCTCAGCGCCTGCATCCGTAGCGTTCGCTGGACCACACTCGAAGCGGCTTCCAGTGCTCGTTTAAACAATAAAAAGAAAAATAATAAAAATAACGGGCATATGTTGCAAGTGGCCACTCTTCAGCGGAGTTTATATAAAATAGTAATTTAAAAGAATCTTCATGTGATTTCAAAAATAAAATAATCAGGAACTGAAGATGGCACAAGATGGCCGGGGACAGTATTTTGCCATTCTGCTCCAGTTTCACAGTGTCCAGTGTCCTCAACACCAATCTGCAATGTAATCAAAATCTCGAAACGATTCTTGCTCGTCTTCTGTCAGTATCCTGGGCTCCCGGGGCGGTGTCAATATTGGGGCTTCTGAGGTAAATTCGTCGTCAAAATTGCTCACATCTTCCCGTCCTTTGATGGTGGGTACAAATGGGGGCTTGACTTTCTTTGCTAGCAAAGCGTTCCAGTCTGTGTGCTGTGAAAAGAGAACAGTGTTAGACGTACGGCCAAGGCTTCCATTTACAATCAGCCACAGCAGTTATTATTGTGGGGATCAGTTTCATCGGTACATGTGATACAGAGCAGGACAAGAAAGCTTCTTGTAATGGAGAATCATGACAGAACCGATGGGGGGAATTCACAAAAGTGTCGGTAAAATAAGTGACCCAGAAGTGGCAGTCAACAAATTCGTAAAATGCCGTATAAACGGCAAATTCACAAAGGCAGATGTTACATCTCTGAATGTCTTGTAAGTCCGACAATTTTCTAAAATGCCGTATATCTTTTCATCGTACAGACGACATTTTACATGACATTTTAAACCGACATTTTCATTTTGGAGAGCCTAATGTGTCGGGAAAATTGTCGGCAAAAAAAATTCATTTACGAGTAATTCATAAAAATGTCGGGGAAAGTGGCACTTAAAAAACCACGCCCACTTTTCAATACACTATTTCAAAAGTGTCGTATATGTCGGAAAATTGGCGGGGAAATGCTCTGTGAATTTGTCGTCTGTTGCTACGACATTTTAAAGAGATTTTTTCCTTCCCGACACCGGTGAATTCCCCCCTATGACACAGTCCGTACCCAGGCAGTCATTATCAGAAACAAGCAGGGCCACCATAAAGGTTAAACAGGACTATGGGTTTAGTAAACGTGCCTAGAACAGGGGTGCAACTATAGAATATGGGGGGACCCGGGAGGTATAGGGTCCCATAAACTCGTAAATCATATCCAGTTTCAATAAATATTGGTAAATCTGATTAACCTCTAAACATTTTGGGGGCCTGAAAAATTATTTCCTGTGGGTCCAAGTAGGGATGCAACAAATCCACTATTTTGGATTCGGCCAAACCCCCAAATCCTTCCAGAAAGATTTAGCCAAATACTGGACCAAATCCTAACTTGCATATGCAAATTAGGGGTGGGAAGGGGAAACATTTTTTTTTTTACTTCCTTATTTTGTGACACAGAGTCATTTGATTTCCCTCCCCACCCCTAATTTGCATATGAAAACTAGGGTTTGGATTGTCCAAATCTGAATCCTGCTGAAAACAGGAATATCTAGTTATCCCATTGGTCTATAAACCTATTGGAGAATGTTTAACAAAAGTGGAGACTGCACACAATAATGGCAGATACACACAAGCAAATTCGGGGAAATTAGTCGCCCAGCAACAAATCTCCTCTTTTTTGGGGCGACTAGTCTCCCTGAACTGCCCTTCCTGTCGGCTAGAATGTTTATCTCCTGCAGGATGGCACTCGGAGTGCTTTGTTTTCCGAAGTTTCCTTGTGAGATAAATTATTGGCTTTTCTGTGAATAGACAGATGGGATGGCATTACCGAGAGCAAACCTTTTCAACACTGCACAACCCAACCCATTTTTCATTCAAAGGGAGAATAATTAAAGGGTACAAGTGGATCGGGAACCTGAATGCTGGACACAAAAACATGCAAGATAATGAATACAACGTGGAACATACTGACAAAAGGGAAACAAAAGTGTAGCCCTTGTATTAATGTCCCATATTTCATTATATATCTACGTATTTTATCTATTAGAGCCTGTGATGTGACAGATCTCAGTGATGTACATACTCTGAAGAAAGGGTGCTTCTTTACATCTTCAGCATCTTTTTCACTTGCACCAAGACGACGCTCGGGGTTTCTTCTTAAAAGCTGCAAACAAACAAAATATGCTAGAGGTTAAATACAACAGGAAGATAAAGTTTATCAGAAGAGCAGGGATAATTGTCTGAGGAGCAGATATGAATAGTTACAAATGTCACCATTAATATTATCATGCTGGAAACTTACTCTTCTCATTATGGAGATAGCTTCTGTTGAAAGAAATCGAGGATATCTCACTTCGTCGTTAACGATACTGTCAAACACCTCCTCTTCATCGTCTCCTGGAAAGGGGGACTGAAAAAGCAACGGAGACAGTTGAGTATTAAAGAGAATCACAGTAGGGTTATGGAAAAAAAGGCATCCTTTTTGAGGTTTTTTTTTTTTTATTCAGCAGAGCAGGGTTCACAGGAATATTTGATCCAGGTCCAGACCATGTACAGTAAACTAAATCAGCTGAATCAGGGCTGAAGGATACTCTAGTCATATAGATAGTGAGGTACCCTGGGACAAGTCAATAGCATGCATTTTCTAGATCATACCACTTTGCCATGCATGTCTACTCGCACGAACTCATTTAAAGGTTCTTATTGAACCTGATAAATCAAGAAGTAGTCAATTATGGTAACAGCCGTCTGAAAAGGACACATTGGAGATCTAATGAATAGCAGCAAATGTACCAGGAATATAACAAGTGTGCAAGAAGTTTGGATGAAAAGGGTTTGGTGTCAGGTTAGGAATAATTTAATGTAAAGATGAAGGGGAGACAGAATCTCCATGGATGACTTCAATCTTATCAGTGGTATAACATGCAGAATTAAGGAGGCCATACACGGGCCGATAAATGCCGACAGACAGAGATGGCAGCTTAGTGGCCTGTGTATGGGGCCCTCCGATGGGCTTCCCTGATGGATATCTGGCTGAAAGTGGACAGGACTAAAAATCCCATCAGATCGCGGCTGCATCTGTTCGTTGATACAGTCCCGTGATCCGACCGCCCATATCTCCTCTGTTCTGATCCGATCGTTCGGGCCTTGTTCAGCCCTAGGGCCCACGATGAAATCAGCCCAATATTGCCCACCTCAAGGAGAGATGTGCTTGTTTGGCAATGTCGCCAATTTCTTCTTGTATGGTCACCTTTAGGGAGCCTTGAGGAGGAACTGTGTGTACTAGAGAGGAGCTGAGAAGGCGTTGCATTTGTTTAATATACAGGTATGGTATCAGTTCTCCGAAAACCCATTTTCCAGAAAGCTCCAAATTATGGAATGGCTGTCTCCTATAGACTCCATTTTATCCAAATCATAATTTTTAAAAGAAAATTCCCTTTTCTCTGTAATAATAAAATAATAGCTTGTACTTGATCCAAACTAAGATATAATTAATCATTATTGGAAGCAAAACCTATTTATTGGGTTTATTTAACATTTATATGATTTTCTAGTAGACTTAAGGTATGAAGATCCAAATTGCAGAAAGATCTGTTATCCTGAACACCCTAGGTCCCAAGAACTCTGGATAAAAGGTCCCAAAGGTACCAATGTTTCAGACTGCAACAGCAATAGCAGCGGACGGTACTTGAGAAAAAGCATTTGTTTATTTTGTGGTAGTCGGGACACACAATGTGAAAAATAAGGAGAACTAAATTAAGGGCTTTTTGGTTCCTTAAATGTGTAACAAAATGATGAACTCAAGGTAGAAGTAAATTCTAGTGGTCTACTGAGGTGAAGAAATGCAGGCTCTGTGAATGTCAGGAATAATTCTGGCACATTTGGCTACAGATTAGAAATGAGCAGAGTGTAATTTGCAGCACTGCCCCTGTGAATCATGCACAACAGGCAAAACTAGAGATTTGGTTTTTTAACTACGATGAATCTGCAAACATTTAAGAATTTTAAACCTAATGAAAAGTTACAAGTCTTGTAACAAAGCACAACAGTGTTCATGTTCCTTTTACCCTTTTGTTAAGATTGTCAAAACGGGTTTAGTTTTGCATATATCTATGTAAAAGCACACTAGATTGATGTCTGCAATAAAAAAAAAAAAAAAAAAACAATTGAAGGAAGCCAGTGGCACAACACACACATAGGCTCAATATGCTGGTTTCCTAAAAGGGCTAAAGATTTTTTACTTTTATATTGAAAATCCCGAAGTGCCTACAGTTTTTGTAAGATTGGATAAACAAGCTTGCCCATCTCAGTGCACTGAACAGCAGGTTATTTGATCTGTGTGAGCCGAGAACCACATTACTACAAGTATACGACTCATGAAAACCTGCCAATGAAGCATCAGTTTATGTTTCATCAGTTCATTCTGTTAAAGGAAGCTATAATCTTACCTCACCAACAAGCATCTCATAAATGAGAACCCCCAAACCCCACCAATCCACTGCTCTGGTGTACGATGTCTCTGTAAGCACCTCTGGAGCCAGGAACTCAGGAGTCCCACAGAAAGTGCTTGTCCGGTCCCCAAAGCCCATTCCTAAAATACAAAGAACATTGTAAGCTGGAAGCTCAAGCTTTATTCAATATGGAAAGCTTTTCTTTTGCACAGAACTGGACACCAGCTGCAGAAAGGCGCACAGTATAAACACAACATCATTTATGTTGCTAGTGCGATTCGGTAGCAAAATGGATTGACTACAGGTTGTCAGAAACACAAGATGGTAATGTGAGAAGAGAGATTGCTGCTAGAATTTTCTTTATCCAGCCTATAAACATTAATGAAAAGTTCAGCGTCCCCTGAAAAGCCAAAAAACGATAATACTGTAAAAGAAGAAGCCCTACTTTGGATAGTCACCATCATGCTCAAAATAACAAGAGGACCAAGTCCTCTGAGTGAAACCGGTGCTCAGGTCAAGAGACACTTATCCCAAGAAATGTTACCATGCAGGGAGGTGCCAGCCTTTGAGCACCATGACCGCAAGTAAATAGTTTGGGCTGCTGTATAGGGATTACCTAGACGTGGTAGGGTGTGGCTTATCAACTTTATGATCAAAACTTTGTAACTAAAACCTGGGTTTATGAAAATGCATGCACTTGCATAGATACTAAATGACTTATGAAACAGGGTACCAGGGAGTGTACATTGATGAATGCCCTCTCGTTTTTGTTTGCTTTTAACTTATATCTGTTGCGCTTCCATTGTATTTATATATTTTACTTAGCCTTGGAGTGCTCCCACAAGCTGCCTATTTTGCATGAAAATATATCATACCTTCTTTGCAAAGACCAAAGTCTGCAATCTTCACAAATCCTTCAGTGTCCAACAGCAAATTATCCAACTTCAGGTCTCTAAGAAAGAACAATGTAATGCAATACATTTAAACACAACTTAGGCTTCATTTTCCACTCCTACTTGTCCCATTTTGTGAATGGGATAGCACAAAATGAGAATCGCTTACTACAGGTGTGCAGCACGTATGAGTACTATACCCTGTGCCCCTTTTGTGTCTAAACAGGTTCAGTTCTACTAACCAGCATAGCAGGGCATTAGTTACATTACTATATACTACCATTCCTTTCCCTTGTTTGAATTAAAAGAAAGTTCATCTGCCCAGGGTTGGGATGCATTTATGCAAACATTTCTGTCTCCCCTTTTATGTCATGCTATAAACCAAAAAAAGGGTTGGTACCAGTTTGAGAGATTTGGTGTAGTACTTCATGTCTTATACATGCATAAACTATCTTTTACACACAGATGACATTTGCTTTCCTAAATTGGTGTTGACTTATGAATTAGACTTTCCAGTACATGGCTGTACAGATACCTAGGCAAACCTTTTGTCTTTTATAAATGCTTACCTATAAACAATCTTGTGTTCATGCAAATACTGCAAGCCAAGGACGACACAGGCGGCATAAAATCTAAAAAGGTAAACAAAATATCAGTTGCTGTATTAAATAAACATTTCATACTATTGCAACACACCTCTGCTTAAATTAAGCTTTTATGTATTTTATGTAGTTAAAGAGGCTGAATTTCAAAAGTAAAGTTACCCAGAGCAACCAATCAGCAATCAACTACCGGCTGAAAAGAAAAGCAAAGACCCAAAGGTCTAATTGCACTGGGGCAATTAAAACACTTATTTTGTTAGATAATAGCCCTGCATCTATCCAATTAATTCTGTAAAAGGTAAATATCCCTCTCTTTATGAGTTTTATTTCACCAAATAGAAACAAAGTACAAAGGCATTGTTACAATGTGCTCAAAATTCTGATTACGTTGTTATACTTTATCATGTGTTTTTCCATACTGCCTGCCTTGGCAGAGATAAGCTTGACAATTGCAACAGCTCTATAGATGTGCTGAGGTCCATGCAGATTAACTATGCAGATTTACTATGCAGATTTACTATGCAGATTTACTATGCAGATTTACTATGCAGATTTACTATTCAGATTAACTATTCAGATGCAAGAAATGTGGCAGCACCCACTAAAAGGTCCTTTAACACTAAAATAGGAAGAATGGCATGGATGGGTGAATGAGGGGAATATGATTAGGATAGGATTGGAACAGAAATTAGTGAAGAGCAGAAGCAATTTGTTATTTTAAATTGTTTCACAAAGAGGTTTCAGGCCAGTGTGGTTACATTTATTTTGATGCAATGCCCGAATGTTGCAGGCTCAATTTCTGTGTAGAAATCCTTATTGCATTAGGCAGTTAAATGGGGTCAGCTTTCTGAGCTTAATTCTTGCCAGCCTGTGCCAGAAAGGTTTGTGTAGCTATAGAAAGAATGGCAAGTTACATTTCTCTGGTACCCAGAAGAGTTCTCGGTTACTGATAATAGGGCTGTATGATGCCCCAAAGGTGAAATTGCAAATGGCTTTCTGGAAGAATTGGGCTGACTTTTCAGGGAACTAAAGAAGTGGTAGTTAATTATTTTTTACCAATGCAAAGCAGACATGCCATGTTTAATTGGCAGAAAGACAGGGGCAGTTTGTTGCATAAAGTCTTAAAAATTGTGTAAGGTTAATGCCCAGGTATTTTATTCAAAGGTGTGACTTAAGGCTAAACGGGAGATTTTGCAGGATGTTGTCGGAAAGACAAAACGTATCCTACAAGTTGGATGTAGATGGTAACTATCATATAGGAACGCTGCATCTTCATCAAACAGGATAAAATCTGAAGGTGTTTGACCAACTTCTTTTTTCCTACTGAAATAATTGACTGTCGGATGTAGATGCCTGAACAAACTACACTAACTTTAATTCTAGCTTTAGGGACGAACAGATTTCATAGCACCCTACGGGGTATATTTATCAAAGAGTGAAGTTCCGCCACTAGAGGGAAATTCTGCCGCTCTCCATTCATTTCTATGGGACTTTTAAAGGCGTATTTATCAAAGTGTGAACTTTCACTTCACCCATTGATAAATAGGCCTTTAAAAATCCCATAGAAACGAATGGAGAGCGGCGGAATTTCCCTCTAGTGGCAGAACTTCACTCTTTGATAAATTTACCACTACAAATCTAGTGTTGGTGTGTGGTGTTGTATGGCAAGATCAGATAAAATCTGACCCACAAAATGTGATCAAAATTCTGTGCAGCTTAACCCTAACCAAAGTCAAAATGCATTTGCATCAGTCTCTGTACTGTATTTAAGATTGCAAGAGGAAAAGCCTAAATTTAGAGGGCGTTGCTATATTTAAACATTTTTCTTTAGTACTGTTGACATTAAGAAATATCTGAATGACAAGAGGGTGATTTAGACGCGATTAATATTCCAAAGCTTTACCAAAAATACGTAAAAATGACAAACAGGATAAGGGCAGGGAGAGAGCACTACATACATCTGAATATGTAGATCAATTGCTATTACCTATTGTGTTCCAATTACCTAGCTTTTTAAGGGACAGTACTGATTCCATGTGTTATTTGGCTCACTTTGGACATTACAGCATGATCGAGGTTTAATGGCTATTGGCTTTTGGTTGGCACATATGAACTCATATCCCGAGGTCCACAATACATTTTTGATACAAGCTTTGGCTTATTTACTCAATTCAAATTATTTCATGTTTGCACCCTCATATGCTAATCTTTTTTGTGGGTTTATGGGAGTGTATGTTTATTTAAGATTTATCCAACCCCTTAAAAATCAAATATCATTAAATATTTTAGGTAGATCGATATTTGATTTTTGTTTGGGATGGGGGGATCAGTCTTCAGTTGATGCATTTGTACAGCATTGTAACAATACCGGATGGGGAATTTCTTTCACTGGTGAGTTTAATTCATGAGAAATGAGCTTTTTGGACATCAAATTGACTATATATGATGACAAAGTTTTGACTGATTTGTTATGCAAACCAATTACTCATAACACCCTGCTACACACAAACAGTGGCCATCCTAAATCTGTTGTAAAGGGGGTCCCAGTTGGGCAGTTCCTAAGATTGGATTTGCACTACTTGGGAATATGTGCAGGCAATGGTTTTGTTGGACAGATTCACAGAACTCTAGTTTGAGTATGACAGGGCTGTATTGGCTCAACCAGTTTGTTATGCGCTGGACGAAATAATGGTAGGTAACTTTGAGACCTCCTCCATGTGATAATCACTTTCTCAAAGAATAGCCACAAAGTTTTGAGGGATTGTTCAGCACTATTGGGGTCTTTTATTACAGGACCCGATTTGTTGCCAAGAAAGGAAAGAGTATAGGATATTCTGTTTCTCCCAGTTTACATGATGGGGCAAACAATGCAGAAATAGGCATTGGTTGGATGTCAAAGGTAGCTACAGGTATGGAGGGATTCGTTGCCATGCCTGTAGATATAGGTTTCCATCTAAATATTTTGTAGGCAGAAATGGTAACCAATTATGCAATACTATTTATGCTAATTGCAGCACCAGGTTGTTTATTTAGCAACTTGTGAAGGTGCCCTAAAGTGCGTAGGGAAGACCAGCTGACCTATTAGGAAACCTATTTCTGAGCATTTAAACTGTGTCTCCTGCAAAGATGCTAGTTAAGCTATAGCAAAGCATCTTATGAATCAACATAAGGGCTAGACCACACGTGAAGATTCAGGGAGATTAGTCACCTGACGACTAATCACTGCTTCTTTGGGGCGACTAATCTCCCTGAATTGCTTGCCTGTGTCTCGCACCCGCTAAACTGTAAAGTCACCTGCACCTATTAACATGCGGCGCTGCATTTTCTTAAGTCGCTGAAAATTGCAACTTTGAGCGACTTTGCAACTTTGAGCGACTTTGAAAAACGCAGTGCCGTGCGTGAATAGGCACAGGCAATTCTTCATTGAAGCAGCTGGAAGGCAGAGGAAAGCAGTTCGGGGAGATAGTCACGAGGCGATTAGTCCCCAGGCGATTAGTCCCCAGGCGATGAATCTCCCCAAATCTTCTTGTCTGGACTAGCCCTAATGGTAGGACGTGAGGTTTTCCAAATGATAGAGGGAAATGCCCTTTTGAAGGAGGACGCTTTTCGGATATTTACTTTGGGTACTATTTCACCAAAGAGCTTAAATAGGGAATTAGAACTAAATTGTCTTTTAGAATGAAGTATATATATTAATTTCCCTTTCCTAGTCTGCAACGTTTTATTTACTTATGTTGTTCAAATACACTTAATATACTGCATGTGGTATGTTTTTGCATATGTATTTATTTATGATGAAATTTGCTGCCTCTGTCCTTTTCATGAAATATTGAGACATATATGGTCTTCACTGTATGAATTATATCATATAGCCTTGAACCATGAATTATTGATTGGTTACATGACTTTTTAATTATATGTAACTGTGTACTTAATTGATTTTAGCATTATAAATAAGGAGTGTCAATAGGGGGCATTCAAGCTTCTGAGGAAGTGACTCGCATTAGCGTAAAGCAGTGCTCCATGTAATGCTCTCTCCCTGCCCTATACGGTTTATGTCATTTTTACATATTTTTAATAAAGCTTTGGAATTTTAATCTTTGAACGGGTCAACTGGTAGATCCCAATCTACCCTTTGGACTCTCTTAATGGATTGAAGTTAATTTGGGGGAGAGAACTATTCTGCATGACCTCCCAAACGGTTACATATTCTCTTAAACACAAAAATCTACTTACACTGCCCTTGGTTCTGAAAACACATCAGTATGAATGTGCATCATCAGGTCCCCACCAGCTGCATATTCCATAACAAAGCACACGTGATCTTTGGTTTGGAAGCAGGCAAATAGGTTTACCAAGAAAGGGTGCCGTATACTATTCACAGTTTCAAAAATGCGCTTCTCACACATAAGGCTGCAAAGTAATACAAATAAAAATATAAAAAACATTGAAGGGCATCTTACATGCAAGAACTCATAGTGTTGTGGGGGTGCTAGGTTAAATGTCCCTGAGCAACATTTTGTGGAGCAAAATAAAGCTTTGTAAAATAGGATGCCCAACCAACCCCCCCCCCAGTATATAGGTTTGAAGCTTTAAAATTATTGAAGAACATGGTTGCTATTGAAAACGATGTTCTATACCATTCTGTTCTCTCTTTGCTTCCAAATTTGACTATCGAACAACATAGCAGATGCCAGCTGATTAACAGGGGGGAGGAACAGACTGCTGCAATTTTGTTTCAAGAGTCATAACCAGCAGTGAATGCAGCCAATGGGAGCAACAAATCATAACAGTGTAATTACATTTACAAATATCTTTAAAACCATAGAAAAATGCTTTAAAAACGTATGTTGTAAGGCTGCTTAGAATGCCATTTTTTATTATACAAAAACAATTTTAGGTTTGTTTTGCCACCAATATGGATTCATGTAGCTTAGTGTGGATCAAGTACAAGGTACTGTTGTACTATTACAAAAAAAAAAAACAGAATCATACCTAAAAATTGGATTTGCTTCAAACGAACTCTTTGAAAGATGGGCTTCCCATAATTCTGAGTTTTCTGGATAAAGGGTTTCAGGAAAAGGGATTCCATCACTGTATACATACAAAAAAAATATACTGACCTGTCAACTTCATCACGTGCAACAATGTCTCCTTTTTTTAAGGCTTTGATTGCAAACATCTCGTTTGTGCTTTTGTACTCAGCCAACAACACCTACGACAAGACAGCTTCATAAGTTACCTCAAACATTTTAATGACATGTATCTGTTAGTTTGAGACCAACTCACCTTTCCAAAATGTCCTCTCCCAAGCACAGCACAACAATGGAAATCCTGGAGATTGAACTGAAAACGCTGCGGAATCCTGAAAGTGAAAAAATGTATGTTTATTACCTTCCTAGCAACAGCAGCTTCATCATCGTATTGTGAGGTTACAGATTTTCTGTACCGTCTGTCCTCGGATTCTCCAATCGTGCTATAATTCATATCTGATACAGGAATCTCTGGTTCAATATTTACTTCTGCCGTTGGCTTTGCAATGATGCTATTTCTGTTGTTTGAGTTTTCATAACTTGTTCCTGTATCCTACAAAAGGTAACAAGGATTGATTAAAACACTTTTATGAAAAAAAAAATGGTGGACTCCATTTGAGAAACATCAATATGCACAAAATATATGCAGTTTTGCCTGCATTGTACACAAAGTTCTATCAAATTTTATTACTGCTCAACAAGCAAAGCTGAAGTTTAATAAATCATAAAAATAAAACCTAAGCTATACAGTCACTAAGCATGCATTGGTAATTCAAGAGAAAAACACCACTCCAGAATTTCAATGCAACAGGTTTGAGACAGATTCTAGTCTTATGAAGAAATGTTTAAACACAAGTTGCCTTTTGTGTCTATAACCAATGTGCAGACGTGATCCAGTGGCATGAGATTACCTGCAGCATGCAATGATTAATTCATAGGGGGCCTTTCCCTAGGAATTCTGCATTCACAACAAATGCATTACTTTGCATTTGTGCTTCCTGATTTTTTTTCCTTAAAGGGCACCTATGGGGCTAAAAAAATGCCCAAAACCGAAGGTGCGGGCTGATAGAGCCCGCATTCTGGTTTGGGGTTCAAGTAGTTAAAAAAAAAAAAAATCCCCCTGCCTGCACTGGCTTGCTCGAGCCGCCATGACAACCCATGCGCATGCGCAGAATGAAAAGCTGCCTGAACTTGCAGCAGCTTTTTATTCAGCTTATGCGCATGATGTCACATGCGCATGGGGTGTCATGGCGGCTCGCACCGGGAGCTCCCTCCTGGCGCGGGCAAGCCAGTGCAGGCAGGGGGATTTTTTTTTTTTAACTACTAGAACCCCAAACCGGAATGCGGGCTCTATCGGTTTGGGGAATTTTTTTAGCCAATAGGTGCCCTTTAACCAAAAACGTTTTTTGCATAAGGAAAGATAATATAAATATAACATTTACTGGTTCTGACTCCTGAAATAAAGCAGAATCCACCTACTTAACAGACCTGGCTAACTGACTGCTGCAACATTGTTTCAAGAGTCAGAACACTGGATAAATGTTTAGAATAATATATTCTTTCATTATGCAGACAAACAAAAAAAAACAAAAAAAAAACACAGTTTTTATGTTAAGGTTTATTCCAACAGGAGGCTTGGCAAGGTTAAGAAAATTGATATTCCTAATCATTTTTAAAAACCATAGCAGACATTAATAAACTTTACATTTAAAAAGGCTGCTTCAACACACTCTGTCATACAAGATTTTAACCTGTATAAAAATGAGAAAAAGGAAGAAAGTAGGGATACCGGCACTGGGATATTAGGTGTTTTATGTTCTGCTGAAGGCTGATAGAGGTCACCAAGAGAAGAGGACCGAGGTGGAGCAGGAGGAGCTTCTGGTTCAAAGTCAAAATCCAACTTTGGTACAGTAGATTCACTGTAAAGAAAAAAAGTGATTATCAATTTTTTTTTTTTTAACTTTCCATGCCTAGGTTTTCTTCACAGTACAGTATGTAAATAGCCAAAAAATGTACTGTGATTAGCAATCATGTTTAATCAGTAAAAGAAATACCTGATTGGTGAAAGTTCTAGGTTCCGTGGATCCACCACAGACACAGCAGCAGGAACAGCAACCTGAGGGCTGTAGGTTCCAGAATGATTCACTGTAGGAATTGCTCTTCTCACCAGCCTGCCCCATGTGGCAATATTAATGTTCATCTGAGGAGCACGAAGAAATGTTTTGCCTGCAAAATTCACAGCATGCCATTAGGATTACTAATTGGACTTTTATTTAATTAAATCTGCCAATAACTTTAAACATTTTTTTTAAAGTGACAACAGTTAATAAGCAAAATAACCTAGTCGAAAGCAACTTTTAAAGATAAAACTTCTTCCTCTTCCTTGTGTCCAGACAAATTCAAAAACAAGCTTTTGCACACACAACAACCCAGATTTTTTTTAAAGGTGGTTGTAGCCAATAAAAGGTTAAAAAGTTTCTGCAATCAGTTGCAAAATATTGCACCATATAACAGAGGTGTAAAGATTTACATGGGTTAGCATACTGCTTGCACTTCGGTACACTGTACACCTGCAATGGTGAGGGGAAATTGCAGGCATAGAATGGGCTTTGAACCCCTATAGATGCAACATGTAGTGGAAGCCATGCACTTTTCCCTTGGTCAAGGCACATGTAACATGGCTCATGCTGTGACAAACATAATTCTGTGCAAAATCTTGAGTCTCAATATCCTACATGAGCCTTAGTTTATGCAACCTTTACCGGTCACATTTAACAACATTCTGTAAGGGCACAAGAGCCTTGGTTTGTTCTAAAAAAAATTTAACTTCACTACTGATATTGAGCTGAAATAATCTTTTAATCTTGATGTGATCTTAAAGTAGCCAAACATATGTACCAACATACCAAAAAGTTTGGAGATCTCTGCTAAAGGTGTTACTATGCTATCAATCACTTGGGTCTCACTCGTCAACACTCTCATTCAATGACTCCCACAGTAAACAGACCCTTTAAAGAAATAACCATATATTACCTTGTTGCTTTGAAAATATTTTCTTTTGCCTCTGAAGTTTTGGCCTTCTTTCAATCACTGGGTTAAAGAAGGTTACCTGTTTTGAATAAATACATTTTTTTTTTATATGTACCTCTTCCATCAAACTGTTAACTTGTAGTTTGGCTCCAGGCTTTAGAGAAAGTAATTCCCATCCTTTATATACAAAGAAAACAACTGCATGGGACGACTGTGGTTAGGGGCTTGCCACCCTTAGATAGGAGGACTGTTTGGCTGGGTGACTTGTGTGTGAAAGGGGGGCAATGGATATTCAGGAGTAACTCATAACGATTGAGACACTTTTTCCATGGGCACTGACCTGCACATTTCAAATGTTGTAAGATGGTGCTGTTAATGGACTAATAAGAACTTTTATTCACATCTTAAAGAATATAAAGCCAAAATGTTAATGTTAGGAGTAACCAACACTCTACCAACTGAACTGGTCCACTGTGTTGGCAGTGGGAGGAGACTGTATCTGTGCAGTGTCTCCATTACCATCATCTAAACGCTAGTTACACCCTTTCTCCTTGACATACAGAGTGCACTCTTTTGCATTTTCTATCACACAACAAATACAATGTTGGCAGTTGTGTTAACCTACCTCAGCAAAAAGTGTGCCCTGAGGTTCTAAATAAAGGCACATGCCATGTCGCTGGTTGTCCAAGAAATCTTCTAGTCTCAGAAACTTAACTGCGCATAACGATCTCCAGTCTCGCCAAAACACAGAGATCTCCAACTCTCGTGACTAAAGAAAAATAACAATTGTCATGAATACATTTCCAATACATAATAATTTTAACTTCCCATTGCCATCCTGGGTATGAAATGTTCATAACTTTTGGGGCAGGGATGGGTTAAAAAAAAGAGAGAGAAGTGGGTTCACCAAGCAGAAAGGGTGGGGGTTTACAAAGTAGAGGATGGGGTTTAAATTTAAGGTCCAATTAGGTTGAAGTGGTGAGGTTTTTAAGTCTATTTTCAGAACAGTAGATGGGTGACTGTAACAGCAATCATCCCAAAAAGTCTGAAAGCCTTTGTTGTACTGTATCTATCAAAACTATGTATATATTAAGAAGTGACAACATAGTCCGCAGTGCAACACAATAGAAGGGAATATGTGCATTCGTATATGGACTGATACACTGATATTCATTCATGCATACAGTTTAAAAGGGGAAGGGGTAGGAGACACAAGGCTTGGAGGAAGCTGCATTCTAATTGGCGCTACATAAACAAACCTATAACCTTCCCACCTGCTGGATAAAGATAAATAATTTGTTTATTTAAAAGGGGAACGATCATCAAACCCAAAATATTGTATGTTACAGGCAACAGTAATCTCCCTAATTGTTTAGCTCAAAAAAGAAATCTGCCCTGTTTCAAAGATGCGTGTGTAACTCCGCTACCCTACTTAGTCATCAGCAGTGGGGGGAACTGGACATGTCTTTGCTGCTGACAAAGTCAGATTTTAGCAAATTACATTTATCTCCCCACAATCTCTTTTGGAAGTCTCCAAAAGAAAGGAAAATGCATAGGCAGAGAAAACAAATGGACAAAGAAACAAGGGATTGCAAGAGAAGAGAAATGGAAAGAATACAAAGTTGAAAAAAAAAAACGAGTGGGCAATGAGCAATAACAAAAAACACAGCAGCAGCCTCTTTTCATTACAGGGATATATTTTCAGTGTATTCACGAAGGCCAGAATTTACATATATATTCATTTGCATGAAAGCTTGTTATTCAGACTTTATCTGCACTGCAATTTCTTGTTGTTGGGGAGGTGAGACAGGAGGCTGTCCAAGAGTTCATCCTTACCCTATCCAGTTCCAGTGTAAACTTCTGATCCCATGACTGATTGGATATTGGTTTCCAGTTGGTTTGACCAACCACGGTATTGTCCAGCTTTAACACAGCACAGACCTCATCTGTAAGGAAATTTTAGCAACTCAGCTTAAAAGACTAAGAGGATTTGAAGAAAAAAAAAAAAAACAACAAAAAGCTTGCTGTTAAAATCAGCGACAACAAAATATCTACTTAAGAACAGATTAGTTAGGAATTTTTTTTTTCACCCTTGAAGTACGGAACGGTCTCCACATTGGCTGTGCACACAGTAGGTTGTGCTTTGTGATCCTTTGGTTACAAGGGTTAAGGGGCACATGAATGCACATTCCATTGACCTAGCAGTTTCTGCCATCAGGCATGGGGTTTAACCACAAATTAGTGTGAACTTCGTTGATCACCTCTGAAAAAGTCAGTGTTAGTGTATGGAACAAATCCACAGAAATCTGTTCAAAGGCCATAACCTATTTAACCGGACAAAGGTATTAAATAACTTTAGCTAAATCGCAACTGCTCCCATGTTTTAGAGTGTTTTGTACCATTCAGCAGTATATCAACAATGACTCTACTAAACTAGATACTCTGAAGTCTTATTTGTAAAGAATGAAGCCTTAAATGGGGTAGCAAAAGAATGAATGGGCTTTATACATAAGTGTGCCAGACTAAAGCTCCCCATAGACTCAACAATCTTTCCCTGCCGAACGACCGATTTTAGGGAAGTCCGACCAATCTGTCAAATTATCGTGCGGTTAGTGGGATACAAACGATCGTTCATCTTACGATTTTTCGTCTGACATCGGTCTGATGATTGATCGGCCAGGTTAGAAAATCTTTATCGGTCCCCATGCAATCTGTCTATGTTTGCAGGGCCAGGCAGCCTGCGATCCTTCAGTTTTGCTGCAATATCGCCTGAAATGGTCTTTTTAGTTGATGGACACATCAGGCATGTAAACGATCGTTTTGAGACAATCGTGGTCTCACGATAACCATTAGATCTTTCAAAAAACTTTACGTCTATGGCCAGCTTTACTGTAGCACTCGGTATTTTCTATAATGGTCCCTAAAATTTAAAGCCCAAGGGACTATTGTTCTAGCATAAAAGGGTTAAACCAATTTAACCACACTATCTAAATACAGAGATATGTTGGCTCTCCCTCACACTAATAATGCTTTCCCTTTCAAAGCAGATTGCATGCAAAGTGGAAAGCACTGGAACACTGATGCAATCTGTTCAATATGCTGGTGTCCTATGTAATCTAAAGCAAATAGCTTAAATGGGTCATCATTATACTGTAATGCCCTAAAAATGGAAATCCAGTGTTACCGAACAGAAATACCAACAGGAGATGTTGCCCTTGGTCATAACCTGCCACTGTAGCTGCAGTCGAATTCCTGCCTTCCAATAATACTATTAGGAATGGCTGACAATACTAGAACACATTAGGGATTTAGCAAGGGTTGAACGGAAAATTTTGACAAAACTGTCAAATTCGACTAAGGATTTATTAAGATTCAATTTGAGTTTTTTTTATGTGAATTCGAGTTTTCGAGTCTATTCTATTGATCTGAGTTTTAAAAATTTAATTTTAAGTTTTGATTGGTCGAATTTCGAGTTCATGGGAGTTTAAAAAAAAAAAAAAAACTCAAATGAATTCAAAATTGATAAATGTGCCTCCTGGTGTAATCTAGGGATGCACAAAATCCACTATATTCGGCCGAAACCCCCAACCAAATCCTGGATTCGGTGCATCCCTTATAAAAATAAATTCTATTTTGTAAAACAAATATACTGTATACGCATGATAATGTTACTGAAATGTAATCTCAAATACAAAGAGCAAAGTCTTCCGGGGGAGGGGGGGGGCAGCAAATGTCTGCAACCAGATCATGTATATTATTAAGGCTACACGAGTCTGAATTGTACTTAGGAGCAAGAAATGCCTCTGTATATTAACTGAACATCAACCAATTAAATGAAACAAAAACTGTTACTGAACTGGAAAAGTCATCCGTCTTAAGAAGGTTCCGACTGCTACCGCTTTTATTTTTACTTGTTCTGCTCATGAAAGAGGAGCGCGCTTCACTTGGGCTCCACCCTGGTAAGGTAGCAGAGGCAGCCTTGGATCTGCCTGGAACTTTTTCCAGAATATCTTGACAGCCCATAAGTCGAACTTCCAAGGTACCTTCAAAACGGAAGCAAGAATGTAAACGACTGTGGAAAAATGTTTAACCCTATAATCCCCAATACTTTCAAGAGGATTAAAGACACTTTGAACACAAAGAGAAGTTCTGTTGTGCCAGTGATTATAATAATGAGGGCTCACAATGCAAAATCCTAGGTTCAGAATGGAAATCTTTGCACAGGGATATTGGTCATGCTCAGGGAAACTCTGTGAATACATTTACAGTTGTGTTGGACAAGGAAACATTTAGTTGAACAACAAAGTATGGAAGAGACAAGAAAAGCATACACTTTTGTAAACACTAACTAGATTATGACACAGAATACAAATGCTGATAAAACACTGAATCAGAAAAGTAGTAACTCATGAATAAAATATTTAGATTTTTAATTAAAGGATTTTTATAGGAAATATAAGTAATCTTTTAATAAAAAAGAACTACATACAGAATACGGAGTTAGTATACAGAAAGAACATCTGTATTTGATGTCTATTTTAGAATACAGAAAAAAATGTATCTTTAAAGGGGGAGGGAAAAATAATTGCATCCCTAATATAAACTTTCCTCTTGAATGCTTGGGGAATGGTTCCCATAGAAATGTGCCAATCTTTCCCATAGAGTTGTACTGTTGTACATTTGTAAGCCTTCATAGAATGACTCATGCATATTTTCACCTGTTAAAGCTGCTGGCTTGGATAGTGTACTGTACTGATTCTGTGTAGAAATCATGCTTTGGCGTGGACTTAATGTTGGAGATGCAACTAGGGAAAGCTCCTCAATGATAACACTGCTCTTGGGATGGTTTTTTGGAAGTTCATTGAGTCTCTGTTCCAGGGAATATTTTAACAGGTCCAGCTTCTGACTTGACTCGTTAAATCTTGCTTGAGCCTGTCAAAAGCATATTGTAAACAACAATGTATGGCCACAAAACAACAAAAAAAAGCACAAAATACATAGATAATCAAAGGACTGCTATGTGATGGTACAGAATGATTTCCTTTATTTAAAATTTTTAATTTAGGATTGCTCCCAAGAAAAAATCCATGTGTGGTATCAGTTCAACTTCTAGGTTGCAATTCTGTATTAGGCCAATAGCTTTACAAAAGGGTAAAGTTGGCTTACCTTAAAGGAATAGTTTGGTGTAAAATATTAACTGGGTAAATAGTCTGTGAAAATAAAAAAATGTCTAATATAGTTAGTCAAAAATGTAACATGTAAAGTGTCTGGAGTGACTGAATGTCTAACAGAATAGCCAAAACACTACTCTCTGAGTTAATCAGTGACTTGAAGGGGGGGCCACTTGGGACATAACTGTTCAGTGAGTTTGCAATTGATCCTTAGCATTCAGCTCAGATTCAAAAGCAACAGTTAGTAGTGTTCTGTTATGTTAGACATCCAGTCTCCAGCCTTTATATATTACATTTTTGCCTAACTAACTAGATTAGAAACAGATTTTATTTTCACAGACTGTTTACCTAGTTTTTATTTTTATATTGACCAATTCCTTTAAAGATGCTGGAATTGGATATGAATCAGTGTTACGGAATTGCAATGCATGGTGTAACAGCTTCTGAAATGAGGGCAGACCAAGAATATAGAAAATAATTCTCAGATAATTCTCAAATACTACTCAATAATAGTGTATATTCCTGGTTTGGCCTGCTCAGGTCAGGTGACAATTAGAAAGACTTAGGGGCCGATTTACTAAATTCACGTAAAGGATTCGAAGTTCGAACGAATTTGATCGAATTTCGAACGTAGGATTTATTCGTTTGGTCGAATATGTGAATTTTGGCATATTTGATCATCGAATAGGGTATGATTGAACGATCGAATACAGTCGAATGGACGAATATTCGATCATTCGACCAGCGAAGAATTTTAATTTTAAAGTTTATTCGATTGCCTACTTCACCAGATTGGACCTACCGAATTGCAATAGAAGCCTATGGGAGCACTCCCATAGGCTTCTGAGACTAAGTCCTGATCGAATAGGATTCGTACGATCGTTCGAATCGTACAAATCATTAGAATGATCGAATGATTTATTCGACTGATCGAATAAATTTGTATTCGAACGTCGAATGATCGAATATCGAATAAAAGGTAGCCTAGAACTTTTCGATTAACAATCGAAAATCGAATGCTAATCGAATATCGAATAGAAACTAATTTTTTTGGGCGAATAATAGTAAATTCGCCCCTTAATGTTGAATACAGACACCTACAAAGTTATAATTCCAAAATGAAGACCTTGTTTTTTTAACCAGCAATCCAACTGTTCTAAAAATGTCCAACCCTTCGCCAGTGTACAGACTACTGCAAAAGCCGGCTTGTTCAAGAGCCAAATGTTCAGCTGAATCCTACTCGCCTTCACTTAAAGGAGAACTAAATCTTAAAAATGAAGGCTAGAAATTCCATATTTTGTATACTACTGAATCATCGTAAAGGTTCACCATCTCTATAGAAGTAAAGACCCAGGCCTTCAAAGTTGTCATAGGAGTTTCCCATCTTGGATTAGGTTACGAGTGTCTGTGACACTCACATGCTCAGTATGCTTAGAGCAGCTGTTGAGAAGCTAAGCTTAGGGGTTATTGGAAATCATCAAGTAGAAAATGAGGGTTGCCGGTCATTTAAGATTACAAGTATTACACAAGCAATAATACCACATAAGTTCCATGAAAAAATGTACATTAGAGAAGCAGACACATTCAAAAGAAAATTATTTTGTTTTCCATTAAGGAGAATTATATATTTGCTTCATTCTCTGCATGGCTGGTATTCGCAAAGCAACCTTCTAAAAGTAGGAAAAACTATTTGCAGCAACATATGCCATCCTGTACTTTGGACTCTTACCATAAGCAAATACAACTTGAGTTCAACCTACTTTCAGTTTTAATATTGCAACTTCATTTTAAAACAAAAGATTAAAATATTAATTTAAAAAAAAAATATTCTCATTAATATTGCATGTCTGCAAATAAATGTTTTATCAGACATCCTTAAAACCCATGGAGATGTATATATTAAATAAACTAAGACTTTATTTTACACTGCTAGGCAAGCCATACATTTTAGCAGCTCGATAACCAAACCCACTGTAAAAAATCAACATTTGCAATGCTGAACAGCAAACTTACTTCAGAAAGAGCCTTTCTGTCTGTAACTTTTCCAGAACCTAAAAGCTTCATGACATTCTTTGCCCCTTCAGCTACAGCAAATTCTATCCTAAAATGGTGCCGTAGTTCTTCCATTCTCAGCTCAAGTGGACTTATGACAGGTTTTGCTGAAAGACAAAACATTACACAGCATGTTTACCAATTAGCTGGAAGATAAAAAATAAATGCATTGAATACTGGATATATTTAAAAGACTGAAAACATTCAGCAGAAAGAAGTTAAGCTGCAGTTCAGTAACAGTTGGAGAGCTGCTGTAGATTATTGGAACATGGTATAAAGTGAGACGGAATTTACTTGAATTTCTGCATAGTCTGATTCAGTCAGTGCACGTAATTCTAACAGCAGCATAGGCCCTCTGTACTTGAACGTGAGTGCGGGAGTTTTTTTTTTCACATTACCAAGCAGGAATTTAAGGAGTTTGCTCATCGTGATTTATCTTCGTAAAACATGAAGCAGATTTTTTGGACCTCATCACTTTGACAATTTACTTGTCTGATTTCAGGTGTTTAACCCAGTGCATTTGTTCAGGGCATCACCTAAAAATGGTGTCGGTTATCACCTAAAAGCATCAGCACTGGTATTCGTCAGCCGATTTAGGTATGAAAACACAATCTGCAGTCTTCAACTCTCAAGTTGCCAGTGCTGTTCCCCCAAGTAAGAACTAGATTTTACTGTGGGCTTCCAGACACCTATCAGATGAGCAGAATTGCATCAAATAACTGCCAACTGGATTTTGGCTCATTTTCAGACAGATATTTATTAGACAGACTGTAGAAAGGGCCAGTAATCTGCCGACTGTCTGGAGGGGCTGAGCCAGCAGCTTTTATTGAACGGTAAATGACACTACTAGCCACTATATAACCATGGTGCTGGAGTGACTCAAGTCACTTGCTGTGGTGCAACATAAGTGGTGACCGCTTGCTTAAATTCAACAGACAAATTTGATAAGTCAATTAGATTTATTATTTAATCACTGTTGAAAATGGAGTTACTTGCTACACCAGTACCTTTACCATTATCAAAGGACATCTCATTAGTCTGCTGATTGGCTTGTAGAATTTGCATGCGTATTACTTCTATTTTTGTCTTGCTATCCTGGAGCATTTGCTGAGCTGTTCCAAGAAGTTTTCGATCCTGCAAAAAGACAAAGTATGTTTGCAACATAAAAAACAATTACTAATAAAGCAGAGTTCAACAGAATAAAAAAAAGGTCTGAAACACTGTAAATGGATTAACAGATATTCCCAATGTGATTACTCTACATGCTGTCTAAGAAAGTGTTCTCCCCCAAAACTAAATTTAAAGCAAAATGTGCCTTTTCAAATGAGAATCACCTTATAAAAAAATAAGCAGCAGGCAAAATGGGTTTCTGTGTGTCTTAAGTGTGACTTTTATAAATGAAAAAATATTTTATAAAAGAAAATGCAATATAAAATACACTTTACTTGTGTAGACAAAAAGAATAAACTCTTCTACGGACTACAAAATAAAAGCAGAGCTCATATTGGTAGCTATGGGTAAATGCAATGGTGCACAAGCCAGCAAATATTTAAAAAACGATCATACATTTCGGTTAAAGCTTTCCCAAATCTATTTCTATCCGAATTTCTAAAATTACTGGAAAAAAAAAATTACCACAAAGCTTCTGATCCCCCACATCATTAGGTACCAAGAAATAAGACATGTAAATTTGAATGTCAGAGAACTATTGAACAGCTTGAGGACGAATGTGCATAGGTTTACCGCAGTATTATGAGATATGTAGGGGCCCCCAAATGAAAATATCCTATATGCTCTGTCATTTCAGCTACTGCAGAAAAAACACATTTACAGCATTTAGCGTGGGGTAAAGCCACTAAAAATAAATAAAAAAAAAAAAAAACAAGATTACACCAGAAATCCATATCTTTTTGGACGCCCGTTGTGCATAGATGTCCCATGGCATGTACAGACCTTAAAATGAAAATTGTGCATAGGAATTTTCTTGGCTGCTAACTCAGCTTCTCCAAACAAAGTACCCTGCATGCATTTTATTTTGTAACTGTACAAAGACCCCAGAAAGCTATATATTTCAGGAAAGCACACATTCTGACAAATCCGTGGATTAATACATTATTCTACTCAAAATGTCAAAATGATGCTAAATCAACTCTAATGCAGGACTAAAATGCAATAAAATCACAAAAATTACATAAAACTACCGAGTCAATATTCACTGTCAAATTAATCGTTTTCAGGTAAAATTAATAAGATAAAAAAACCCTGTTTTTGTATACACTTCTCAAAGTTGTGCGGCCGTTTGTACACAAACTTTAGTTCTTTCCATTGCTCCTTTGTGGTGACATCCCTCTCTATGCAATTTAAAGTATAATTAAAAAAGCATTATTCAGAGCCAACAGGGTAACAGGCAGCAAGTAGAGAACAGCAAGGTTTCACAATAACTCTTACCAATAGATGTCACATTAAAGGCTGCAATGTTCAGTTTGGGGTATGACAATGTCCAGCGAGTGTCAACAGGACACAGTTGAGCCCTCCCATCAAACGCTCCCTACCCCACTTTCTTGTACCCTTGTCACAGACAAGAAGACATTGTCTAGTGTCACAGAGTAACTGGTGTTATAGCCAACATTGGGGCAAATTCACTAAAGCGTGAAGCGTCTAATGCTAGCGCTAATTCGCCAGCATGACGTCATTTCGCAATTTCGGTGATTTACCAAGTGTCCCTGGCGAAAATTCGCTAGTGAAGTAGATAGAATAGCACAACTTCACACCCTAACTACGCTAATTCACTAAGATACCAATTTTACTGAACGTTACATCTTGCGCTAGACTTTACTTCGCCAATACAATAGACAGGAGATTGAAAAAAAAAAAAGTTGACATTTTTTTCTAAGTCCCAAAAAAACGCTGGCATGTTTTACATTTTTTTAGGGTGATAGGCTGAAAAAGATCGTAAAATTTTTTTTTAGGGTAACCTCCTTTCCCCCAACATTTCCTAACATATGGCAACCCAACTATATACGGAGCACACATGTAGGGCAATAGAACACCTTTGAGTTATTAAAGGTTTCCTGGGCTTGTGTAGTGTAATGTAGTGGCTGCAGCATATACTTCTATCATACTTTAACTTTGCGCCGTATGGAAATTAGGCATCGCTAGCGTAAATGCGCTTTGCCTGACGATGTAACGGTAGCGCAAGTTTGCTAATTTTCGCCTCCCTGAGCACAAATTCGGATTTTAGTGAATTTGCGTAGCGCTGGCGAAGCTACGCCTGCCGATGTGCGGCGAACGCTAGCGAAGCCAACGCAGGCGCAACTACACAGGTTAGTGAATTTGCCCCTTAGATTCTAATTTGACCTGTTGTGTGAACAAGTGAACTGAACATATTTTTAAAAGCTCTGAGGCACTGCCTGGCTGCACTGTACACATAGCTTGGTTTTGGCTGCCTGCATTTAATGAACAACATCATTGGATATTTACATTTATATGAGGAGGGAGTTTAAGAAATTAGGACATATTTTAAAAGGAATGAAAGCACCTCAAGGCCCAGCATACCAGAAGTGAAGCATATCTTAGATAAAATATATAAAATAACTGACCCTGCATTAGCTTCCTACCCTATTCAATGACAGAAAAACGGCAAACTTCTCAGAGGTTCCTTGGCAACCTGCCTACCAACGCAAGGCACAATACTGTACCTGCTTTAGGCTTCCAAGGGCAGTGTGTTAATGTTTTACTATATGCAATTTTAAAATCATTATCATACAAACCCCATCAGTGAAAAATTGTTATTTTAATGTGCTGTACTTACTTTTGAAGGTCCATTAGAATAAGTCTGAATCATGTTTTCAGCTCCTTGCTTCACTTTTAACTCAATGTCTAGCTGCTTTTGCAATGCTATCAGCCTTCCATTAAAAGTAGAAGAGCCAGCGTCACTTTTAGGAGTATCAGGAGTTTTTGGACAATCTGCAAAAAACAAATGAAAATCATCAGATTTTACATATATCCTAGATTTCTAAATCTGGCCATAGACGCATAGATAAAGTCATATGAATCTTCGTTTCATATGATTTTCGGAACGTGTATGTCGTCCTGAGGTTTTGTTGGACATAATTTTCACACAATGCTGTCCTTCAATTAATTGGCAGAACATCACCTGACTTGTTCTTTTTCCTACTTTATTTAATCTGAATGGTTAGTGGTAGGTCGGGAGATTGCAACACATTGTCATTCACCAGACATAAGATTATATCTGCACGTCTATGGCCAGTTTAAGAGAATCTGCCACACAAAGCAAGTCCTTTGTTTTATCCGGCTACTTTAGGGTAAGATCAACCCTGGTGATTCTGGGAGATTAGTTTCCTGGCAGATATCGATCGGGGAAGTCCAGCGGAGGGCCCTATACACGGGCCAATGAGCTGCCGACTCGATCTGTCAGCAGCTTTTATTGGCCTGTATAGGGTCACCTTTAGAAACTCAGTTGCATGAAGTGCAACAGCTTCTGAAATAAAAACAATGCTGAGGTTTTAAAAAAATATATTTTTTTAAAATTACATTTACACACACATCATGTGTTGTTTAATCTGTTGAAGAGCAATACATCATACAGGGACTGCTCCATTTTAGGAGGCCATTAAGTGACTGCTAATGTCAATATTAAGCTGCCACATGGCTTGCCATTTTAAGATGCCTTCTTGGCCAGTTCAGACGGAGGAGCTGCTCACTGGTATATAAATGGGTGCCTTCCTAAAGGCATGCCCAATAAATACTGGTTTAAGAAATGTATTCAGATCAGCCTGATTTGGCCCAGATTGTGGGCAGCACATTGTGTAAGTGCCACAGCCAGGAATCCCATTACAATTCAATTGCAGGCAGCCTTTAAAATGGCAGGCAATACTTTACAGTATTCATGAGGGATTGTCTCATTTGTTAATTTACTTGTT
>CM044437.1:99650349-99661054 GCA_024363595.1 Xenopus borealis
ACGCTAGCGATTTTTTGGATCTTAGTGAATTTGCCCCATAGTTTCTTATAGGATTGCAGTCCACATAGGGCTTACGAATAGTTAATCACAGCCTTTAATTGGCAACCAATGGAACTTTGTGCATGCTTGTGTTGTTCTGCAAATTACTTTACATTTAAAAGTGTCTCAAAGGTAAAAAATGGTTGGGGCTCCCTGGTCTGTTCTAAGAAAATATAGCAGAAGCCAGTTGGTGTGGACACTGTTCAGGCCAATTTAGGCTCAAAGAACTACACAGACTTCAGAGGACAGAAGTTTGACATGACAGATGATGGCTAGACAATTAAAAAGAAAACATCCATTTTTTTTTTTTAATATGAATCCTGTGCAAACAGGGTTCTTCATTTTAAACATCTGTTTGCTGCAATTCTAATTATACAGTTTATACATGTAGGGGGGTATTTATTAAAGTCAAAAAATTTTAAATAAAATTAGAATTTTCAAAGTTTGGGGGGGTTTATTATATCTGGAGGATGGAAAACGTCCAAATTTAAAAAAACTGGCATCTCAAAAATGCTGTGGTTGTCTATAAGTAAATGGGAGAAGTCCTGAAGAGATCTTGATCTTCGCTGGGTTTTGTGCAATTTTAAAGTTTTTAGGAAAAAAATCCAAAAAATTCATACAATCCCGCACAGGAACTTTTCTGCAAAATGTACTGATAAATAATAGGAAAAAAAACGTGCCAATTTGGTCGGAGTCATTTTCAGAAAATAATTAAGATAGATTTGGACTTTGATAAATGGGCCTCATGGCTTTTCAAACAGGCTTTTAAAACGTTGTACAGGTTTTACAGCAGAATCTTGTTTTACCATAAAGCTTCTTGCAAAAAAAAAAAAAAAAAAAAAAAAAAAAAAAAAAAAAAAAAAAAAAAAAAAAAAAAAAAAAAAAAAAAACAGTTTTGCTATTAGCATGTGGATGGAAGCCAGGGTTCAGATAGTTGGTTTTTCACAGAATTAAATATATACTAAATAATAAAAAATAAATACAAATATTTTACATGCTCTGCATTTTTTCAGATGTAAGAAATAGTTTTGTTACACTGAGCAAACAGCTATTTCCTTAGTGTTTTTATGGAATCTTCACAGGTGAAACATGCAGTTGTTAAGTTCGGAATTGTAACATAATACCCTACAGCAAATGAAAAACATCAGAACATCACTTCAAAACCAGGAAAATAGAAAGCACTGCTATTTATAGGGTCTGTGTGGGCAAACTCCCAAATCCTCTGATCTAAGTAGTTGAATGTTCACTGTCCAAAACATACGGTATCAGCAATCACACAGCTAAAAGGAAAAGTAATAAGGCATATTCCCTGCAAAGATTTGCTTGAGCCAGGGTTTTGGCCTAGTGTTGCGTAGCCAGAAATGGGTCACCAAGCTGTTTAATCTGAGCTCTTTTACAAGTGTGTTTTACTTCAGGGCCTTCAAAGAATAAGTACAGTGTGTTCCATGTAAATGGAATACACTTAAAGGAACAGTAACACCAAAAAGTGTTTTAAAGTAAAGAAAATATCATGTAGTGTTGACCTGTGCTGTTAAAACTGACCTGTTTGCTTCAGAAACACTACTATACTGTAGTTCATATAAACAAGCTGCTAAGTAGCAATGGCGGAAATTGAAAAACTGCTATATGGCACAGGATAAGTAATTGATAACAGATAACATTATGTTCTACAGAGCTTATCTGCTATCTGCTGGTTAACTTCAGCCTTTTCTCCTTTGAATGTCTGCCCCCATGGCTACACAACAGCTTATTTATATAAACAATAGCAGTGCTTCTGATGCACTGCAGTTTTACCAGTGCAGGGCAACACTGCATTATATTTTTATTACTTTAAAACAATTTCATTTTTGATGTTACTGGTCCTTTAACAACACTGTGCATATTAACATGTCAGCAGCCAATAAGTATTCGTAACGACAAGACATTTTTCACTAAGTTTTAATGCCCATAGACTAATTAGCAATAAAAATTGTCATGTGGAAAAAAAAAAAATAAACCCATAGACCTCAATGCACTTTAGCACATTTTTGCCGTTTCACAAATTTTTGGCAAAAGGAAAATGGGTCAGATTCACCCATCACTATTAATTAGCTGTGTTCAGCAAGTTGCAAGTAAATAAGTGAAGGTAAAAATATGATTGGTTGCCATGTGTTTTGTGACCAGTAATAGCAAATGAGCCATAGTAAATCCCAACATTCTATCCATAAAGCTTTCTTCATGTACAGTTACATTTATATTTAAATTTCTTCTCTACATAAAGACACATTAGCACAAAAATAAACAGTCACCCATCTAAAGAAGAGTTTACACAAATGAATCACATTTGAATGTAAATGCACAAACAATTGTAAATCGTAACAAGAAATCTATGTTGGCCTTAACTGTGAATTCATCTGAAATGCTCTCACACTAGGGCAAGGAGATTCCGCTCAGATTATCGTGCCAACTCTCTGGCACGCTGCAACTCTGGTGCAACAGTGTACAACTTTACTGTCAGGAGTCACATCTAACATTGAAACAAGTCAATGAATAGAATTACTTACATTTTTAAAAAGCACAGTTAAAATAAAAATATAAAAAGATGATTCACAACAAAGAAAAATAATAGAATTCATAACACAGATACAGAAAAAAATGTTTTTATACAACAAAGTTGGCCATACACGGGCAGATACAGCTGCAAAGATCAGTTGTTTAGACCAATTTGACAGCTTATCTGCCCGTGTATGGGGCCTTCTGAAGGATCTTCCTGATCGATATCTGGACACAATATCGATAGTGAAGGTTTAATTTTCTCCCAACCGACAGGTCTGAGCCCATTTCCCTCGTTGGAATGATAATCTGATGCTGCAAAGGAATGGAGATCTGTGTAGATCAGAAGCCATTGTATGTGCTAGATTAACTGGCTGGAGTTATTTGTCCTTAAGTCAAAAATAGTTTTCTCTTGTGTAGCTTTGCCAGCTCAGAGCCGTGTGCCACATTTGGCGAACCAGTGATGTCTATTTCACAGCACCAAAACCCAAATTTAGTATTTATAATGTGACATTGTCTAAGTAAACAAGCAGGTTTTAGCCAATGTTTGTAATCCTTGTGCTTTAGTTTTTCTTTGTTTTTAAAAAGATGCTTACTTCCTATAGTACAGATATTTATTATCTGTTGTTTATATAGCGCTGACACATTTTCATCAGTGCTTCAGAAAAGCAGCTCCAGCACAGCGTTACCACTATACTTTACTAAAAGCAGTTTCTATGCACATAAAGATTTGTACTTCTGTCAAATTCCTTTCTGCTTTCACACATATAAATTAATGCAGAATAGAAAATTTAGCATTTACACATTAGAATGTTCTGTTACACAACACTATAGTTGTGTTTTTAGTTCAGTTCCTGGCATATTAAGGGCATGAAAAAAGTGAACTTTAACAAAATATGCATTTGATATCTTCATAGGAGTCAAAAGGGGAGCATGGCCTAGAAATCTAGGGTGTGACCATTGCATATCAGTGACAACTCCCCTGGTTTTCTCATAGCATACATCAAGATACCATAGATCTGTGTCAAAATTCCTGCCTTGTAGTAAGCACATTTTAAGGGTACAGTGACCATTTAAAGAGGACTTTATCGCCCATAACAAATGTCTAAAGCTGGCCATAGATGCAAAGTTCGCCAAACAAGTGGATCTTTCCCCGATATGCGATAACTGGAGGGCTATATCAGGGTAATCCGAATGTTCGGCCCTGTGGCCTAACAATCGTATTACAAGAAGTGTAATGGACTTCTGACGGGTCAGTTGGAAGAAAATCCAACCTTCTGTGTCCAGATATCGGTCGGGGAGACTCGACGAAAGCCCCCATACACTGGTAGATAGTCTGTCAAATTGGTCTAAACGACAGATATCGTTTTCCGAAGTCGCCCGAAGGTTCCTCGTGAAACAATTTCAGGCAACTTATGAAAACAAAGCTCTCAGAGTTCTATCCCACCGGTGATTTAGATTCTAGCTGGCTGGGAGGCAGTTCAGGGAGATTAGTTGACCAATGAAGAGGCAATTTGTCACCTGGGGACTAATCTCCCCCAAACAGCATTGTGTGTCTCTACCCTAAAAGTTGACATACTACCCTCTCCACAATTCAATGTAAATTTGTGTCTCCTTTAAGGAAGCAGGTTTAGATTTCCCGATTTAATAATAAGCATTTCGTTCTCGGATGGTGGTAGGATTTTGCACCATTTTTTACCTGCAGAGCTGAAGAAAAATATGCTTTTTAAAGGTATTGTGTCATGCTCTCTACACCACCCACACCTGACTTCCGGATTCCTTTTATAGACTTGTGCAACCCCATCCGTAACGTCACAAAAAGGGTGGGGTGAGTAGGTGCGCGGTTATAAAAGCGGGAGCTGGAAGTCGGAAGTGTAAGGTAGCAGGGACAGCAGGGAGAAAAACTCGACACAGACATGCATAGGGGGTGCAAGGTCAGCCCAAAACCGTCCGACCCATGGGCAAACTCATGGGCATCAGGGCAGCCTGCACAGCACTAGCAGGCACGTCCGAAAGAGGAGCATAGGGTCCGATTTATCAGAGGATAAATGCAGGCCAAGAATGAGCCACTTTGTTTCGATCAGTTTTAGGATGTGCACCTGGAGCCACTAGGTGAGCCTGGGTGCAGGCACATGGTACAGATTTCTGGGTTTGGGTGCAGATACATCAGGAAGCGGATAGGAGAGAAGGGGCTGGTTTATCCACAGGTCGAGAATCAGTAGTCTTAGGCTTATACAACACAAGGCTATTTCTCCATCTACGTATATCTGTAAACTCAAGATAAGCCAATCTATGCCCCACATATGGGATGCAGAGAAACAGCATCATGTGGCATTAGATGGACATTAATCTGAAATTGGGCATGGGGGAAGGATGGGCCTTTTAACTAACTGCATAAAACCTTCTGTGAATTGGAAAACTTTTCAATCAAGGAATTATACAATACAGTGTACAAGAGAAATCCTTGAGTTAATAGTTTTTAAAACCATAACAGGTCTTTGACCCTTTAATCCAATAACATTTTACCTCAGTTATTTGGCATAAGACCGATCAAAAGGAACAGAGAACCACCAAATTTATGGTGCAGCACAATGATACTGTAGATATGCACAGTAGATTCTGCTGTAGATTTGATTAAAGCTGGCCATAGACGCCAAGATATGATTGTAGAAAACAACGGTTTGGACAATATTCGGACTGTGTGTGCAGTGTCCAGACATTTTTTGTAGCATGGCGATCGGTCATTCAGGAGATTGGACAGGTTAAAAGATTTAGAAAGGCTGCCAAGAAGATCTCTACATGTAGCTCCTATCTGATGAGATCAATGGGAGATGTCACTATTTGTCAGACATAACTTTCGTACGATTGCGGCCTGTCAATTATTGGCCTGAGCATCGTGTGATTTGTTCTCTTTACTACTTTACTAAATGGCTAGTTGCAGGTTGTAAGATTGACACGGAAGATTGTTCATCTGACATATGATTGTAGAGCCATTTTAGCCATATAAAGATTATAGCCAGATTACTCTTACAGCAGAAACACAGGTTCCTACTGCCTCAGATTGCCCATGGCAGGCATATGTTAGCCAACACCTTTACAACACATCAGGTGAAAAAGCTTGCTGTTTCTCAAGCTATGAATGCCACAGAAAACCACCATGAAAGAAGGAGCGCTACATCTACATCACATATGTAGGTTCATCTGCAACTGAAACTATAATAAAGAAAAAATGAAGGCCAACTGAAAAGTTGCTTAGAAGTATCCATTCTATAAAATTTTAAACGTTAACTTAAAGGTGAAGCACACCTTTAATGGGACTGTTGAATTTAAAGCATACATTTTGAATGTAATAAAAAATTTGAAGTTCTCCAAAGCAAAAATCACATGGTGGTAGGGTTTAGTTTTCCTGTAAGCAGTCTATACATGCATGGATCTTTGAGCAGATTTGAGCTAGATCGTTCATCTAAATGGTTGGCCTGATCCAATCATTTGGTCCCAAGGCTTTTGAGAACAGTGTCACATCTATGGAGTAATATGGCCTCTACTGATGTGAGTTTTCAACTATCCCAATAGATCGGTGGACAAATCCTTATCAGACCATCATTTTGGTCCCATACATAGGCCAATAAGTTGCTAATAAGGGCAGACTTATAGCATGTGTGACCAGCTTTTATTAGAATTATATTATAATAAATGGACATCACAAGTGAAAAGAACAATATTGTGAAATTTGTTTAAAAAACATTATAGCACAAAAATGCAAAAATAGCTTCTAACCCTCCATAGGAAACAATGGACCTATGGTAACGGTCAAATATCCAGTAATATTACTGACACAAGAATAACTGAAGTAAAAATGCCAGATGGCAAACTGCCAGAAAGTTATCATTAGGAAACTCTGTTATTCAGCAATAACATTAACCTCTACAATTACTGTAAGTCTCAGATATTGTGCCCCCACAATCTGGTTGCACTCCCACCTCTATGCCTAAAGCTGGCCATAGATCATCAACATCGCCAAACAAGGAAATCTTTCCCTGATCGGATTACGATGAGCACAATGGACTTCCGACAGGTCGGTCGGAAGTAAATCCAACCTTCCAGATCGATATCGTGTCCAGATATCGGTCGGGAAGGCTTGTCGGCAGCCCCCATGCACAGGCAGATAAGCTGTCAAATCGGTCTTGATGACCAATATCAGCATCTTTATCTGCCCGTGTATGGCCAAGAGACCCACTTAGCTTATATTTCTACAAAAGTATCCAAGTCTCCATTTGGCTCTCTGCCAAAAGCCAAGTAAGTTACAAACTTTATGTTATGTATGTTTTTTGTTCAGTGGAGGAGATGAAAGAAAGCCGGAAATTTCAGTATCAGACCTGGGAGTACAGGTTGAGCTGACAAAAGCGGGACTGTCCACTCAAAACGGGACAGTTGGGAGGTATGTTTTGAATATTAATTACTAGTAAACTATTCCTGCAACGACACAGAAAAAAAAGGTATTGAGTGCCATGTATGTTATTTTTAAGCAATAGTGACCTTCTCTTGCCCATGCAAACACCATGCTAAAACAAGTGAACGACTTTGCTCATCAGATCTGTGCATGGGCCACTATTATTCATTGATGAACCGGTGACCTTTCAACAGATGTACAGAAGCAGAGGAGAAGGTTGGGAATATGTCTTTCCAAAACAGCTGTGGGTGAAACAGCCAGACTTGACTGCTCTAAACCGAAGTAGTTCAACATGCAGTCTAGTAAAAACTGCACTAGGTCTCGATAGTTGGCAGATTTTACTACTACCCAGATGCTGTAGGAATATATAGTGAATAAATATATAAGGATATTATAAGTTACCAAGGAGTTTCAGGACCATATAAAAACACGAGGCCGAAAGACCGAGTGTTTTTATACAGGTCATGGAACTCCGAGGCTGGTAAAAAAAACGGCCAGGTGGCAACCCTAACTACCAATGACCGACACAAACTGCAGCACTGGTCAGCACTAATCAGAATTTTACAATCACACAGAAAATAGATATATGGTCTCATCTGCCAGAGTTACTTGACATACCACAATATAGTGTGTAAGGCAGCTAACATTATATAAAGTCTTTCTTTTGCTTCTTGTAACACTAGGAAATATCTCATTCATACATTTGTAGTCACATCAACAGGGAGAGCAGATTCTAGTTTGGCTTGCTCAGATGGGCACTTTCAGATATATTCTGCAACACTGACTGAAACAGAAAGATTTTATTTCAACAAGTGTCACTTAAAAAAAAAATAGATGCCTGAAACCTATAACTTATAGGGGAAAATTCACTAAAATGCAAAATGTATAACACTAGCGCTAATTCGCCAGCGTAACGTCATTTCGCAAATTCACCAGTTTACTAACCGTGTCCCTAGCGAAAATTCATTATCAAAGTAGATAGACTAGCGCAACTTCGCACCCTTACTAACGTTCATTGCCCTGAGCGCAAATTCACATTTTAGTGAATTTGCATAGCACTGGCGAATGCCCGGCGAAATGCGGCAAACGCTAGTGCAACTTCACAGGTTAGTGAATTTGCCCCATAGAGTCACCAAAGTTTTACATGAGACAAATATTGTTTGCATGAAAAATTTTATTATCTTTGTCTATATTGTTACCTTTACCACTTCCCCCTGAAATAAACCCCGGCCATGCAAAAGGAGCTGGGCCCATAAAAATAAACTTTTTTTTTTTTTTTTTGATCAATTGTTTTCAGAAATAGACAATTGCTTTCTTTTTATGGTTTTTGACTATGTTTGAAATATAGAAGTATAAAGTTTCATTTTTCACCCTCAAGTCTTCCCGAATCAGTTCTGTGAAGGGGATCAATACATTTACATTTGACCCTGCTGAGCATAACACAAGTATGTTTCATTAATGGCAGCGGATATAATTGATACAGTTACTAATATTTTATAGCTGCATAACAGAATTCGGTTAATGTAGCAAATTGTATCAATTCAGAGTCTGCACCTGCAGTACTAAGCAGCTGTGCTTAAAATGTATATGATACATCACCCACAGGTTCACAGGCCCCCCATCACAATTCTAGTTTCATCATGGATACTACCAATGATAAAAACAATGCAATTTCATTTGAACAGAAGGAGATTCTATTTTAAGTTGCCTATGGTGAATGACCCCCCCCCCCAGAAAAGAAAAACACCAGCTCAAATTCGGAGATAGATGTAGTTATGTCCTTATGTACTTTACAGTACAGTTCTCTCTTCTGTACTACAACACAAACCATATCCTTTTCTAAACCAAAACACCTTTATAATAATCTAGTCACAACCAAAAAATAATCTAGATAATGCATATAACAATCCTTTGTGCCAAAGTAATTGCCTAAATAAATCTCAATCACAAAGAAAATGGTTTGTTTTCTCAGGTTGTTTACTAGATTTACCAGTTCAAATATAATTAGAAAATAACACAGCTTACAATTTTAGTATTAGAGGAAATGCCGCATAGATTAAAGAACAAGCAGGATTTTTATGTAAACTCATTTGACTGTAAGTGATGTAGTATGGTCTCTTATACTGGAAAGTAAAAGTGGCCATTAAAGGACATGACTAACAGTTGAAATTGGGCAGCGGTTCAAGAATGCTACAGCAAAAGTTCACATTATGGGTTCAACAATAGCCTGGCACGTTCCAAAACGATAAGCAGTAGTGGAAAGGATTCTTCAGAAGCAGGGGTATATAAAATATACATCTTAGCAGTGACAAGAAAGATTTTGCCAAGAGAATGGAAGTTGAACTAGCCAAACACAGGCAAACTAAAGCTCCCAATTCAGCCCCTTCAGCTCCAGTCAGCAGCTTACTTGCCTGTGTATGGGCCCTCCCAGATATCCCGGAGATATCTGGCTGGCACCGATCCAGATTTCTATTGAGCTGGTGTGAAAATCTTGTCTGATTATTGCTATGATGCAGCCCTCTCCAGACAATGGGCCTGCATAGGATGATCAATCACTAGTCCATGAGATTGGAGGAGTCCGATTTGGCCCAGAACATAGGTGGCCAAATTGGGCAAAGGTCCACTTGTTTGGCAGGCAGAGTTTAATGTGTATGGATAGTTTTACACAAAGCTTAGAACTTGCTATACAGAGTCTTGTATGTTATTTGAAGGATTTGTTCCAAGCTCCACCATATATTGCCCGATATCTGTTAAAGGACCAGTAACATCAAAAAAATTAATAGTTTTGAAGTAGTAAAAATATTATGCGGTGCTGCCTTGCACTAGGAAAACTGCTGTGCTTGCTTCAGAAACACTACTACTGTTTACATAAATAAGCTGCTGTGCAGCTATTCAAAGGAGAAAGGCTTTGGTTACACAGCAGATAGCAGGGGGATACAAATAATGGGTTTTGGTTTGACTTTAATAAGGTGGCACATGCACTGTACAGTACATTTTTTAATACATTTTTTTATTTTGCACAGCCTATTTTCACAATTCTTATTTTTACACTGAATTGTTCCTTTAAATGTATGTGCCACCTGCTCCCCAGAGGATAATATAGCCCCCAGCACATGGTTACACACCCCTAATAACATTTTCTAAACGCTTACAAACACTACCAGGCTCATGTCCCACAGGCAGAATAGGGCAAGCAGAGTATGGCACACACAGGTCATAGGGAAGGCAGAAAACAACAGGAGACAGGGACACCTATCAGGACCATGCTAAAGGTGGCCATACATGGGCCGATAAAAGCTGCAGACAGACGTCAGAAGCGTATTGGCCTGTGAAAGGAGCCCTCAGACTGTCTTCCCCGATCCTGTCGGATCACGTCCGCATCTGTCCATTGACGGGTCCCGCAAACCAGCTGTCATTCCCCATCATTATGATCTGATCATTGGGCCATAGGGCCCGCCTCAAGGTGGCGATATCGCGAAAGGAGTGGATCTCTCCATGTATGGCCACCTTTAGATGAACAGTTCACACTATGCTACATACAGTGACAATGCTGTCTGATTTTGAGGTGTAGGGGCCAGTTAATCTCAGTACTAATACTTTTTAAAGCTTAAACAAGGTAAGCAGTCACAGCAGACAGACTTTCATGTGGAGGGGCCACACAGGAAAGGTGGGGGGGGGGGGGGG
>CM044437.1:99672538-99686218 GCA_024363595.1 Xenopus borealis
ATTTGGAGCGATTTTAAATATCGCGCCGCTCCGTGTGAACACGCACCGGCGTTTTTAAGCTATGCCGGTGCACAGCAGTGCCTAGCTATTCGGGGAGATTTGGGGGCGAGAAGTCGCCAGGTGACGGATCGCCCCCGAATCTCCCCATCTGGACTAAGCCTTAAGGATTCGGTTTGGCCAGGCACAAGGATTCAGCCAATCCTGCAGAAAATGGCTGAATACTGAACCGAATCCTGGATTCAGTGCATCCCTAATTTATATATATACCGGGACTGTTGAACACATTGGCACCCTACTGTGAAGATCACTTGACTTGTCCTTGATTGTAAAAATGCTCTAACTTTAGACATAAACAAACACTTGATATACCTAGCATCCCTACACAGCTTATACAAAAGAATGCTGGAATCTGCAGTTAAACTTTTAGGCTAGGGACAGACAGGGAGATTCGGGGAGATTCAGTCGCCTGGCGTTTAATAGCAGGCGACAATCTCCCCGAATGTCCTTCTCCCTGTCCGTCACTAGTTGAAATGTAAAAGCGCCGGCTCTGTGCACACGCGGTGCGGCGATTTCCAGAATCGCCCAAAGTTACTTCGTGAGGAGACTGAATCTCCCCGAATCTCCCTGTCTGTCCCCAGCCTTAGGCTGGGGACAGACAGGGAGATTCGGGGAGATTCTCTCGCCTGGCGTTTAATAGCAGGCGACAATCTCCCCAAACTTCCTTCTCCCTGTCCGTCGCTAGTTTAAGGCTGGGGACAGACAGGGAGATTCGGGGAGATTCTCTCGCCTGGAGTTTAATAGCAGGCGACAATCTCCCTGAACTTCCTTCTCCCTGTCCATCGCTAGTTTAAATGGGAAAGCGCCAGCGCTGTGCAGCGACGCAATTTTCAAAGTCGCTCAAAATTGCCTGACGAGGCTATTTTCAACTACTTTGAAAATCGCGTTGCCGCGTGTGAATAGGCGCAGGCGACTTTAGTTCTAGCGGGTGCACGCTACGAGCAAGCCATTCGAGGAGATTAGTTGCCGCAAAGATGTGGCATTTTGTCGCCAGGCGACTAATCTCCACAAATCTGCTCGTCGGGATGAGCCCTTAGGGTCAGTCCACACAAGCAGATTCAGGGAGATTTAGTCGCCTGGTAACTGATCCCCTCTTCTTTGGGGCAACTAATCTCCTGGATCCGCTTCCCCAGTCTTGCGTTCGCTATAATGAAAAGTCGCCTGCGGCATGACACATGCAGAGCTTAATTTTCCGAAGTCGCTCAAAGTTGCTTCAAGAGGAAACTTCAAGTGACTAAGGAAAACGAAGCTCTGGATGTGTCATGCCGCAGGCGACTTTTCATTATAGCCGGCGCAAGACAGGGGGAAGTGGTTCGGGGAGATTAGTAGCCCCAAAGAATAGGCGATTAGTTGCCAGGAAAGTAAATCTCCCCGAATATGCTTGTGTGGACTGACCCTTATAAGGAATAGAAAAGTCAAGGAGGCCATATATGTAAAGATCAGCTGATCCATCAAGGTTGAAAAATAATCGGATTACTGATTTTGCCATCCAATTGCTGGACCAAACCAGGATGATCCAATTGTCTGGGCCTGGGGCTCTCCTTACCCAATGGGATTTTCTAACTTGCCCAACAAATATCCAGTGGTGATGCAGGCTGTAGGAAGGCCCCATGCATGGGCAAAGAAGGTCCCTAGATTTTAACAGTTTGTGATGGCAACTTTTAGATGTTAAGGAAAATACTGGACAATTTTATTTCACAGCAATCATAAATAACGCAAACGGATTGAAAAATTAGTTTACAAATAAAGAAAACCATAATGACTATATATATATATATATATATATATAAATATATAGACACTTGCCATATCAAGTTTTTGTCAAACCAACTGCTGTAAAATTAAAGGGGTAGTTCACTACAGAATTAAATTTAGTATGATGGTTGCCAAACGAGCGGATCTTGACTGGATATGCCCACCAACGGCTGGGCGATATCATGTGAATCTCAATGTTCAGCCCTGGGGCCAAACAATCGGATAACAATCCTGTGAATGGGTGCAGTCGGGTTGCAGGACCGCATCAACTAGCCGCTCTATATTGCAGAAAAATTCAAACTAGCCTGATCAATAGCTGCCCGTTTTTTGGCCGGATATCGATAGGGAGGACCCATCGACAGCCCCCACACATGGGCAGATAAGATGCCGAATATGTCTAAAGGACGGATATCTGCAGCTTTATCTGCCTATGTATGGCCACCTTAAGACAATTTACAATTAGTCTACATTTTGTTGTTGTTTATAAAATATGTTTTTTTTTTTGGTTCTGCAGCTCTTAGCCTTGGAATACAACGAGCAGGGCTTGTGCCAAACATACGTTTTTCCTATTGTTTAATAACAAATAACGTATGGGAGACTGAAACTACTCCATATTTGGTCCTTGCACGGAAGAGGACTATATTATCAGTATAAAACATACATACATATGCATAACCCCATGCAAGCAAAATTATCAAACACAGGCTGATAATATACATAGTAGTAACATAGTAGGTTAGGTTGAAAAGACACGTCCATCAAGTTCAACCTTTTAACTATTTTAAACAGTCTAAATGCTGGTTGAGCCAGAGGATAACTATCTATACAACTACTATAATTATCTGCATAACAAAGCCCAAACATGGAATAGCATCAATTTTGGGCTGTACTGTTTAGCTAAAGCAATAAAAACTATACATTTTTTGTGATTAATACAATAGCCAAAAAGTATGTCAAGTTTGTTAAGGAAGCCCGATTTACTGCATTCATTTTGAACAAGGGATTATATAATCACCCTAACAAGCAGGCACCAGTTTGAAACCAAAAAGAAAATCAATAGGCGGGTACATGAAAGATTAACATTGTCTGTTTTTGGTTGTAGCATCAGTCACCTTAACAGACTGCAAGCAAGTAGAATGGGGAAAAATTGGGAAGTTCAAAATGATTCAAATTAAGTTGACAAGTTGCTTAGAATAGGTCTATCTACAGCATACTAAACGTTAAGCTAAATTCCTTTAATAGCAGACCGTTGCAGCTTATGGGATGTTTAAAGGTTGCAGCTCAATACCAGTTTGAGAATCAACTTTGTATGCTATTGATGACTCGTTAATGCTTCCAAACCCATGATTGCTCTGGAAACACAATGAACCAAATGCAGAATTGTATAATCTACTACACTGGCAGTGAAAGGGCAAGTCCGCAACATATCCAAAGGTGGGTGCCCATGACCCCCTCAAGTATGGTGAAACTGAATCACGGGCCATAAACTTAACTCGCCATACTCTGGGCTGTACTTTTAAAATATACATGCTGCTGCATTCCAGCAACAAAAAGCCTCCATGCCATCACAATACATACAAATACAACGACAAACAACCAGCATTTATAACGAACATAGCTGACATTAAACATGTTGTTAAAAGGAGAGTTTTACATTCCAGGATTTAAAAAAAAATATATATTTTTTTTTTTTAACCTTACATACTCAAAATCGATTGAAACATTTTGCTACATTTTCATTTATCTTTATTTTAACACATTAGCCATAGATAACTTGATACATGTACAAACTGGGGACTTCTGCATCTTTGGGATTTCCTGAAGTCACTACAGCTGATGAACAGCAAGAGACATCAAATACTGCTCATTTGCTCCAATTAGACCTATACACCTGCACAAAGGGTTTGTGTGCTTGGACTATTTTGTCAGTCTGTAGGTGTGTAATGCGATACCTGGGGGCTCGTTCACTATGGGACAGTTACGGAGTTACTGAACTGTACCAGGGCTGCTACGTTTAGCAACCAATCAGCAATTTGTTTTGATCAGTCGATTAGAAGTTAGAAAACGAAAGCAAGAAGCCACTTGGTTACTATGGGCACGTGCACTAGTACAGGGGCCTATTTTAGTAAGTCAGATAGGATACATTGTTGTGTATTTTCTGCAGCAGGTACCGCTCTGCCTTGCACGAAGGAAATGTGGGTCTTTTGCACGTTACTGGCTACATTGTATATAAATGATTTTAAAAAAAACCTCACCTGTATCTAACACAAGGATAGATATAGCTTATACCCCACATTTGCTATACACTGCCCTGCAATTAAAACCCCAAAAAAAGAGATGGTTAGTGTGAAGTATATTTATTTTTGACCCATGTATACTAGCATATGCACAGAACAGCTGGGGGAGGACAGACAACTTTATAGAGGGTGGCGTATGTATCCTGTGGGACACAGCCAATGTTGCTGGCATATAGGTGGGTTCTGGAGTCTGGACCTTTCAAACAGTGAATGAACTACAACTCCCACCATCTCCCTCACTAGAAACTCTGTTTATGTGGGATGCGGTCAAACGAAGATACAAAATATAAAGTGAACGTAGCCTAATCTGCAGCAAGGAATGGAGAGAAAACAAGTGAGACTCGTGCGTTTGTCTCATTTCCCTGTGCAGAAGTTTGTGGAGAGTGTATGAAATCACAAGCAGGCGCAGAGAGGCAATGAAACACACCCTTATGAGCCTCGGTCCCTCACAGTGAAGCATGGAGCTGGCAACAGGTCCTTTCCCAATGTCTCCCCCTGCCCGGGAGAGCGCCCGCCTTTCCTCACCTGATAGTCGGTCAGAATGATCTCCCTATCCGTGTTAGACGCCATTTCGCTTTCCGGCTGCTCCTGTCCGAGCACCTCGGGGAACGGAAAGGGGAGAAAAGCTCCGAACTTGCTGAGGGGGAGGGTAAAATCACCCGTCTCCCCCCCGTTTCTGCCCCAGCCGAGAGCAGACAAGCTCCGGGGTTGCCCCTCCTCGCATAAGGTCCTGGAAGCCCAGAGAAAGGAAGCGGGAGCCGGGGAAAGCGAGGATACAGGAAACCAGCCACACGCAGGGAATGGCAGCGCCGCCTCCTCCGCCCTCACCCTGCCCCAAACAGCAACTCTCAGACCCTCTCACTATCGCTGTCCGTATGAAGTGCCTGTCGCGCCGTTTGCGTGTCACGCTGTCGTGAAGAGGGCGATTTTTTTTCCGGCCGTTTTCACGGACTCACGTGATGTGACCCTGAAACTGTGACAGAGACACTGCATTGGTCAGTGTTGCTGCAGTCGCCGCTTAAAAGGGAGCTCGGAGCTGCAGTTTATTTTATGTTGTCGTCCAACCACATTTTTGGCAAGTGATCCTGGGAGTTGTAGTTCCTAAACACAGCTAATGAGCCTCCCCTTTATTGATGCCAACAAATAACAACCACGTCAGATAAACAACTACATTCCCTTGCTGGATTGGAACGTGTCCACAACAGGAACCTGTTTGCTGTAAGATCGGGCACTTGTGTGTTTTGTACAGAACTCAGTTACTTGTGTTTGCTTCTCGCTTATTAATAGTGTTCTCTATCTTTTAAGTTATACACAGTAAAGTTACAAGTAAAAAAGCATACAGTGTTTTTTTTCAGAGGAGACAAAACATAAAATAATTAAAATAAAGCTAAACCCTGTTTTCTACTGTTTTATGAATGTGCTGCAGGCACAGGAGAATGCAGCATGTTGCTTTAAAAAAACAAAAAAAAAAACAAAGGTATTCTGTTATGATTTTTGATGTAGTTTTTATTTCTAAATTACCCTGTTTACACTGCAAATAATTCACTCTACTATATAAAATGTAATTCCTGAACCAGCAAGTGTATTTTTTAGTTGTAATATTTGTGTGTATGCACCATCTCAGGTCATTTTGCCTGGTCATGTGATTTCAGAAAGAGCTAGCACTTTAGGATGGAACTGCTTTCTGGCAGGCTATTGTTTCTCCTACTCAATGTAACTGATTGTGTCGCAGTGGGACCTGGATTTTACTATTTAGTGCTGTTCTTATATCTGCCGGGCAGCTGTTATCTTGTGTCAGGGATGTGTTATCTGCAGTAACGGAACTAGGTGGGGGCGGGCTGTGCAGCCGTGACTGATTTCTGTGCAGCTCCAGCCGGCTGCAGTGGGGGTGCAAGACTGCCGGGGGGGCCCTGCATTTATGGGCAGTTATGGGCCCTGGCCCAGTTGCACACCCTTCTCCCCTGGTAGTTATGCCCCTGGTTATCTGTTTACCTTCCCATTTTTCTGTTGTTAGGCTGTGGGGGGAGTAGGGGGTGATATCACTCCAACTTGCAGTACTGCAGTAAGGGTTGGGGCAGACCGGCAGATTCAGTGTAAATTTAGTCGCCTAGCAACTAATCACTTCTTCTGTGGGACGACAATCTCCCTGAACTGCCTTCCATCTGCTTGAATGACGAATCACCTGCACCAATGCACTCGCGTCACTTTGATTTCCGAAGTTGCCTCACAAGGAAACTTCGGACGACTTCGGATATCAAAGCGCAGTGAGTACATTAGCGCAGGCGATTCTTCATTCAAGCAGATGGAAGGCAGGAAGAAGGCAGTTGCCAGGCGAATAAATCTCCCCGAATCTGCCCGTCTGCCCCAACCCTAAAGAGTGACTGAAGTTTATCAGAGCACAAGACTGGGGGCAGCTGGGAAACGAACAGTATGTCTAGCCCCATGTTAGATTTCAAAATTAAATATAAAACATTTTTTGCTCTTTTGAGAAACAGATTTCAGGGCAGCACTATTAACTGATGCATTTTATTTAAAATTTTCCCCATGGCAGTATCCCTTTAAGGTATGTATTTTGATATGCCCAAACCTCTAACAAAAAAGCATCCTTAACCTTACATCATATTTGTAATTTTGATCCTGCATTCGCAATATGTCAATGTTGACATATACTTTTCCTACCTCCCGTCTTCTTTCTTCTGTACCCTTTCCCTGTTTGAATAAACTGGTTCAATAAATACTATGATGCAAACCCCTAAATGCTATAGAAAGGAGACATGCTGACACTTATTCACTGCCCAGTCAAATGTGCAAAAAAACAGGCACAGGTTGTGCTGTACTCCTTGGAAGATATGAATACATTGAAGGTTAAAGAGAGGAGCAACTATCCAGAACTGCAAGGAGGGCGTTTTGACATAAATATTTTTAATTAATGGGTTTTTCCTCTCATCTGGCTGTCGGTAAATTTGTGCAACCACAACTGTGCTTATAATTTTAAATTATTACCTCTTTTGCCTTTATCACTCACTGCACACAGAAGTCAGAGGGCCAGTGTATGAAAAGCATACATCAGATATGATAAACAAAAGATTATTGCAATCCAGCTGTAGAAATGATGTTGAGGCAAATAAAAGAAGCCATATAAAAATAGCTGGAACAATGTAACGTCTGTGTTCTGACACCATTTGTTGTATTTTCCTGCCTAAGATATTCTGTTGGATTTATTAGAGACCATACAAGAAGTATATAAAATACAATTTCTATAAAACAATATATAGACCAAGGGGTGTTTAAAAGACAATTTAAACATGTAAGAGGCAAAATGCTGCCACATCTTCCCACATAAGGATCAAGGCAAATATATTATCGTTATCCAACAGAAACTTTATAACCTGTTCAATCGCCGAAAGAGTTGGTCGCCATGGTACAAAAATTGTTGTGACTATTATCAGACCCCACACACGGTCCGCAAATAGACCAAAATTAAGTTTTGTCTTTTGGCTATCTTTAGAACAGTTTGAGCACAAATTCACATTAAAGCACAAGCTTCATTGGCTGATTTTAACTCATAGGCCACAATTGTGTCAGGCATGGTGACTGCAGCAACAGTGGAATTTGGGGAAAATAATGCTGCATTGTGGGGAAAAAAATGCTGGAGATGTTGAAACTTTGAAATCTGATGCATTGTATAAAGTAAATTTTGAGCAGTTATTTGAAACAATACCATGTTGGAGCCATGTTTAAAGATGGTGCATCTTTAGAAGAATGCTTAAGGCGACCACACATTCTTCATCAATTTGAAAGAGTTACTAGAGTTTACTGGACAACATAATGTAACCTCCATGTGATACAAAAAAATATTTTAATTTAAAAAAAATTTCAGTTTTCGGAGACAAGGAATTGACCTCTGTGTGGGCAAAAAATAAACTCAAAATTGGTAGCCTTGGTACCAGCCTTTCTAAAATGCATATGGACTGGGGTAACAAATTTGTAGCTTTTTTGTGTGGGTCAGCTGACACAAACTTTCATTGCTCTTTCTAAAGTGAAAATGAGTACTTGTTTAGGCTTTGAGGAGGAGTCTAAATGACAGAGCTGCCTTCAGCAGAGGGGTAGGAGTTTGACATTCATGATTTAATCTGTAAAAAGCACAGCATTAAGGCATTTTTTCCAGCAGCTTTGTGTCTGCTTCATTGCTTTCATTTCATAATAATGTAGGAATGCGATGGAAATTTCCAAAGAGTTTCAGACTTATCAACCTTTCTGAATACATTGGGAGGGATTTATTTTACTGTGAAATAGGTTATAAATGCAATTTTATTAATTCATTCTCTGCTTTATGGGCTTATCTCTGAAAATGGTAAAGCCCTGCAATGCTGGTGCTTGTGTACTAATATATCAAGAACAGGCTTTTGTTTCTTTACAAAAAAAGGTAGTAAAATAAAATCTTAAATAATTATAATTTACAGGGCTTGAAGCAATCAGTGCAGCCATCAGTGGCTGACTAAAGGCTTAAAACACAATCCTATCATGCATGCTATCTGTCCAATCAGCTGGAGGTCTAAATGGACAGATACTGTTTAAGAGGCCATACAGGGAATGGTTGGTGTGCATACAGAAGATGGAGGCCATCCATCCCACCTTCCTATTGTTCTGTTTGTTGCTACAGACTACTGGAATGGTCAGAACTGCATTAAGTAACAAGGCATTCTGGTTTTGCTTTATTTTAATACATTATATGAATAAAAGTATACATACCTTCACCATTTATCAGTGGCGCACACTCAAAGATGTCTGATCATCTGCAATCTGATAAAATCACAGGATAATTAGTCAAAACGTGCAACCATCCTAGAACACACAATCAGATATTTAGGCAGTATTATAGAAAATGATCAATCTGACCAACCAATGTGAGCATATATGATCAGCTCACTGTTCTCATTTCAAAATGCCCAGAGTTGCTATCCTAGTGGTTCTCAACCTTCCTAATGCTGTGACCCTTTAATACAGTTCCTCATGTTGTGGTGACCCCCAACCATAAAATTATTTTCGTTGCCAGCCCAAAGCGGATTGTTAAGAAAGTACAGAAGACAGCGTGGCTGCATAAGGGGTTGCTTCCATGCGTAGTGCAACAAAATTTGTAGCCACACCCCCAATTACCATGTTTATTTTACAAATATGACTGCTCGCTTTAAGGGTAGGGACAGACAGGGAGATTCGGGGAGATTCTGTCGCCTGGCGTTTTTAGCAGGCGACAATCACCCCGAATTTCCTTCTCCCTGTCTGCCGCTAGTAAAAGGGACAAAGCGCCTGTGCACACGCTGCGTGGCGATTCCCGGAATCGCCCGAAGATTCCTCGTGAGGAAACTTCGGGCGATTCCGGGAATTGCCGCGCAGCGTGTGCACAGGCGCTGGCGCTTTGTCCCTTTTACTAGCCAGGCGACAGAATCTCCTCGAATCTCCCTGTCTGTCCCTACCCTAAATGTGCAGGGAGAGCTGTATGGCAGTCCCTTCTAAGGGGGTATAGAAAGTTGTAGTGCAACTGGCTTCCCTGTAGTTCAGGTTACTGAACTACAACTTCCAGCACCAACACCCGGAGAGCTACAACCTTGGCCCATGGCTAGTTTGGAGAGAGATGAACCTGCTCCTGGAACCCCTTAAGCGACCCCTGTGATAGGGTCGTTCGACCCCCAAAAGGGTCCCGACCCCCAGGTTGAGAACCGCTGCACTATCCCCTTTGGTCCTCAGAGTCTTAGCTTCTTTAAATTATTACAGCTTTATCCATGTTGTTAATAATACACATTTTTCCTTCATCCAGTTCCTGTCTCCAGTGTTTGCTTATGATTTCAGTTTGTAAAAATCACTTTAATTTTCTGGGTGTCTCTGTTTCTGGATTGCATGCCATGAATAATTTGATGATGATCACTATTTTTTGATAAATTAATAGACTTCATATTTGCACAGAAATTATAGAAAATTAAATTAGTATGATAAAAATAATTTTAATAATCTGAATTACTATAGGATCAGGGTGGTACCTAATATTTCTTCTTTCCATTTTCAATGTAACTTCCCTAAAACAGTGCTCTTATTATAATTTTTTTTGAAGATGTGCAATCGAGTGCAGTTTCAGTAGTGCAACATTAGCTTCCGTTATTTCAAAATACAGCAACATTCATTAAAGGTTTTTGCATCTAAAGCTGCTCCTTAAACTTTATCATATTCGCTCTTGGCACCACTGTGTCATCTTATTTCCTGTTGTGAATTTTATACACCATGGAGTTAAAGGTGGCCACCTTAAAGGTGGCCATACACGTAGAGATCCGCTCTATCGGGCTGATCCGATCGTGGGCCCTAGGGCCCAACGATAGGATCAGAATGGCACAGATACGGGCGGTCAGATCGCGGGACCGCATCGACTAACAGATGCGGCCGCGATCCAATGGGATTTTTAATCCTGCCCAATTGACATCTGCCCAACTTTCGGCCAGATATCGATCGGGGAAGCCCGTTGGAGGGCCCCCCACACGGGCCGATAAGCTGCCGACACAGTCTGTCGGCAGCTTTTATCGGCCCCTGTATGGCCACCTTTACTTTCATGTTCCAGGGTTCTCACAGTAGACTGTGTCAATAGATGTTGCGTTTTAGTGCCTGAAGAATGAAGTATTGACGCAGAGCACTGGACATGGCGACATCTGGACACTGAAGAATTTCAATGCAATTGTGCAAAGTACAATTTCGGCATGTAGTCACAATGACGTTGGAATTATGGGGGAAAAGCTTCATAGTGGGTAAAAACATGGCCACATCTAAAATTGCACACTGTGCATTGCAATTGCACTCATAAATGAGCTTACATATGGTTCTGATGCTCATTTTCCTGGAAAGTCCCTGGTTTTTTAAAGTGACCAACTGCACAGAAAAATGTCAGTGTCCAGTATGCTGTCTCTGTAATGAATATTGGAGCATGGAAGCAGCCTGGAAAGTCAAAGCCCCTTCCAGTTTGAAAAAGTAGTGCTGAAGACTGTACAGTATTTTCTCTTACTCTGTAACTCAAAAGGGGGTGAAAAAAACAAAGGCTAAATAATAACTGTCCATTAAAGGAACAGTAACACCAAAATGAAAGTGTTGAAAATGTAGTGTTGCCCTGTACTGGTAAAACTGATCGGTTTGCTTCAGAAACACTACTATAGTTCATATTAACAAACTGCTGTGTAGCAATGGCGGAGAATTGAAAAAAGGCTATATGGCACAGGATAAATAATGGATAACAGATTATGTTCTACAGAGTTTAAAGGACCAGTAACATCAAAAAATGAAATTGTTTTAAAGTAATACAAATATAATGCAGTGTTGCCCTGCACTGGTAAAACTGCAGTGTTTGCTTCAGAAGCACTACTATTGTTTATATAAATAAGCTGTTGTGGCCCTGAGCATTCTGCATAACAGGTCGCATACCTGTATCAGCAACTTACATCATATTACCATATTATCATATTATCATTTGCCCATTTTTGCTTTAAAGGACCAGTAACATCAAAAAATGAAATTGTGTTTCCCTGCACTGGTAAAACAGCTGTGTTTGCTTCAGAAACACTGCTATTTTATATTTATAGTTTATATAAATAAGCTGTTTTGTAGCCATGGGGGCAGCCATTCGATGGAGAAAAGGCTCAAGTTACCCAGCAGATAGCAGATAAGCTCTGTAGAACATAATGTTATCTGTTATCTATTACTCATCCTGTGCCATATAGCCATTTTTCAATTTCTGCTATTGCTACTTAGCAGCTTGTTTATATGAACTATAGTAGTGTTTCTGAAGCAAACAGATCAGTTTTAACAGCACAGTGCAATACACCATGATATTTGCTTTACTTAAAAAAACTTTCATTTTTTGGTGTTACTGTTCCTTTAACTATCTGCTGTGTAACTTGAGCTTTTTCTCCTATGAATAGCTGCCGCCATGGCCACACAGCAGCTTGTTTATATAAACAATAGTAGTGTTTCTGAAGCAAATACTGCAGTTTTACCAGTGCAGGGCTACACTGCATTATATTTTTATTACTTTCAAACTTTAAATTTTTTTATGTTGCTGGTCCTTTAAGCATATAATTTATGGTAGACATAGCATATTATATGGGATTTTACTGCAAAATCCCTTTGCAGAACTGGATTTGTACAGGTCATGGAACTTTGAGGTGTCATCTAATATCCTCATTAGTGATGGGCGAATTTATTCGCCAGGGCCGAATTCGCGGCGAATTCCCGCGATTCGCCGCTGGCGAATAAATTCGCGAATCACCTGCGAAATTTCGCCTGGCAAAAAACGACGCGACGAAAACGACGCGACGAAAACAACGCGACGCGCGTCAAACGCGTCCCACGACTCGTTTCGCGAATTTTTCGCCGATTCGCGAATTTCTCTAGAAATTCGCGAATTTTTCAGCGAAGCGAATCGCGGGAGATTCGCCCATCACTAATCCTCATATTTTGCAACAGGGGGTACATTATTTACTATAGTAAAGTGATTCATGTGACATAAATGACATCACTAAGTACCATTTATAAGGATATAATTTACAGGCTCTTGTGTATTATATACATAAATCATCATTAATATTCTTTGTTTTAGGATGGGATACTGGAACTCAAAACCTTACAGTTTGGAACATGTTTGATCTAGCGTGAGCCCATGATCTAATTTTGATATACCGCTTTCACCCTTTTTTTTCATATACCAAAATGTGCACTTTTTGCATTTAAAACTACATGGAACTTAATAAAATGATTGCTTAACAGTAAAACATCTTTTTAATTATACATAATATAATGGAAATTGAACTCAATTGGAAGAAAACAAGACTTTGCAGAAATTTTAACATTATTGCTTAGCTCTTTAGCAGTCTTCGTGGATGCAGATTCCTGCATTTGTCAATCAATAAAGGAAATGGTTCAGTAGGAGGGTATTTTATAATGCCTATAAAGCTAAAGCACTCCAGAGAGGTATTAACCCTTAAATAACAATTATGATAGCATATAGATGCATACATTTATTAACAGCTCAATAAAATGGCACTAGTGCTGTTCCATTTTCTGGCATGTCCTAGGTTTCTTCACTGTCATATGTCACCCAAGGCTTATTCATGTATAGGTTTCTGTCTTGTAGGGCCCCTGTACCTTTATTTACCTTCATTTAGTTCAGGGGAATACTTAAACTGGCACAGTTTTAAGGTATCAGTCTGTGCAGCCTATGGCTAAAGAAGGGGCGGGCATGAGCCTGTTGCTGCTCTGTCTGGAATATTTCATTATCACATATTTTTGACTGACCTAACTACTAAGCCTTACTGAAGCTAACATTTCTGTTTTAAAGGGCTATACACTAAGGTTCTCATTTTGACTTAGTACTGCTTCTGCTTCTTCTCCTGCTGGGACAAGAGTATTCCATTAATGGTATTTCTTGGCTGACCATATCCTTAATGCTACCATTCTACACCCCATGAGCAGTTAGGACACAAATCAGCTTTGACAGGAGGTGTGGAATTTAGCAATGCAGGCCACAAATGCAGCCAGTTTA
>CM044437.1:99695991-99734958 GCA_024363595.1 Xenopus borealis
CCCTCGATCCGCTGCTGGTGAATAAATGCAGGTGGATAAACATCAGCTGGCAAATTAGCTGGCATAAACAAAAGAGACGCGCATCGAAAATGGCGCGACGCGTGCCGAAAATGACGTGATGTGCATCAAAAACAACGCGAAGCATCAATAAAACGAGACGTATCTCGTTTCACAAATTTTTCGACGAAGCGAAATGGGACAGATTCGCCCATTACTACCCATGAATCACAGTGTTATGGTGGGTTCCTAGCTGCCACTAGCTACAGGGGCTGGGATGAACTCCTTGAAAACCTCTCCCCATAGAACCTTTTGCTTGCATCTTTCCAGACGATTACATTTTCCCTCCTGACACAAATTGTTGACACAGAGCAGGCCTATGCACCAGGTATACATCATTTTCTTTTAAGGAACAGATTCTACATCACCCCAGTATTTGTTGGTGTTAACTGCACAATCTCTATTCACTTTTCATGACACACCCTTACTGGTCTCCTTTCCACTATAGCACATGTAACATTTTTTGCTGGCTTTTTAACCATCAGGCCCTTCCCCCATTTATCTCTGTACAAAAAGACTACTGAATTCAGATGAAATGCCAGAGCTTTGAAAAACATAATCTCCTTTCCCCCTACCCTGTGAGGAAGAAGCTAGTCTGGCTAATTTCATGAGACCCTGTTTCAGACTATGTCTGGCTGACACACAGATTAAGCCAATTGCTGAGAGATTTTTTTGTCCTTCTGTCATTAACTAAAATAACTCAAAGCATTTATTTGATTGGCTAAAGTCAATAGGCTACTAGTGCTATGAATTAAAATGATGATGTCATACAATTAAATCACTGAAGCAGAGTGGGGGCCATAACAGTCTTTTGGAAAATCACATCTGGCTTATGGACCTCCTTTTAAAAAGAAATGTCCCTGGAAGTAAGAAGAATGGTTGACTCCTGCAGATATCTGCTTTCATCCTCTCACATGTCCATTAGTGCCCTCTGTCTATATGATATTTAGTGTACAGGTATGGGACCTGTTATCCAGAATGCTCAGAACCTGGGTGTTTCTGGATCATGGATCTTTCTGTAATTTGGATCTTCATACCTTAAGTCTACTAGAAAATCACGTAAATATTAAATAAATCCAATAGGCTTATCTAATAAGTATTCATTGTATGTTATTTGGACACAAGCACAGTGTACTGTTTTATTATTACAGAGAAAAGATTTAATTATTTGAATTATATGGGAGATAGCCTTTATATAATTAGGAGCTTTTTGCATAATAGCTTTCCAGATAATGGATCCCATGCCTGTACCAGCTTTTGTGTTTACACTATGGTTGCCACCTAGCTGGTATTTTACCGGCCTGGCTGGTAAAAATGATGGATGATCCCAATGTTATTAATAGGGAAAAAAAGATAAATAAATAGGAAGGCCGGTATTTTTTACCAGAAAAGGTGACAACCCTAGTTTACACCCCCCATATTTCTAGTAGGAATATAAACACAAACTGTCTTAGTACAAGTAATTGATGAAATATTAAAGAGAATTTAATTCTTAGCAACTTCGCAGTATCCGATGATTACATATTTTCACTGGTTTTAAAGGAACCAGTAAATGTAACTGCTATTGAAATGAGTATTTTTTGTACCTTTCTGCACTGCTGGTTCATTCTCTTGAAACACTGTAGTCAGACTTGCTTGCTTTTTTTTTGCTGGTCTGTTAATCTGCTGGCCCCTGCTACATTGTATCTTGTCAGAAATACCAGGGCAGAGGCAATAAAAGGACATCCAGATGCTGCTTTACTAGAAATTACTGTATACTTATAACTATCTCTTAGGGTAAATCTACACTGCAGACTTTGAAGTGATTTCGGCGGATGAAACGCTGGGCGATCAAACGGCCGTGTCAAGTCGGATAATAGTAATAAATAGAAAGTTGGATGGTGTTGCAGCATTGATCCGACGCGACAAGACTGTCAGATGCAAATGCTGCATGCTGCATCTGCATCCGACAGTCAGATCAATGCTGCAACACCATCTGACTTTCTAGTACTTACCTTATTTCCATCACATCTGACTTGACGAGGACGCTTTGTCACACAGCATCAGATCTGCCGAAATCACTTCAAAATCTGCTGTGTAGTTCTACTCTAATAGGGAGAAAAATATTTTTGAGTTAATATCCCCTTTAAGGCTACTCATATCATTTCCAGTAACCTGCTCCTTTTGTTCATTGCCAGATGGCAGAAATAGCTTTCAGTCTCATCACAGTGACAGACAGGTGTCTCTGGGACGATAATGGCTACTATATTAATTAGTCAATATTTCATTTGATGCATGTGCGTCTTTCTCCATTAGTGCTATTGATCTCCAAAAAGACTTTAGTGTAGAGGGTGGGGGGAGAGGGCTGAAGGTTATTAGTTTGATTCTAGGAGTTGAACAATAGCTGGTGCGTTGCAGCATAGGCATTCATGATTTTGTTCTATTAGAAAGGCTCCAGCCTTTCTGCATTGCCTGTACCCCATACTCATACGCCAACCCCGGATCCCAGATTGCTTTTCCTTCTAGAGAATCCTAATGTTATTGTTAACTCACTGCATGAAGTGTTACCACTATGTCACAGGAAAGGCTTTTTATATGTAATCTAGTTTTAAAAACTAAGGACATAATTGAAATATATATATATATTGAAATAATAAGAATCTCAGTCGTTGCATTCCTTATTGCTGAAATTGCAATCTCCTCCACCCTTGAAGACTAAACAGATTTGTATGTGAGCAATATGGCACACTGAAAGCTGCTTTGTCAAATCACTTTTTGAGAAATTGACATTTAGATCATATTACTTTTTGCAAATGTTTAATGTGATTTGTGGTCTCACAGAAACATCCAGTTGCACATAAACTAATTGCACTTGTCTGTTAAAGTGTAGCAAGGTTACATTTCAATGGAAACAATAGTGGGAATCCAGTTTTAATAGCATGAGCTAATATTGTATTTTTAAAGAAAGACTAAAGATTAAATAAAATATTAACTACCACTCCAAAATATATTATTTACATTATTTAGTAACAAATAATGACTATATTGGGCTTGGGTTGGTAGAGACACCCTTATGGTTGGCCTGTAAGATATTGAATAGTCTTTTTAAAGGATAAGTGAGGGGACATGATTACACTTAACAAATACATTAGAGGACATTATAGACAAATATCAGGGGACCTTTTTACCCATAAAGAGGATCACCGCACCAGAGGCCACCCCTTCAGACTAGAAGAAAAGGACTTTCATGTGAAGCAGCGTAGGTGGTTCTTCACAGTGAGGACAGTGAGGTTGTGGAATGCACTGCCGGGTGATGTTGTGATGGCTCATTCTGTTGATGCTTTCAAAAGGGGCTTGGATGATGTTTTGGACAGAGATAATATCAAAGGCTATTTTGATATTAAACTTTACAGTTAGTATAGCTATGGGCATATATGGTTTGTGTGTGAAAGAGTGGAGGGGTGTGTGTGTGTGTGTGTATGTATGCTGGATTTTTAATTTGGAGGGGTTGAACTTGATGGACTTTGTCTTTTTTCAACCCAATTTAACTATGTAACTATATATAAAATCTGTATAAAATAGCTCAGCGCTTTTGCAATTTACATGAATTATTTTATCAATTATTATATAAAATTTTAATTAACCGCTAATATAAGTAATTTTGTAACAACAGCACCACCTGAGGTCCATTCCTATAACTGTACAGTCAAAGAGATACCTTCAGAAGGAAAACCAAGAAATGTTCTTATGTTGCTTTGCTCAGGAAGGAGATGGGAAATGGCACCTAGGACTTATGATTTCCTTCCTTAGCAGAGCAACACCTGAACACTTCTCTGTTTTCCTTCTGAAATTATTTCTTTGACTTATTGTTGCAATTTAATACTTTAGATACAGTGTTAAAAAGTTACCAAATATATGTAACAAATTAAAATAACAAAGTAGTAACCATAGCCACCTGTTTGTAAAACCACCTTTCTAATGTTTAATTCATTGTGGTAGTGTGTTAATGTCTGTGATTTGATTATAAGGACTACATTAATTAATTATGCCTTATGTGTTTTAACCTGATTTAAAGTGCTAGTGCTCAGTTAATTGTTATACACACTTCCCCCTTCTTACTGAAAGTGACTAGTGCAAATTTTTTAAAAAAACAAATTCATTATTTTTAACTTAACTTCCCAAAGATCAATTCATCCTGTATTAAATTAACAACTTTTAAGAGTTAATTAAAAATTGATTGTTAATCAAATATCAGTTCATTAAATAAACCAAATAGATTGTTTGGGTTTAGAATGCAGTTGGAAACGGAAATAATTGGATTTGTGGAGTTGTGGTGAAGTCTTTTAAAGAACTACAGTACCTTAAATCATTTGCTAGTCTTAGAGACCTCACAAAGGAGGAGAAAGTCAGAGGGACTGTGGTCTTGATATTTAGCTGTGCTGACTAATGGTTTGACTAGCTGATCTAAAAAAAAAACACAAATCCCAATGTTCTTAGGACCGAAGAGAATGCCTTTCCCAAACCCATGTTGTGATGGAAATAATAGTAGCTTGTTTCAAATGAAAGAAAACCCCCAAAGGTTTGTAGTAAAATGGTACAGTCAAAATAGTTTAAAATACAAGAGCCAACGCGCATTTCGCTAATTCGCTTTATCAAGGCAGACTCTAAAATACTAAAAGCTGAACTACCCCATTAAAGGTTAAACACCCTTTTAAGCAGTGATCAAAAAAAGATCTCCTAAATACAAATTAGATCAGCAGAACGTATCTCAGTATAGTCAATATAATATTTGCTATCCTGGCTTGTTCATCTCTTATTGAAATAGCTTTTTATTCAGAAAAAAATATATGTATTATTTCAGTACAGTTACTGTCAAGGGCAGTGAGATGTAAGAGGGGGGGATACCAATTTGTTAGGAATTAATTTTCTCAGTGAATCTAATCTCTAACTTGGGACCCCAGGCTGTTGCACTTCTTCTGTAAAAAGCACACTGGCCCAGGGTTTGTTTCATCTCAGCACCATGTAACCATGTTTATACTTTTCCCAGTATAGTTACCTTGCACCAGTGCATAAACTGTACAGTGTTTCCCATGAAACCTATCAGACCTATGATACTAGTGCTCTGTTCGATGCACAAGTAAACTCTGGCACAAAATAAGCCTCTGCCCAACAACTACCTTGATCAGGCAGTAACTACAGGGCATACTTGGTGTGTTGGGCCTTAGGTTCCTGCTGTTTCATCATCTGACTGAAACAGAACTGAATGTAAGTATATGACCTTGTCTCACTTGTGTGCCCCCCTTCCCTCACATGTCCTCATTACCATGCAATTTACAAACCAGCTCAAATAATGGTGCCTGCAGTATTAAGTGCAACACTTTGCTTCTGATTGTAATCGGTGCAGATATGCTGTTATTCTGAGCAGTAAGGTATCATATTGGGTACAATAAATTGTGAAATGTGAGGGTATTTTGCATTGAGCCCCAAGTTGTTGGGTGAGCCCTCCTCCTGCCACCCAACCATATGAGACCACGAGAATAAAGAAGATGAGAAAGGACCTGGAGAGTGGGCCGTGTATCTAAGGTATTATTGTAGGCCCTTAGCACCCAAGTCCGAAATTGTACAAAATAACTTCTACTTAGCACTACTTGGTTTCTGGTTGGACATTTTACAGGTTGTTGTGTTCTGTCTGCCCTTAATAATCCCAGATGGAGGAATGAAGCTTCACTGAACAGAGTCCTTAATTTTCAACAATTGAACCTGTAGTTTTTGTTTCTGTGAAGATGTTTGCAGATGCTTAGTAAAAGATTGATAAGCAACAGGCCCTAGAATATTGACCTGATATGTTTTCAAGCCAATGTATCAAGAACAACATTAATTCATACATCTGTGCAATTTGCTATTTGTCTTGCTGGGATAAAACAGGCATTTTAGAGTTTGTTTTAGTTGCAAAACTCTATGGTGTCTGGTCACAGTGGTTTCCTTTTCCAGAGTTGATGGCAAACTTAAATGAACTTTACAGGCGATGCATAAAAAAAGGATAAGGGTGCCATCTTGTGGAATAATATAGTTTTAACATTGTAGGATACCTAATTGTGTCATTATTTTTAGTTTTTACATTTTATATATAAGATAATCTTAATTGGAGACAATGTAGCAGAAACTCAATTCCAGCCAAGAATATTCTATTTCTTTACCAGCTGGTTAATTACAGGACATGAAAGGCAATATAGCAAATACTAATAAGTTGCAGAAAATGCAGGAAGTAAATGTATATATAGTGTATAAAGTACTCCCTCTTGTAAAATATAAGGATATTATAAGATACAGAGGAGTTTCATGACCATATAAAAATACGAGGCTGAAGGAACTCATGGAACTCTGAGGTAACTTCTAATATCCTCATATTTTGCAACTGGGGGTACTTTATTTATTATAATACACAAGTTTGAGTGAGTCATGTGACAGAAATGACATCAGAACTGTTAGATAAGAGTGCTTTGTATATTAATTTGCTTCACTTTTTTTCTGGCACATGTCCACATTTTCCTCTGGAGCAGTCCATTTTTTATTGTTTGACTTTCAGAAATCGCTTAACACAAATAATTACATCAGTCTCCTCTAAGCCACCCATAAAAATATTGTTTAAACAATCATTTGGCAAGACTGTCTATATGGCTCTGATTTAGAATGTGAGTACTTGCCAAAAAAGAATGCAAGGTTATTAAACATTTAAAGATAGTCATAAAAAGGTTATGTTCTTGCATGAGTATCAAGCACTCATCCTTAACAGCAATGGTGAAAGTAGTATCCTCCAGCATTCAGTGTGATACACTGGGATCATGTACGATTAGTGATTCAGTAGTAGCCTGCATGTAGAACTTCATATTGAGGGAAAGAGTATCCTAAATTACAATAGTTAACAACACCAAGATAGCAACCACAATTGTAGCTATACTTCCACACTCCTTAGTATTAACCAGTGTGCATATAGTGGAAAACATTTTATAGGATTAACATTGCTGAACCTCTTTCAATTCAATTTCTGTGGGTTTGCTACTGCTGTAATAGGGGGTGCCAAGGGTTCCTATTAAGAGTCTGTAGGGACCCATAAGTGTAGTGCTTTGCAGTTAGGGGCACTTCCTCTTTCGCCTGAAGCAGTCCACCTGGTTAAATCTGAGCAACCCCTAAGCCATTATGAATAGGGATCTAGGGACTGAGTAATTGCTAAGCTTAAGGGTAAGGACACACGAGACGATTTGTCGCCAGCGTTTTTAAAAAGCAAATCGCGGCGACAAGGCGATCGTCTTTTTCGAACAGGCGATTCCCAGCGACAATTGGCACAGAGCGATTTGTATCCCATTGCTCTGTGCGGTACGTGCTCCTGTCCGTATCAAAAAAGTGCTTCAAAAAAGGCATTTTCGAGCGTGTTTTCGTCCGAGTGTTTGTTCGGCGTGTTGTCTCGGCGTCTCTCCTCGAGCGTTTGTGCTTCCCGCTGTAACCTAGCGTCTTTGTATTCCTGCGCCTTTACGTTCTTGCGTCATTGCGCAGTGTAATTTGAATACAATCGCTGCTACTTATCTGTATGTGTGTGCGTGTCTAGGAGATTTCAGTGCTTTTCTAAGTACTTGCTATTTCTGATGAATCGCTCGGAAAAGGGTCTCAGTGCGTTTTGGAGCTACAGGCGATTCACAAACGCGCTGTGTGCACAGTAGCTGGCGTCTTTCATATGGTTTTGTGCTGAGACAAAACGAGTGACATGTCGCCGCGATTTGCTTTTTAAAAACGCTGGCGACAAATCGTCTCATGTGTCCTTACCCTAAATGAGTCACACTGATACTGTTATCTTCTTTTTATCAAATGAAAGTTGATAGCAAAATTAAAGGGTTGGTGAGGTACAAGCTATATGAGCACACCAAGTTTAGGAAAGTGTTTGTTTAATGGGTGCAATGATGCCAACAGAACTGAGTTATGGAACGTCCTCAAAGGTTGCTCCTTACACTTAGTACCTTCTTACTGTATAACTGGCAATTAGGCTGATGGGTTCTTCACTGTTATGATTGGTGCTCTTCAGCTTACAGTTACAATTTAACTTATATATCCCAAGTAAATTGATTGTTTTAAGTGGGCAGAACACAATGGTTGTTAAAGAGTTGGTAAAACCTTTCCAAAGTTGCGCCAAAGATAATTTTGACAGATATGGCCTGAGTTTTATTTACAGCAGGTTTCTGCAACATACCACAGTATATTACATAATAGCACATAATTTATGCAATAAAATTAAACTTTGTTACTATGAGAGCATAGCTAACTGGTTTGTTTATAGATTGTACACCTCCACACAACATGTTTTGACTGTCTTAGCCAAAAATAGTGGTGTAACTACTGAAGGCCAGGCCTGGGAGCAGCTTGTTCACCTGTGCCCCCGCGACAAACTTGTGGATGGGCATAAAAAGGCAACTGACTTTCTGCTGCTTATTTACCTTTCTTGCGTCCAAGGGGGCCAAAGACTCAGTTACAATGTCTTATGTTTAGTGTATACTTAACTCTACTTACTTGTCATGCTTAGGCAATGTAACACAGTGCAAAGCTGCACTGCAAGAGGACAAAGCGACCCCTGGCTCACTTTTTAGCGGACTGAACTAGAACTACATGACTGAAAGCACACATGAACAGGTAGAGCAGGGTATGCAGTATGTAAGTATAGAACTTCCTATGCATTTTTAAAATTTGCATGAAAATATTCTCCAACACTCCTCTCTTTCACTAACCCATGTACATAGTTTTTATGAAGGTGTGTATTAGTTTCATTACTATGTTGTAGACATTGAGTGAATATTGCAGTGTTTTTCTCATCAGTTTGAAACAATTTAGGAAATGGAAACAACTGAATAATATAGCAATATCAGGCATTAGCAGGGCAGGGTAAAGAGGTCAATTCCTATAATATCAGTGCAGTATTATGAAAACAGATGAATGGCTAAGCAGCAAGCGATATTTATGTATTATACAGCTATATATGCAATTAAGTTTCATGGATACTGTAGCAGTTAGCTACCAGGCAATTCCTTTATAAACTGGTACTCTGATGAGGAAACTGATTGCACTTTTCAAATTTCACATTTGATGTAATCTATGGAAGTATTTAGTTTTACAATTTAGTTTAAGCTGGAATTACCATTATGACTTTTACTCTCTCCTTGTGCTTAAAACCGGGTTATAAATATTTGAAAGAATGCTTGATTAGAGAAGTGAAAGTTTGATACCTTGGTTGCCTAATTAAAAAACCGCAGGGTCAAGGCAGGGATGTAACCTTATTAAATTAAATATGCAAAGAAGAGGTAAAGAAAGTACCCCGTTTGACCTTAATGATAAAATTACCCAATTATAATTAGTTTATAATATCCAATGATTAAGGAATCAACAACGCTTATCACCAGTTTAACCCCCCAGTCAGATATAAAGTGCAAGTGCTTATAGTAAAAAAACAATGATTACGATAATGCTTAAATTAATTGCTTATAATAGATTGTAGCCACAGGGACAATTACATTAGAAAACAAATCAATTGTATTTCATAAATTAATTAGTACTATAAGTTCTAAAGTGCTGTGCATACATTATAAATTAATAACTAATACCAATTCATTATTTAAATTAATTGGAGTGAAGCACCATTTCATTGATTAAAAAAAGTGACCAATAAAAAGATTAAATGTTAATAAATAAAGTGATAGTGCGGAGATAAAATAAATATAATTCCTCAAATAGTTAAAAAGCTAAGGTGAAACATGATTCATATGATTTCCAAAATTAGCAAAAATACTGAGGGTTAAAAAAAGCCCACTTGCTTGGGTTCTAGTAAAAGAGAGAAATTATAAAAATAAGGATGGTGGAGTTGTCCCAAAAGCTACTGCCTATCATTTGTTAAATCCCTGGGACACCACAAAGACGGAGGTAGGCAGGGTAACTGTGGCTGTGGTCTCAAAAATTAACACTGAGCTTAAGCTTAGAAGAGCTGACAAAGCGTAAAAAAACTACAAACCACTGGCCCTTTGGAAAGTAATTAAGATAAGAGTGAAGAGAAGGAGAACCGAGCAAGCAGCTCCTAGCTGCCACCTGTTTGTAGAGGATAAATATGGACCAGAACGTATTGTAGTTAGATTAAAATATGAGAAATACCAAATGGTTTAAAGGAACAGTAACACCAAAAAATTTAAGTGTTTTGAAGTAAAGAAAATATCATGTAGTATTGCCCTGCGCTGTTAAAATTGAATTGTTTGCTTCAGAAACACTACTATAGTTCATATAAACAAGCCGCTAAGTAGCAATGGCGGAAATTGAAAAATGGCTATATGGCACAGGATAAGTAATTGGTAACAGATAACATTATGTTCTACAGAGCTTATCTGCTATCTGCGATGTAACTTGAGCTTTTCTCCTTTGACTAGTTGCCCCAATGGCTACACAACAGCTTATTTATATAAACTATAGTAGTGCTTCTGAAGTAAACACTGCAGTTTTAACAGTGCAGGGCAACACTGCATTATACTTTTATTACTTTAAAAAATTTCATTTTTTGATGTTACAGGTCCTTTAAAAAAAACAACAGAAAGCACGAGAAACGCCAACGTGTTTCGCTATACAAGCTTTTTCAAAGGCATGTGGTGGTCGCTTAGCGGGTCCGTGATTTAAATCACCACGCATGTAACATAAACGTGATCTTGCGAGATTTGTGTCATCTATTGTTATAATATGGAACGAAACACCTGGTTACATTGTAGATCAGGACGTCACCAGACTGGGCGTCATTACCTGTTCCCAGGCTGTCAATCACCACAGGCAGATATGGATTTGTGGAGAGGCCACCTAGTCCCGGGCCTAGGGTGGCAGGATCTTAGGTGCGGCATGCTTCCCAACCACACCCACATTGGTTCAGAAATGTAAATTTCCCATGTGCCAATTCCCATTGCTTCGTCCTGATGATGAAAATTTTAGCAAACAAAAGGGAGGGGACAGGGGCGACAAACGACAGCGGGCCTAGGGACACCCACTATCTAAATTCGGCCCTGACCATAGGGATGGAGTTATTGTAAGGATTAATATTTCCTGAACTGATGGTTGTTTATAAAGGGCTGCCATCATCTCATGCATAGATTAATCTTCCTACATCATCATATGAACTAGTTAACATTACAGAATGAATTTTTATTAAGGTGCACCTGTCACCCAGACACAAAAATCTGTATAATTTCAGTAATTTTCAAATTAAACATGAAATCCAATTTCTATTTTTTATTAAAGTATTCATAGCTGTTGTACGTTCATTTAAAAAATCAGCTGTCAATCAAATATTGTCTGCCCCTCCTCTATGCCCATGGCATAGAGGCGGGGCAGACATTTACTTTCACTTTCCATTCAGCACTTCCTATATGTCACTGCTCTCCATACATTCCCCCATTCTCTTCTCTGTTTAATTGCGTAGCCAGGGCATGGGGATGGACCCCCATTCTGGTGCACAAACAAGTTTCTAAGATGATATAATGCTTGCCTTAATAACAGTGTCCACAAAATGGCTCCTGCCTGCTTGCTATAATTTTGAATTCCCAGACTGAAGGAAACAAGAATCAAATAGTTTATATATTGTAGATAAAGTTCATTTTGCTTGACTAATGCGATAAAATAGGATTTTGAATATTTCTTTTGGGTAAGGACATATGATCAATGAATTAAAAAGGATTTATCAGAATTATTAGAATATTAAAATATCAATTAGCACAATGAATTGTTTATTATTTATTATAAATAAATAAATTTTAAAATACAATAGTACCATTTACTCATTAGAATTCATTAAATGCCTTAAGGGGTGTATTAATATGCTAAATACCTCTTCTTTGCATAGAATGCTTGATTACTCATTAAGTCACTGTGATAATAGCAATCATGTCATTAATTAATTGCTTTCCTCAGAGGTCAACCTAATAAACCTTCACAATAGGCTTACTAGAGTTTGTTAGAGGCCAACTAGGCCTTTTCCTGAAATCTCACCCTCAACCAATAGTATGGGCCACCCACACAGTTTAGGAACCAATGACTTATGGGAAAGTTTGTTGGGCTGCATCACCATGTGTTCCCTCCTACATAACCAACTTTAGATATGCCAAAGATTATTTGCTGAAATACATTTCTTACTCTGTATATTTGTTTGCAATACCCAACCCTGGCTGATTCAACATAAATAACCTGAAGACATGGGGGTATATTTTTCAAAGAGTAAAGTTAAAGATTTACACCGTCTGCTAGAGTGCAATTCTGCCACTCTCCATCCATTTCTATGTAATTTTTAAAGACGTATTTACCATTGATAAATACTCTTTTAAAAATCAGAAAAAACAGAAATGAATGGAGAGTGGTGGAATTTCACTCTAGCAGACCGTGGCAATCTCTAACTTCACTCTTTGATAAATATACCCCTTAGAATCTGAGGTTCTGACACTCGTAACTAATGCAACAGCTTGTAAAGATTTATATTATACTAATAATGTATAATGAAATTCAATACATTTTTATAATTACTTTTGATATAAATCAAAAACGGTATTAGTGGGTGAGCTTTAGCCAATAGGATAAACCCATGCAAATGGGATTTTCTTGGAGCACATTTGGAATTCATTCCCAGAATTCCTTTTGTTTATCTAAGTCTGTATGAGGCAGTCTCCTCAACCCTTGTCACATGTTTGGAAAACCCATAAATTAAACATATACTTAGGCTGTACGCTCTATGGGACAGGGACCTTCTTCCTGTGTCTCTTAACATGAGGCACTTTACTGTTATTACTGTGTTATAAATATACATAAGTGTAAAAGGTGTTACCTGTAGATGTTGCAATTAAAAACATAGGGCCACCATTGCATCCACAACCCCCCTTTTTGTATTTGAAATGTAGCCGGAAGCTGTGGCTGAGCTTCATGTGGAGCACCCTCATACCCCCCCTTTTTATTAATGGTGGTCCTATGTTTTTAATTTATTTATTAATTTATATTTATAACACAGTTTGTCTTTCTTACTAATACTTTCTCATATTTACACTTATTTATATTCCCATTTACACTTGCACGTAGTATACACATTGTTTTAAATGTGCACTTTTACACATAGCTTTACTTAGCCTTCACTTTTTTCATTATTTCATTGTTTCTTTAAAAAATGGGTGTTGGTTTGGGCAATCTCTCTCTCTTAAAAGCCACTAGTTAGTGGCAGGGGAGGATTTAGCCCTCAGACAAACCAAGGTTCAGGACACATCTACTTCAATGTTACTTTGCATAGGGGTACTAAACCTTTTTTACTATGACCAGAGGTAAACAAGTTAGGGACCACCGTATGGGGTTTACCTTGACGTGGTATGGTGGCTTATCAACTTTATGATTATAACTTTGTAACTAAAAACCCTTGTTTTTGTAAACCTATGCACTTGCATTTAGACTGAATTACTCAGACAGGGAATCCGAGAATGTGCACTGATTAAATGGCCAAGTCAGTAGCACTTCCATTATACTTATATACTTTACTTAGCCCTAGGAGTGCATCCACAACCCCCCTTTTTGTATTTGATTTGAGATTTGGCAGACTCTTGGCGGCCAATTTACTAATTTTCGAGAAAAAAAAACCCACGAGCATAGAAAAAAAAATAATCATGTGACTCTTTGCATGACTTTTCCTTAAATGCTAGATTGTTTGTAAAAAACTGCAACCGAATAGTCACATTTGTCTTTTGCATGCCGGTGAGAATGACAATTCCAAAACTCAACTTTTTATTGAAATGGGAAAAAAAAACATTTTGGAAATAAAAAGAGGGACAAAAAATTGACACTCAGCGCGGTGAATGTTTTGGCCACGTCCCCATGTTCATTTTACAAAATAGATTACGAAAATTTGAACATATTTCTGTGTTTTTTTCACTTAGTACAGTTTTGCTAATGAAAGTGAATTGCCCTTTAAGCTGTGGGTCTAACTTTTCCAAAGAAACCTGCTATCTTATTTTGTTACAATTAGGGGCAGATTTAAAAAAACTTAGAAATTCGACCATAAAATTTTTTTGGGGGGTAATTTTTTATCAAATATGGCCAAATTTCGAACGAAAACGGGCGTATCGATCGAATAAAAATCGTTGGAATAGTTCAATTATTTGAATCGAACTATTCTAACAATTTTGCATACAACAAACATACAGATTATATACAAAAATATGACCACTATAACCAATACAAGAGGGGCCCTGGCCAAAAGTGCTTTTGATCTAATTACATGCCGGGTACTTTTAGCATTTTATAATTTATTTATGATTTATATAATTTTATAATTCAGCTTCATTGTGTAAAATAACTCAAAGAAGAGCGAAGAATTACCAGACCCGTTCGTCAGACATGCAGATTAGCGTACACATACATATCTATATAATCCAATCGATTAAATTATTTTAAACGTAATGGTTATTTGTGTGTTTTTAATGGTGTATTTATAAACTAAATAACTTATTCACTGGTTTTAGGCTTTAACGGATTTTTGAACATTTATCTGATGGATTTCACAAAAAGAATGGACATTTATATATTGGACATTACACATGAGCATGGAATTCATTAGATTTTTCCACTTTTTCATCCAATATCTTTATATAAGGACTAATAAAGGAAATGAATTGCACAAGAATGATGATAAAAATTGGTAAATTGATGTTGTGCACAGTTGTATCACTAATTGGTTAATTGATTGGATTATATAGATATGTTTGTGCACACTAATCTGCATGTCTGACAAAGTGGTCCGCCCCTGAAATGTTACATCACTGATGAGAATAAACACACAGAGGTTCGCCCCGGGGGAGTTGCTAGGTCGGCTGGGTTGCCCAGGGCGCCCAGCTGGCCTGGCCCAGTCTTCTGAGAGGTTTCTTAAGAACTTTTAGTTTTTGGAAAATTTATATGAAGAGGCTACCTTGACCACTGGTGTAACTCTAAATACTCTATTGGGGGTCGATAAAAAAAAAGATTTGCAATGCGAAAAGGTTTGCCTATTTGCGCATCCGAAAACTGTTTAGCGAGCACTTCCGACAGTGGAAGAACATTTTTGGGAATTTTATAGTTCACTCCAGTGAATGTAATAATATTTCATTATAATAACAAAGTTTCTAACAGAAAAAAGTTGTTACATTTGCTCCAAAAGAATACAACACCTTCAAGCTCTTCTTAAAAGTGGGCAAATTAATTTGTGCAAATTATTTTCCTCTTCCAACTTTTATTGCATTCCCCCATATATGTATTGTTGGCGATGCTCAGGCTCAGCATACAGTAAGTAAGGAATGCAGGCAATAATTTCACAATGCAGTCACTTGCTGGCATGCAGCCCACCTCAGGACAAATGCTGCACTATGCTCTGCTACTGTAACTATCTCCTTACTGAAACCAAATTTAGAATACAGAGCTACATTGTTCAACTCTAAAACACAGTTTGATGGGGCTAGGAGAAACATCTAGTGAGTATACAACTTTACAAAACTCCTCTCCGCCACAAATCTTGTTGCAAAATAATTATTTCATTTATATCGATTTGAGGTGCACAATGTTAAGCTCCGCTGCATCAGAACTTCCATATATAGTACAAAAACAATAACAAAGTTTCTCTGAAAAAGTTAAAGGTTCTTCTTTTTATTCATAGTGAGATCTCAGCAAACGTTTCGGGGTCCAACCCCTTCATCAAGTGCTACTAGGAGAAACATCTAAAGAGACCATCTGAGAATACTTTTTCACAATCAATAAAATTTAGGAACAGCTAATAGTTTGTATTAACGTTTACCTACTCATTTTCTAAACAACAATCTGATTTCCAGAGTTCTATCAGATTCTTTATGTCATTCTGGTCCACAGTGAGACACAGGGAAAAGATCCTCTGCACTCACCCAGTGTCAATGTCAATGTCAAGGAATTGGAGTATTAACCTTGGAAAGCAAGTTGCAGGTAAAACAAATTAAGTAGGAGGAATTGTAAAGAATCATATGAAAGCGAGTGTAGCACTGGCCAGACCGGGAAGACTTTTTATTGCAATATGTGTACAAACAATTCATCTTTTGTTTAAAGGGGAGGGCATTTTTTCAGTAACTTAAAGCACATAATGCCCTTAATATGTTGATAATGTGAGTTCAGAGAATGCCTTGTCTTTGTCTGTTTGAATGGTTTAAAATTGTTTAGTGGTGAGCACAACTTTATCTTTTTTGTTTGCTCTCCTGATTTAGTTTGCATGAAATGGGATACTTCCTGAGGAAAAAAATAGGAGACACTATAGTGTATGGTTGGACAGTAGGCAGGCCCGATTTGACAGAATTTGACAAAAGCTTATGTAGTTGAGAAGTACAAGATTGGGCAGCATTTTTTTATTATATTATATATATTAGGGATGCACAGAATCAACTATTTTGGATTCAACTGAACCCCCAAATCATTCATGAAAGAATCTGCGGAATACCGAACCAAATCCGAATCCTAATTTGGCATATTTAAAATAGGGGTGGGAAGGGGAAAACATTTTTTACTTCCTTTTTCTGTGAGGAAAAAGTCACACGATTTCCCTCCCACCCCTAATTTGCATATGCATATTAGGATTCAGATTCGGTTCTGCGGGGAGAAGGATTCTGCCGAATGCTGCTAAAAAAGGCCGAATCCTGCATTTGATGCTTCTCTAATATATATATAGTGGCAACATGTTCTGCAGGGCTTTATAGAGATTATATATTATTCATATTGTAATATAATGTTGTTCAAAGTAAAGGGTTATTGGTGATCTGTGCAGCTTATGAAGAATGCAATGTTCTGCTTCCAATTAAGCTGCTCTGTGCCAACAACTCCACTGTATCAGTAAATCAAAATAGTAAAGAAACACTACAGTATATCACTCACTGCCCCAAAGGAGCTTGCAATCAAAGTACCCTATCACGTCCACACTCAGTTTAGGGTATAATTACTCTTCCTGTATATTTTTGGAGTAGTGGAGAAAACCCATGCAAGGTCAGGAAGAAGATCCTTGCAGATAGTGCCCTGACTGGAATCAAACCTGAGACCCCAATGCTGCAAGGCTAACCTCTGAGCCATCATGCTGCCCTCATGGCCATTTTTCTTTGTTTATCTCTCTTTTTCTCTTCTCCCTAAATCTCTACTTAACAGCTCATGCCCTCTGCTCTACACTTCTTTTCTCTCTTGTGTCTTGTCCTGTCTAGTCTAGTTTGAGACAAGTCAGAAACAGTCACTCTGAGACTGCCTGAAAACTTCCATCTTGTGGAGCTGTTGCAGGGGTTATACCATCCCAGAGAACAGGATCTGTTTCTAAATACAAAGCACCGCACAGGCATAAACTCTAGGAAACCTGCCATTAAAATAATATTGATAAATCCCACTTACAGAAAGCAGCAACTTGTTTAGTATTAGGGACACATTGAATTCAAATTGAAACAGGAGGTATACCCTAGGAATGCAGGAACTTATTGTTTAAATATCCCTAAACAGTATTTAGGGAGAGCTGCGTTTTAAAATACTCAAGATATACAGAGGGAAGAAGCACACCGATTCACACTCCTTTATTGCAGATATTGTGGCATATGCTTTAGGGGACCAACTCCTTCCTCAGGTGCAATTACATATTAGTGAACCCATCAGTGGGTTCGGGCAAATGCCAGATGGGCTGCTTTCTTTAAAATGTAAAAGGACTGCTCATCTAAAAATGCAAATGAGGTTCGTCTGTAATATGTAAATGAGCCACTCCCTTTAGAAATGTAAATGAGCTGTCCATAACAGCTAGCCACAGCTAAGCCAATGCCTGCATTTGTTAGTTCACATGCATATGGGTGGAACCAGGAATTCTGACCAACTTCAGTTAATAATATTAGAGTTGCTTGCTATCTACCCTTATGCTTACGATAGGTATGGTGGCAACTGGAGGATCCGTGCTCAGAACAATCACTTCAGACTGTATATAGAAAACTGTGATATGTAGCATTACTTGCATGAGTCAGCCTAGTCTCTTCAAGTATGCCACACTTTGGCCCTGTAATACATGTCTTATCTGCCAGGGTACATAGTCTAGCTGGGGGTACACAAAGGAAAATTTTGAATATAATGCAAGTATAGGGCCACTAATCCAACTAAACAAAATAGAATAGTTGTGATAAAAACTAGGGTGTGATATTTGTTGCAAGGACCAGTTCCAGCATATAGGTTGTATAATATTGCTGGGGATTATATGGTAATGGACTCTTAAAATATCTATTCATAACCACTGGTTCTAGTTAACCTTGGGGTTAGAAATATAAGTCATGCTTTGCATGCGTGTGAATACATGGGTTGCCTTGAAACTTTTGCCAGAGCTGCATTTAACTTCCAGTCCGGCCCTGAACCCCATCATATCCGTTTGATTAATCCCAGTCCAAACACAGTTTAATGATAATTGTTTAACAAAACAATGTAAACTGCTTCTTGGATATCCTAATCTGAAAAAATGTAACAATAACTTAAGAAATTCCAAAGTTAAAACCAATATATACAAAGAATCCATCTATAATGAACCATTATAAAAATCGCAGCAGTTATAAACAATTATAAGAAACATTTTAAGATAAAGCTTTCGTTCAATCTATGAGGGGAAAGAGAATCCTTACTTTTATCCAGGCTGCCTCTTTTTAAAGTAATTGTTGGTTAAGGACCCCACCTCTCTCTAAATGAATCTGTTCTAATATTGCCCATCTCACTTGGGACACTGTGGGGCAAATTTACTAAAATTCACCCAAAATCCTACGAATGTATTCGAAATTCGATAAGCATTCGACTATCGAATTCTTATCGAATAGTTTTATGCTATCATTTTGCTATTTGATTTCTCGATGAAATTGTACGATTGAATACTGATCATTCGATTTCACGGAAAAATCGTGAAATTTCCTTTGAGCCTCTGAAAAATTTGTATGATTTAAACAAAAGAACGCTTCAATCGTACGAATGGTATTTGAGCAGGACTTAGTCAAAGAAGCCTATGGGGGGGGGGGGGGGGGGGGGGGGGGTTCCCATAGGCTTCAATTGCAATTCGGTAGGTTCAATCTGGCAAAGTAGGCATTCAAAGGATTTTATAATTTTGATTTCTTTGATCATCGAATGATCGAATATCCGATCATTCGATCTATTCGAGAATTCGGTATTCAATGATCGAAGAGGCCAAATTTGTATATTCAAATATCCGATTAAATCGTATGATCAGTATTCGATCGTATTCGATCGAACTTTGATCAATTCACGTGAATTTTGTAAATCTGCCCCTGTGTGTTTAGCATAATAAAAATGTTTAGCTAACGATACCTCGGACATATATTTTTTAGTTTCTGTTTCTTTCTTTTTTTTGTTTTTCAGGGGAATAATTCCAAATTTTACTCTTGTGTTCATTCAATCACACTTTTATGCTTCTGGAGGTTTGGCCTACATAGGACAGACCACAGGGACATTTAATTAAATATATAACGGCAGTGCTATTACATGTAAAATGTCCCTCGATTGCGATAGGTGTACCTTTGGTGGGGGGGGGCAATACTGTCACCATGGATGATCCCTGTGCAATGTGAACATTCCCTACATCCAAAGGTACCCATTCTCAATGGGGCCAACAGACCGCTATTTTTATCTTTGCTTAATATCCCTAAACAGTATTTAGGGACAGCTGCTTTTTAAAATACATAATATTTATATTCAACTTTCAAGAGATTGTTTTCATAGGAGAGACAGATCTGCAACGAACATCTAATAAGCTATATTCGTCAGAAATAAAGCAATATATGTTTTTACAAATAATGTGCACATAGTCTGTACAAGAGTATCCTACAATACTTTATCATTATATTTTTAATCAAAATACATTTTTCATTTTGTGGAGATTTCTGTTCTACATCATGAATTTCTAGCAAGGTTTAAACTTTGATCGAACAGAACAAACCTCAAAAGGGGTTGTTTAGACAATAGATAAAGTCTAAGCAGACAGCAGGAACAATTCCATAAAGATCAGGGGCTGTGATTTACTGACGTAAATGCTAAATTGCACCTATGCAGTTAACAAAATAGCAACCAATCAGCAATTAGAATTAATCAGTTAACTACTCTGGATATCAGTATTATTTATCTATATGTATTTATAGAACTAATGATATGATTAGCTGCTAAGGGCACCCGCCCTATAATAATGTAGCATGTGTTAAGGAATTAGTCCTCAGGACTTCTAGCTATTTGTAAAGGTATAGGATCTGTTATCTGGAATTCTTGGAACCTGAGGTTTTCCAGTAATCGCTGCACCTTAAAGGGGTTGTTCACCTTCCAAACACTTTTTTCTGTTCAGTTGTTTTCAAATTGTTCCCCAGAAATAAAGACGTTTTTCAATTACTTTCCATTATTTATCTTTTACTGTTTTTCCAAAATGCTGCTGTCTCTGCTGTTTGAGTCTGGCACTTCAGTAATTCAGGTGCAGACTCTAAACTGATAAAATTTTGCAACATTTAATTGATACATTTCACAGCAACATCTCTGGAGTATTAGCAACTATTGTATCAATTCTAACAGCTGCCTGTAATGAAACCCAGAGGTTCTGTTCAGCAGGGACAAAGATAATAAATGTATCCATTAACTGTATCAGTTTAGAACAGATGGGGGGGGTCCGTGACCCCCCTCCCAGAGCTGCTTTGAAGTGACACTTTTCACTTCAATATTAGAAAAACTGTTACAAATAGAAAATAGACAGTCATTGGAAAAAGTCGTTGTTGTATAGCATTGTTTGTTGTTATTTAAGATGAAAGTTATTTCAATAACAGTAAACCTGAAACATTTTTTTTCTGAATTAGAGAACTGTTTAATGAAGAAAATAACTTATGATTGGGATATTGCCTCTCAAGATATATATTAGTTGCAATATGATCCATAGAGGTTTTGCATATGCAAATTCCCTTTTTTATGGCTAATGATGTGGTGTATAAAAGTTCATTACTGTTGGAAATAAAAGGATATATTGCTACAGGCTCAGCTACACATGAATACACATGGCTTTTCACAACAAGATAAAAAAAGTGAAATAAAGTAAAAGGATATGTGGAGGAAAGCAAGGAATTGCATGTGAGGTGATAAATGTTCTTTATGTATGTTACTTATCCATACTAATCTATTTTTAAGACAGTAGTAGTGGTAGGTGATTCATTAGATTATGGATTTGCATTATGGATTGGCATCTTCTGGCCTCTTTCTGCCTACTGCTTCCTAACATTAAACTAACAGGAATTATAAGAGCTCCTACACACGGGCGTTTTTGACCTGCGCTCCCCTGCGTTGCGTTTGGCTGCGTTCAGCCACAGGGGAGCGCAGGTCTAGACGCACCTCATTTTGTTCAATGAAGTTGTACCAACGAGACGCGTGTAAGCACCGAACGCAGATTCAGACGCAACATGCTGCATTTTTCCCTCGTTCGGCGCTTACATGCGTTCGTGTGAGTACAGCCCCATTGAAAATAATTGAGTGCGTCTATACCTGCGCTCCCCTGCGTTTGAATGCAGCAAAACGCAACGCAGGGGAGCGCAGGTAAAAACGCCCGTGTGTAAGGGCCCTAACTGGGCCCCCAATCAAAATAATCTTCAAAAAAGTGTTTCACATAGTCCCTTCTTACAGCAAACCCAACCTCTCAGGGAAATGTGCACCTACTCTTTAGATATTTCCTGTCCAGTCACCTTTGTCTAAAAAGCTTCAGTGTACTGAAAACTGTTAATGATGTAAACATATTATCTAAGAAATTAAATTTCCAAAAAACTTTTTGAGGAATACAGACCTCAATGAGATGGCAATCGAACGTCCTCCTGAGTTTGTTTGTTGAGTGGATGGAGATTTGGTTAATGGCAAGTTAAATGAAAATGTGATGAATCAGCCTGATGTGAGCCTGCTAAAACTAGGGGATGCCATTAGCATTGTGACTAAACTTTTTACAGCAATTTGTGGAAGGGATTTGACATGTCTTGCTGTATAAATGATGAAGAGGGAACAGAATTCTATTAGGGATTACATTCTGTCTTCAAAATAATCCTTATGTATATTAATAGAGTAAAAATTCCTGATCTTTTCTTATGTTAGAATGAATGCCCTGTATAGAACATTGTGGTTGTGTGGTGTATGATTTTGAGCTGGGTTGAAGCAGCCCAGGAACCACCAACAGGAGACTGGAGGTTGAGAATCTGACTAAAATGTTAAAGGGAAAAGAAAGAGGCAAATTCTTTGGGCATTGGCCAATATTTTAAGATACTGGAAATTGTCAGATCAGTAAGTAAGTATCAATTTTAAAATAAAATACAGCAAAAGTTACATAGTATTATACTAGTCTATTCACGGACAGAAACAAATCAGTTGATCTCCTGTTTAAAAGCAAACGTTGCTATGTGTTATTGCACCTGAGCAAACTTTGTGCCTTCATTGCAAATGTAAGAGAGTGTATTTATGGCATGCTCAAATGTTACACTAGGTAGGGGCACAGCACTACAGAATTCCAGGTATCGAAGTGCATACTGTATCTATCAGACAATGAAATAAGAACTTCACCCACTGGCCCTGATTGCACTCGTAATAAGAAAAAACAAGGTACATGTGGAGGGGGCTGGGGAGGAGGGGTTGTGGCAGGGAAGGAGGGTTGTGGCTGGGGAAGGGGGAAGCGGGCGGAGTTGTCGGCTAGGGGGGATGCGGGTGGAGTTGGGGGCTAGGGGTATGTGTGGGGGGCCCTGAGATGCCAACCCCATGGGCCCTGGACCCCCCCTCAGATGCTGTATGCAACAAAGCAGTAATGATAATATCATTTGTGCCACAAAGGATTTCCTACATTTTTACCTTTTTATTTAGGTAAATCGTGTCTACAGATGAGACAGAAAAAGTATTCCACACTATAATTCATTTTGCGTCTCTCCACTCTCTCACATACTCAGAGTCTGGTACCGGAGACAGAGGGAATCTTTTGTAGCCTATATTTGTGTTAATTAGCCAGTCAAGTGAGGAGTTGTGTTAGGAAATATACCACCCCGGGGGATAAAGGTGCTATACATCTGTTGCATAATCTGAAACCTTAATGACAAGTAAATTACATTTTTATGGAGATCTTTGAACAATTCTGAATTTTAAGAAAAGTACTGTGAGGTGCAGGAGTGCCATCTTGTGGATATTAGTTGCTATTTGTGCAATTCCTTCAAGCATAGCGATTTTGTATTTCATGAAATTAGAAAACTTTACAGCTCCTTATTATCATGGAAGCAAAATGTTAAATAACATTGCAAAAGGACCAAATGCCCTATTTCAAGCATGACTGATTTCTCCAGTTATAATGAGAAAAGCCTTGCTAATCACTGTTTTGTGCCTGCAATATATGAAGCTTGCTGAGTATTTCTGCAGTCAGCCTTACCACATTGCTGTACTGCCCCAATGAAGGAGTTTTATACAATCATATTTAAGTAGAGCTTCTCACTTTATAATCTCAGTGACCATTTCTTGAGCAAATTTGTGTTTTATGTAGTGTACAGAATAGAGCAATCAATGTTTTTATGAGGCAATAGAATCCTGAGCATATATTGAACTATAGAGGCATTATCTCTTCAAAGGAAACAAATCTAGTGCTCAAGGTGATTTTTTTCCAGATGATGAATTTCCAGTTTCCTAACGCTATGGATGTTTCGTTTTTTTTTTAAGTAGATTTAAGACATGAAAATCCGAATTACAGAAAGACCACTTATCCGGAAACACCCAGGTCCCAAGCATTCCAGATAACAGATCCCATTCCACTAGCTAGTTATAACCGTCATGCCCGGGAGTAACTCTACCTTTCTCACCATCTGAAGCCAAATTCCTTCTGGGGGTTTGTAGCTTGCCTTTGCTTAGCTTATTTAACAGGATCTTACTTCAAAATATCTTCATTCAATATTCAATATTTTCAATTTTATGGCTAAATGTGCCCTTGAAATCTGCAAGGTCTAGTGCACCTACAAAACTATTGAAATCTGTATACTTGACCTATGTTAGTGAAATCTCAGAAATCGCTTGATTACCTGTTTTCACTCGTTAACTTGCAGCATACTACTAGTGTCATGCTTTGGCCTGTATACTGCACAGCAAAGCTACTATATACTATAATAGTCTACTGAGGGGACAACTAACAAGTGCTCTAACCCCTGCTGTGTCCAGTGACCAATGCTTTTACCTGCCCTTCTGGTAGTCTTATAGGTTACCACTAACCTACATATAATCAGTGAATTCCCTAAGTGGGGCACATATGCCTCAGGGGTCCTACCTCACACATTAGCCACTATTGGAGGAAAGTTATCTTTGCTAGCTTAACTATCTGCCTGTGCCTTACTAAGGTAAGCTGTTACCGGGGCAGCTGGGAAATTGACAAAATGGCTAGCCCCATGTCAGATTTCAAAACTGAATATAAATAAATCTGTTTGCTCTTTTGAGAAATGGATTTCAGTGCAGAAGTCTACTGGAGCAGCACTAGTAACTGATGCATTAAAAAAAAAAAATCATGTTTTCCCATGACAGTTTCCCTTTAAACAGGGCTACTTATGCGAAGGTACTGCTGTATCTTTGTGTTGGTATAGAAAGTCCATGGTCTAAAGTACAGTACTTCTAGCCTAATTTAACTTCTTTATGCCATTCCCTCAACTTTACTTTGCTAACAAGTAGCTGTTCCAGTAGAAGTGCCCTGAAAAAAACTTTTTATAAAGTACAGATCGTTTGAATTCCACAGCATTGGATTTTACCGGCTGCTGTCTCATGTCACCGCTATCATTCCTTGTTGTGCCATCCATTGTCTCCACAGAATTTGATTCTATATGCATGTTTTACATACGTGTGTGAATATTCAGGAAACAATCTTAAGGCTGCCAGTTGATTTGACAGAAGAATAACATTCAAGGCACTCTCTGGTTCATCTCCTGGGTCAGCTGGAATTGCTTGTGTATAGATGCATACATAAAATATATTAGATGTAAAAAATCTAAATGACTACTTTTAAAACAGGTGGTAGAGCTGTATAAATTGTGCCTTTTCGGTATTTGCAGATCAAATGCAAACAAGCATTGCACACACACACAATATACATTCATATTCATAGTCTCCACTATAGGAAACTTTCAGAAGAAACAAGACTCTTACTGTTATTCCGAAATGTAAGACACTGTATTACATTAAATCTCTTTCTGTACTGTGTCCCAACTTTAGGCTGTTTTATGCAGGGACACGAAAATTCTTAACGTGCCTCTCTGCTTTCTCATACACTTACACAATTTATAATCACAGACGTTTTTATACAACAGACACTGATTGACTGATGAAAATACACTAAGGGGTAAGTTTAGTAACATTGGAGACAAAACCTCACCGGTGATGTTGCCCATAGCTATTAATCAGATCTTTAGTTTTGTTTTCTAATTTGTAGGTGACTATTCAAAATTAATTGCTGATTGGTTGCTATGGGCAATCACCAGTGAGGCTTGTCTTCAATATTAATAAATACACCCCAAAATGTATATATAATAAAAAGCAATTTTGACTTCTGTCATGTGTTTTTACTGTCAGGTTTCAACCCTCAGAGGTGGTAGGTCCAAGTCAGATGCAACTTCATCTCCTACTTCTTTGACATAAAACTCAATCCCAGGTATGGGACCTATTATCCAGAGCACTCTGGACCTGGGGTTTCTGGATAAAGGATCTTTCTGTAGTTTGGATCTTTATACAATAAGTAAAAAATGAATTAAAATATTAAATAAACCCAATAGGATTGTTTTGCCTCTAGTGTGGATTAGTTATATCTTAATATGGGCCAAGTACAAGGTACTGTTTTATTGAAACAGAGAAAAAGGAATCAATTTTAAAGATCTGAATTATTTGAGTAAAATGGAGTCTATGGGAGACAGGGTTTACAGATAACCAATCCCATACCTGTATAATATTGATGACTGAATTTGCCTGTGCCACTTGGTTTTCTTGTTACTAATTAAGTCATCAGTGGGATCTGAGCTATCTAGTTAATCAACCTACCTTTTCTTCTTGCTCACACATTGGTTTTATTACTTTCACCAGGACATACAGACAAAGTACCCTGCACTGTAGGACTTTCAAAGCTCTTTCTGTTGCTATAATTTTGTGAAGATTCTCATTCATCCAGGTCATGTTATATCTGTAGAAATAAGTCAACTCAATTGGACTTGTGTTTTTCTTGAAGACGTTTCTCCAGTTATCCAACTAGCTTTCTCATTCTGAATTCAGAAAGCCAGTTGGATAACTGGTGAAACGTCTTCAAGAAAAACACAACAAGTCCAGTTGATTTGACTTATTTCTACAGGTGTTTATGTTGCTCACTGACACATGCTTTTGTGAGAGTTGTGAGGGAAGCAGAGGTAGGTAGAAAAGGTAGCGAAAAGCCGGAGATGAACCAAGACAATAGAAAATAATTCTTTGGGAACAAACAAAGAATTCTTTAGCTGTCCTAACAAAGCAAGTTTTTAAAAGAAAGGGAGGCAATTATCTGTTTATACTTTATGACTATGAGATACTTTTAAGTCCATTAGTATTAGACATTGCACTGAACTGCCATTACATCAATATAACCAACAGTTACTGTAGTTGAAGATTTTAATTAGTATTTAGTCCATAAAGACTTGTGACTTCACACAGAGCAACGATCTGCTACATCTTGTAGAGCAACACAAAGAGCACAAGAAATGGATATCCCATCCTTTGCTCAGAGGAGAGATTTGGCTGGGTCCCAGTGTCTCTGTCATATCACCAATCTTTGATAGAGAACAACAAAAATATAAGGGACTATAATTCAGTTTTTGTATTATACTGTATGCCCCTGGTCTCTAACACTGTTCTCTTTATGGCATTTCTCACAAGTCTCAGTATGCATTCAGAAGGGAGCTACAACAACATTAAATTCTACTTTAATTAAATCATTCTCTTGATATAAGCATCCTATTATATATGATTCTCTCTGGTGAAAAAAGTATAGGTCTTGCAACTGGCATTTCAGTATATTAATGTTTTCATTGGGATGAAAATGAATAATGAGATGTTAGATTATATTCTAAATATTTACTAAAATGATTATATATAGTTTGATTGAGGGTACTTGAAAAGGAAACATAGTAAGACAGAATGTACTATTTCTGTCCTAACAAAATGTATAGAGATGCCAACTAGTTCATTGCAGGAATTTCAATAGGAGTGCCCTAAATCCTATTGCATAGAACAGGGCTGTCCAACTCGCGACCCCCCATGGTGTGGCCCCCTACCTGTTGTGCTTGCTTACCATGTGTAAGCTTTAAATGGAATCACTACAGAGAGTAACTGGTCCCTCCATTGTTTAAACCTCAAATTCAGACTAATCCCCTGTATTGCTCACACCTATGATCCTCCTGCATTGTTCACAGTTGTAACACCTCTATTGTTCATAGCCCGTAAGGCCTGTACTCTTCACACCTGAGACCCAAATGTAAACTGCCCACATTGCTTGCGTGTTCACACTTTATACAAAATGCTTATGGAGCACCAGCAATGTGTCACTGTATGTAGTACATCTTAGAATGGTCCTGCCTGTGTGTGCCCTGCTCTGCCTGTGTGTGCCCTGCTCTGCCTGTGTGTCCCCTGCTCTGCCTGTGTGTGACATACTCTGCCTGTGTGTGCCCTGCTCAGCCTGTGTGTGCCCTGCCCTGCCTGTGTGTGACATACTCTGTATGTGTGTGACATACTCTCCCTGTGTGTGCCCTTCTCTGCCAGTTGTGCCCTCATCTGTCTGTGTGCCCTGCTCAGCCTGTGTGTGCCCTGCTCTGCCTGTGTGTGCCCTGCTGTGCCTGTGTGTGCCCTGCTCTGCCTGTGGAACATCAGCATGCTATTTGTTCTGGGGGTTTGTTAGCATTTGAAAATAAATTATTGTTAGGGCCCCTAAGGTGTTTAATCATGTGCGACAGCACCCCCCTGGTTACCAGGGGCGGCAAAAATGCCACTCCTGGTAACTAAAAGCAGAATTTCCGGCTCTTCTAGTGCAGAGCGCGCACTTGCCCTGGACCACCTCTACCCCTGTCCGGCACTAGAAAAATGAGCGCAATGGAGAAGGAGAGGCGCGGCAAATTCATGGCCGCCTCAAGCCTCAAGTGGCTGGAATCGCCCCTGGCCACAACCAGGAGAAGTAATGTTCTACCTGCATCAATCTATTTGTTGCTTTTACGGTTACATAAGGAGAACATGGCATGGAATGTTTAACAACACCCACTATATCCAGGGACCAAAAATCACAATATCTTCTTTTTTATGTTTGGGTACATATAGTTGAAAGTGACTGTAACATTTTATGGGATTGGGATTTATAAGTAGCTGGAATGTTTATGGAACCAGCAAATCACTGCGCTTTGTGATATTGAACCTACAGCAAATGTTGTTAACCGGGATATATAGAGTATTTCTTTAGTCAATTCACCACCTTGTCACCACCACCATGCCAGTTTAGTAAAAAAAATGTTTACAGTACATTTTAATTTATAATGTGTCACTAAATTAAATCTGCTCTTATAATCTCATCCCTTCACAGTCAAGTTACAACTGGAAATAGCAATGGGATTGGTGATAGGTAGTGATGGGCAAATTTATTCACCTGGGGCGAATTCTTTCGATTCGCGAAACATCAGAAACAATTTGCCGGTGTCGAAAAAATGGATGCCTGCGTCCAAAATGAGATGTTGTATTCTTTTGGTAATTCTTTGCCGTTTTGTGAATGTCTCCTAGAAATATCAGTAAAGTGAAACGCCCCAGATTCGCCCATCACCAGTGAAAGGTAGTAGTTACCTTAAATGCATAATATTTCTAGCTATATTCATTTTTAAGGTAATTTTCCTCTGATCGTTTGTTGCTACATGTCCCCTTTAAATGTGAACTAGTGAGCTATGTTCATATGAAGGGAAGGTGAGGATAATGGCATTGAATCATAGAACTGGGGAAACTTACCTCCGTGCCTGAGCTCTTTATGCATGAGCTTCTTCTTGTCCCTGTTTAGCCCACCCACCAGCCAATAGAAACCAATGCATCTAATCTCCATGACATGGGCTAACAGAGTGAGAAGGGTGAGAGCATGAACTCTGTTATCTCTATCTTATCTGAAGCACTGCAAGGTGGATTACATTTGGAGCAGGAGCCTGGGGTTAGGGGGAGGGAGTTTGGTACATGCACAATTATGGAAACTGCCTGAAGGCAGAAAGGCATCCTTTACTTAAGCTGGCCATAGACACAACAATGCGATCTTACAACTCGAGAATTCGCACAGTTTTCAGACTGTGTGTGGACAGACCTGACATTTTTCGTCTGGCGGAGATCGGTTGTTTGGACAGGTTACAAAATTTCTGTTGGCTGCCGATAATATTTCTGCGTGTATTGCCTATCGTACAATTTTAATTGGGAGACTGTCACTAGGTTATGTTAGACACAACTTTCGTACGATCCCTGTAGGGGCAGAACATCGGCTAATCTGTGCTTTTTATTATTTTGATCTGAAGGTTAGTGTCAGGTCAGGAGACGATCAGATCTTTGTGTCTATGGCCAGCTTAAGATGGTGGCTGCATTTGCTTCCACAAGCTCCAACTTCACAAGTAACTTATATTATGAAATAAAAGGTGATTTTCAAAAATAAACTTAGCGATTAAGGAGGTCTATATGAGGATTACAAAAGGGGTCAATAAGTAAATTTTGACTTTGGTTCTCCTTTAAATTTTTTTGGGGTTAGTTGTAGCATCTGCTTCAATCGGCTTCTTATCTTCTATCTTTGCTTTCCTGATTGGAGAAGAATGGGTTATGACTATTCGTCAATGACTATATAGGAGAATGCCCCTATATAATATGTAAGAAGAAAATATTCTCCTAGTGGCTAAAGTGGAGAACTGACAACAGTAAGAATTGACTCAATAGACCAGTGATCCCCAACCAGTAGCTCCTGAGCAACATGTTGCTCTTCAACCCCTTGGGTGTTGCTCCCAGTGGCCTCAAAGCAGGTGCTTATTTTTGAATTCCAGGCTTGGAGGCAAGTTTTAGTTGTATAAAAACCAGTTGTCATGCCAAACGGAGCCTCAGTGTAGGGTGACAATCTCCATAGGGACTACCAAATGGCCAATCACAGCACTAATGTGGCAGCCCAAGAACATTTTTCATGCTTGTTTTGCTCCCCAATTGCTTTTACTTCTGAATGTTGCTCACGGGTTCAAAAGGTTGGGGATCCCTGCAAGAGACACTTAATTAAAAAAGATTACCCCGCTTATCGCCTAATAAAATTCTTTAAACAGAATTACAATTGCACTAATTCATTAATAGTGAATAATTAATCATTAAAGTGCAGTGCATTTAAGTAGTAAGTAATAATTCATTAGATTGCAGTAATATAGATAAAGGTTACTGTTTGTAACAGGCTGATGACAATTAATTAATATTGTTAATTAATAAATTAAAGAAGGGAGAGCAGACTTCTAAAGACTTTTAAAGTGCCTGCGAGACTGTGTCTGATGACGTGAATCACAGAAGTGTTGTCGGCTGGCCAAGAAAACATTTCGCCTTGAGAAAGCAATTTTGGAGAAATGCGCGTTGGCGAAAATCCTTCATTTATGGTTGTTAACCATTTTTAAGAAGCTGATATCATTGGGGTTGGGTTTGAAATCGGGTGGGTTTTATCTAAGACTGGTCTGTTAGCATCTAAAATCCTGTATTCTATTTCTCCTTACTGCTCACACGCGAACTGATGATTTGTGGTTTTACAGGATATGGTAGTTCTCCTGTTAATGTAGGGCAAGCTAAAATCTGAGACCACAGTCCCAGTATCCTTGCCTACTCCATCTTTTTGGCGTCCCAGCCTTAGAAATATATCAGGCAGTTAACTTTTGGGACGACTCCACCTACTTGTTTTTCCTTTTTCTCATCTGTTTGTACAGACCGGTTCATTGATTTTTCTCCTAATTTCTCATAATTTAAGATCAATTTCACGAATCACTATATCTTATTTAATAACAAATTTATTTATTTAATTGATTCTTTATTAATTAAATTTAGCACTAATTCATCTATTTGCACTGCATATCACTCAAGGGCTCTTGAAGTCTATTATCTTAATTTTTCCGGTTTTATGAATTAAATCAATTGATCACAAGCACCCAGCAGTCTGCTCTCCCTTCTTTAATTTATTAATTAACAATATTAATTAATTGTCATCAGCCTGTTACAAACAATAACCTTTATCTGTATTGCTGCAATCTAATGAATTATTACTTACTACTTAAATGCACTGCACTTTAATGATTCATTATTCACTATTAATGAATTAGTGCGATTGTAATTCTGTTTTTTAGGCTATAATTTTATTAGGCTATAAGCGGGGTAATCTTTTTTAATTAAGGGTTATGACTATTTGTCATATTTCAGACATTAGCTCATCCAAAGCGAGGGCATTTTTTTTTGCATATTACAGAGGTAACCAAGGTAAATAGTCAAAAATTACACTGTGGTGTAGCAGTATGAAGATTTAGCTCACATAGAAGAGAGGGAGTGTGGTCACACAGAGATTCAAAGATTTAAAGATAGATTAAAGTCAGACAAAAAAGTACGCTTTAGTGACCCGGATAATTATATGTCTGAAGGTGCTGCCTCTTCGTCCTCTTTTTTACATACCGAGGGGGATTTTTCCCCAAGCGAATCAGAGGAGGACTCAAGGTATCAACGTAGAAACGAATATAGGAAGGCCCCCGTAGACAGAGATTGCGTAAAAACAAGAAGTCAACCAGGTGCAGTGGATGCCAGAGGACTGGATCGAAACAAGAGAAATTACGACAAACAAACGTCACTGATTTCTGATTCCGAGAAGAACACATCCTCCTGTAATGTTATTAATCTCTTGAAACATACACTGACGGATGATGAAATAAAAGTTCTCAACTATGGTCTGAACTTTGTTCCAGATAGGTGTATGAAAACTTTTGATACGATTTTGGAAATTAATAACTTTGTCCGCAAGCTTACTTTGAAGAGACATTTTAACGTTGCATCTACATCACATGACGGTTGTTTGGACTCCTCCATGTACAGTAATGATTATAGTGTCTCTAATAATATCGATACTCTGGATAGACCGCATAATAGTGATGTGGGAATAGTTAGTGAGTTTTCATTCAAAGAGTTGTGCATCTTGAATACTATGGAGGATTTGGCAGCTGATTCTTTAGAAGGGTCCCAATCCATTATACATACAAATTTAAGTAATAAATCCCAATTTCATCCAATACAGAGTAGAGGAATATATATTGACTTGTTTCAAAAGCTAGTTATGGATGATTTGTCGAAATATAACAGAAAAACCAAAGATTTATGTAGGAACTTAAAGCATAATCAACTTCAAGCCATATCAGATCTTAAGTCCAATGATTCCATAGTAGTCAATAATGCGAATAAGGGAGGTTCTGTAGTAGTTTTAGATGCTGACTACTATAGATTGGATGCCATGAGACAACTACAGGAAGTTGATACCTATGAGCCGCTAGAGGGCGATCCCACTAATGTGTGTAAGAGTCGTTTATCTGAGTTGCTGAGTTGGGCAAAACATGAATTAATATTAACTGATAAAGAGTTTGATTTTTTTTACCGAACTGAATCATGCATACCTATTTTCCCTTGGTTACCTAAATTACATAAAAGTATTGTTAATGTGAAGGGTCGCCCCATCGTTTAAATGGGCACCTTTCGGAATACATTGATTGCTTATTGCTTCCGGTTGTATTGCTTCTACATAGCTACCTTAAAGATAGTACGGATTGTATAAATAAGATCCAAAGTGTCACATGGGATGCATCTTATTTGTGGGTCACTCTGGACGTGACAGCGTTATACTCGTCTATTGATCATGCACGAGGCATAGCAGCCATTAATTTTTGGTTAGAGCACACAGGCCTTTATACTAGGATACAAAACACTTTCATACCAAGTGCTCTGGAGTACATGCTTAATACTAACTATTTCATGTTCAATGATATCTATTATCTACAACGGAAAGGAGCGGCTATGGGTGCACGGTTTGCCCCCTCATATGCAAATCTTTTTATGGGGTCGTGGGAACGTATTTTCGTCTATGGGGAAGATAACCCATTTCGTTAAACCCACATTTTTAAAAACTATCGCTACATTGACGATTTGATTCTAATTTGGAATGGAGATGCATGCTCTGTAAATGATTTTGTTCAATACTGTAATAATTCTAATTGGGGCATCCCCTTTACTTGTGAATATCATTTCCAGCATATTTCTTTTTTAGATATTACTTTTTCCGTTGAACATAACACTATTGTTACTGACCTTTACCGCAAACCCATTACCCGCAATACATTATTACATGCAGACTAGTGACATCAAAAGGGCTTATGATAGGGCGGTTGGTACGAACCGTATTGATTTATTGAGTAAAAGTACTTACACTAAGAAAAAGATGGTAAGAACGGATAAAACAAATTCCAATACAGATTTTCCCCGTGTTATAACCACATATTCTCGTGATAATCCCTTGGTCTGCAAAATAATTAAGAAGCACTGGGGTGTCTTGAAGCAGGATCCTATCTTAAAAGATATATTACCTCCACATCCCCAATTTACTTATAAAAGAGGATCTAGTTTGGGATCTGTTCTATCTCCTAGTTTATTCGTGGATTCGAGACCACGCAGAAGTACCCACTGGTTAGAAGTGAAGGGTTGTTACAGATGTGGAGTATCCCGATGCGGCTCCTGTACTTTCATGAAACCCTTAAAAGAATTTGTAGGCAACAATAACCCTAGACGTTTTAGGATGTATTTTCATGCCAATTGTGGCACTAAATATGTTGTCTACCTTATCACTTGCCATTGTGGCAAACAATATATAGGAAAAACTATAAGACCTGTTAGGAAACGCATTGCAGAACATCTGAACTGTGTAGCCCGACAAGATTCGAGCTCTGCGGTTGCCAAACACTTACTTGAACAACATAATGGGAAGTTGTGCATCTTTTTTCAAATTATAGATAGAGTTGCCTTTGGTGCCCGAAAGGGTGATATAGAACTATCACTTCTTAGAAAAGAAGCTTTTTGGATATACAAATTACGTACAATTAGCCCCGCTGGTCTCAATAGAGATTGGGAACTTAATTGCTTTATTGATTGAAGTTGGCTGGTTTAATTTACCTTCAGGGTTATATGACATTACATTATATCATATTATATTTATGAACAAGCCTTTGCTAACAACATTATATTTATGCTCAAGCCTTTGCTAACCATGTTTTATGTATTGCTCGTGTGAATTTGGAAACCAGTGGGTACAGGTATCATTATTTATAGTCATTTGCTACTTTGTACATGTCTCTTAGATTACTGTGTCTGCTCTCCACTTTGTATCAATTTTTTGCATTAGGCATACCAATTTGTATTAGTCATGTATCGTTTTTTTAGAACATATAGCTATTTAAATATTTTGGACTGCTGTGTTTAATACATTAACATATTATTATACCAATTACCTTAGATATACGGCTTAATATGCATATGTATGTGACCTTTTTAAACATGGTGTTTATATTCATTTATTAGGTGTTGGCTATATAAGTGTTCTCCCTGCTGGGGGCGCCCAGACTTCTGACGAAGTGACGTTTTTGGTCACGAAATGCGTCAAGCTGCGTCTCCCTGCTTGCATGAATCTGTTATTTTAACATGAAAGAATAAAGATGTGATTTTAATTTTCGGTTCCATTGCGGAGTTTCTACCAGCCTCCCCGCTTTACGCTTTCCTCAAGTATGTTTGATTGCCGCAGTGGCCAGAACGGCACTGCGGGTTTGGATTGGTATACAGCGGACGTGAGAAGCTCTTTCCTCTATATCGGCGTCCTCCCTTCGTCTCTCTATCAAATCACAGGTTGCTGGTGTCCTTAGACCTGATGACAAACCAATATTTAGGCAACACTAGTTAAAAAGTTAAGGACTTTGTGTTTTCTTACCCTAATAATATTTACAGTTTATTGTTGGTTTCATTACATAATTAATAACGTGTATTGCTTGCGCAATAAATTTACTTTACAAGAAAAAATATTCCTGATTCATTGGATGGTCTGAGTAATGTAACCCTCCTGGTAAAATAAGTACAGCTTCAGCATTCAGCACAGGCAACAATTCATTTAAAATACAAATTTGGTGCAAGGAAGAAGCAGAATTTGATATGAATTTATATAAATGTTATAACTCAGTACTCCGTATCAACGCAGATCCTAGGGTAGCCCTATGTTGAGATTTGATTTTATTGTATTCCAGAATTATTTTGTTATTTTTAACGATATATTCATATAAAGCTTCAGTCTGAAGTGCAGATTGCTTAAATCTGTTGTAAAACAGCAAAACAAAAAGGCTGCATGATCAGCAAAATTTACATTAGCTCAGCATCTGTTCTTTAATATGGATCATTAATGTCCTCCCTAGTTACTGTGGTCTCTGTTACTGTCTGGTTTATGCTTGGATTTTTTGCCACTTGTAACTGGTGTTTCATGGGCATCAATTGGCTTCGCTGTCTGTTTCCTAGTTGCAGAGTAATCTGCCTCCTGCTGTTTATTTCAGAGACGTAGCATTCATTTTTTTCACTTTAATAACATTAAGACACATTCTCAGTGTATGTTGCAAATATTAAACCTGAGAAATTTAGCCACACAGAATGAAATGTTAAAGAATATCTCAAAGAAACGGCTCTCACCTTCCAATCACCTTTCAAAAAGCAACAGCACATTGTGGTTCTTGTGCTGGCTCCCAAAGCTTATACTGTCCATTGATAGTCATAAATTTTATGCTTTGGAAACACATGGAGGAACATTTCTCAAGGATCAAATTTTCGAATTTATGTGGGTTTTTTTAAAACTCCCATAACCTCCCATTGACTAGAAATTCGACAAATCAAAATTTATTATAAAAATCAAATTTTTAAAACTCGGGTGAATAGGATCGACCAGAAAACTCAAATTGAATTCTAATCAAGTTCGATTTGAGTTTTAAAAACTTGATTCAAGTTTTTTCTCCAAACAAGCTAGAATGTCAGGCAGGCTGCAAATATCACCAAATTGATCCCTCAACCTCTTCCATTGACTTATACAGCAATTCAGAAGGTTTTAGGTGGTGAATAGTCAACTTTGAGTTTTGAAAGGGCCAGAGTATGAGAAATCGTGAAAATCTAATGAAAATTTTTTAAACAACTCAAATTGAATTTGGATAACTCCCTATTCGAATTAGACCGTTTTAGCCATATAAAAAACCCTTGACAAATCTGCCCCATACAGTATGACCAAAAGCATGTGGTCATCCTTCCTAATTATCAGAACTGGCTATTTAAACAACACCCACCATTCCCAAACAGAACCCAACATCGGTGTCCAATCTCTTACAAATCAGTGGAAGCTAATCCAACCAACAATATTCCAACATCCAGTAGATAGCTTTCGTAGAAAAATAGAGAGAAACATGGCACATCAGGTAAATAATACCTTATTGTGTAGTACGGCCAAATTAATTATTTAGCTCACCACAATTACAGAGAAACTCTTTGGCTGAATACTTTAGTGGTGCATAAACTGGAGAGCCACACAGATCTTGCAGATAAGGAACAGATTTTAATCACAATCATGGGACTTCAGAAACAGACTTTAATCACAATCATGGAACTTCAAACCAGTCCTTTACTTATCCACAATTTCAGTTAAACAGATGACCCAAGGTGAATTCACTATGCCTGCCTGGAAAATAAAGGTGACCAAAGCATAAACTAAGCATCCTCCTACCTGCTCAGATGGCAAGTAGGTTGCTTAGATCACAGCAGGTCACCAGTTCAAATCCAGGCAGGATGTGACAGACCCTAGCAACCAGATTGCTGAGTTTTAGCTGGGGATGAGCAGCATGAATCCATGTTCGTGGGCAGTACTATTGGGGTGATTTAATGTTTAAAGGGTATGGTGATGCAAATTATACAGCTTGCAAAAACCAAAATATGCCACATGCAAAAATGTGGTGATAAATTAATTATCCAGGATAACACAAATCTGTCTGCACCACTGAAAAATATTGATTAGTGCCCTGTAAACAAGAGCAACTACATGTAGGTATGGGACCTTTTATCTGGAAACCTGATATAAAGAAAGCTCTGAATTACATATATTACATTTAAAAAAAATGATTTCCTTTTTCACTGTAATTATAAAACAGTACCTTGTACTTGATCCAAACTAAGATATAATTAATCATTATTGGAAGCAAAACCAGCCTGTATGATTTATTTAACGATTTTCTAGTAGATTTAAAGTATGAATATCTTTTAGAAAGATCCTTTATCTGGAAAACCCCAGTTCCCGAGAATTCTGGATAACAGATCCTATACAGTTTATCTAGATTCACGATCCAATTCCCTCCAGCAATGCTCTGTATCTTGTGTCTTCAATTTTGTTTATGGAATCAGCTTGTGTGTTAGCCATGGTTTGGTTCATAACTAGCACATCACAATTACTGAGAGTACTTAAGTAATATTACTAATGATCAGACATCTGCTACCCTTCACATTCTGCAAAAGAATCTGTAATTAATGATGTTCCTTGTGTTAGAGACTGGAAAAGGATATTAAAATACTTGACATTTTGCTTAGTTTTTGAAGTCATATGAGTGATGTCAAATGCAATTACCAAGAAATTTTATTCTTCACTTTTTATAATCTTCATTTTGACTTACAGCTCAGTGAATAGATCTTAACATTTTAATCAGATGTTTAAATAGGGTTGAAACCAGTGGTATATTGCTAGTGCTTCTACTACTGCTTTTTATTTTAGCATAGTGATTATCCTTTCATATTTCCTTGTGTCCTTATAGACAATACACCACTAAAGATATAGGTATTCTAAATGTCACCCATGAGTTTCATGACCATATAAGCACTCAAAGCAAAAATCCAAGATCTTTTACACAGGTTGTACAGAAGGTAGTAGATTATTTTTTTATAGCATTATTTTTATAATAAGAGACAGTGACATCACTAGACACAAATTATAACTGATGACATCATTAGGCACCATTTATATATATTTTACAGGCTATGCATGAGTCTTGGGAATAATATAATTATACTTGTATATGAAAACAATTTGTTGACTGGTAGTAAAAGGGATTCTGTGATTTTTATGGTGTCGTTTTTATTTCTAAATTACATAGTTTACACTGAAATAATTCACTTTACCATATAAAATGTTATTCCTGAAACAACAAATTTATTTTTTAGTTGTTTAGTTTTTAGTTGGTGTGTAAGCAGCCATATCAGGCCATATTGCCTGATCCCTTGCTTTCAGAAAGAGTCAACATAATGTAACTGCTTTCAGACAGGCTATTGTTTCTCCTACTTAATGTAACTGAAGAATTTGCAGTGTGACTTGGATTTTAATTGAGTGTTATCTTGTTTCACGGAGCTGTAATCTAGTTAATTAATTTCTCATTGTTCTGCTGGTGGGCTGCTGGGGGCAAGGGAAGGAGTTAACACACTTCAATTTGAAGGGCAGCAAAACATGACTGGGGACACCTGGGAAACTGACAATATGTCTTGCCCCACATCAGATTTCAAAATAAAATACAAAAACAAATCTGTTTGGCCTTTTGAAAAAATAATTTCAGTGCAGAATTCTGCGGGGGCAACGCTATTAACTGATGTGTTTTGGGATTCTGTCCAGGGCAGCATTATATCCTATATATTGTGTAGGGGACTGGTAAATTAACCTCCCAGTATATTTTAGCA
>CM044437.1:99767177-99799084 GCA_024363595.1 Xenopus borealis
TACCACAAGTTGACAAAGCAACCATTTTCGGTGGCACTGCAGGCAATCAATAATTTGGCAGCCAAATTTTTTCTGTATAATAGGGATGTTGCCCTCTAAAATATACAGTACAGGTATAGGATGATTTATCCAGAAATCTGCTATACAGAAAGCTTCGAATTACAGGAAGGCCACCTCTCATAAACTTATAGTCATATAACTCACATTTTTAAAAATGATTTCCCTTTTCTCTGTAATAATGAAATAGAACCATGTATTTGATCTAAGATATTCCGTATCTTGACAATCCCAGGTCCAGGTTCTAGATAACAGTCCCCATACCTGTATTTATTATGTTAGTGAAATATGAAATTGCTTAAAGAAATTATGAAATCCCCAAGAACCATATTCTTGTTCCTATTTTGTTACCAATAATGCACGGCTTTCAAATCCTCATGTGCTATTAAATGTATCAAAAGTTTTCAATGTTTTTGTGAATATTATAGGGTAATTATCCTCGTAGGAGCAACATGTACTGTAACGTAAGCTTTCCTTTCATAGATTAATACACACAACAGCTGCTGTTGGCTAATAATAGATAAGTGATAATAGGAGAAGGAAGAAAACATACTCACACAACTGTTTTATTTGGCAGAGGTATAGATAGGTATCACTCTGCAAATTAAACAAACATTTCAAGATGTGAAATATACTGTAGTTGTTCCATGCCAAAAAGTTTGTGTAGTTAGCATTAGCAGGTCATTGTATGGTATATACACATTCTTATTAAAGCCCTTCTTTAGTGGACATGTGGCACAGGGATCAAATAATGTTGCTGATAGTAAAGGATTATCCATCATGCTTCTCTTTAGATGGGGTTGAGTTTCAGCTTGCAGCCCCCCTGACAGCCTTTAGATGTTGCTGGGTGCTAGATGTATAGCTACTAAACAGAAGATACAGAATTGTCAATAATAAAAGAAAAGGGAACAAAGCTATTTAAATAAAAGGCAAAAAAAGTCTAAATTGAACCTATCTGTGTCCTGCACCACTCTACTCACCTCTATCTTCTGTTATAAGTTCTCCAGGGCAGTTGGCCGTGCTTACCTAAAACTCATTTAACTAACTTTTAATTTCCAATATTAACTTTTAAATTAAAAGTTACTAATAAAAAGTATACTCTACTGTCTCAAAAAAATGAATAGGTTAATGTTAATTTTATAATGTAACACAAAGTACACTTGGAAGCTAGAATGCAAACTTTTTCTTTATTGGCATCATAATAACTGTTGTTTTCTAATTATCTGGCATAGATTCCTAAACATACTGTACACCAGATTTCACGAACCACAGGAAAACAGGCACACAATTTAAATATGCCACTGCATAAAAATGAGATGCTGCTTTCCCCAGGTTTATGATTCTGAATGATTCATCTGAGACAATGACTTTTCCAAAATACAAACATATCTTTTAAAGGGTAATTGAGACCAAAAATGAGAATTCCTCTACAGTGACAAAAGGGTTATTGCAAGGCAAGTCCATTTTTATTGAAATGCTATTGCTCACTGGCTGTCTAATCCACACTTTGTATGTTCTGAAAAAGCTCCATTTATTCTTACAGTGTCCACAAATGAACCAATAATATTATTTGATTTGGCCACATGCAGACTTTGATGGTCAACAAACACATTTCAAAATAAGTTCCGTATTACAGCCATGCAGGTCTATGTCCTTCCACATTTCACAGTATGATGCATCAAGGAGCCATAAATCCTGATTATACAGGCCAAATTTGATGTGATAAGACTTCCTTTAATATTTCCTTTAAGGAGCAATGGCCATTCTTTTTAGTGCCCTTTTAGACCCTGCATATTCATGACTTGAGCATAACAGTACTATAGTTCAAAAATACATTTCATTTTAACTTGTTCCATAAATTGTCTGTAGTAAAATTACGTTATTATCTGATATATTTCCCATTTCATCCCAAAGCCATGCTAGTGGAACAGTTCCAGATGACATCTATGCTCACTGATATGCACTGTGGACCAAAACTGCCCAATATGTCTGTCGACAATGCTAACAATTTTGACTGCGTTCTCTTGCGAATGACTCCAAGTATATCAGAAGAGAAATAATGGAGTGCTGCAACTTCAGTTATTCACCTGGACTGCCAATGGCTGGTAAATTCATCAATGAGGAGATTTACATCCAAACATAACCAAATGTACAATACATAGTGCCCACCAAGAGGAAAACTGATCTACCAGTCAAATGAGACACCCCAATGTTTGGACTGAAGCCTCTCTCAAGCACGATTCACCTTGTCAAAGACCTAAACCGAAAGGTTGGGATAATTTCCAGTTGCCCAATAGGGTAACCAACCTCAGAGGCCACTCCAGCACTCTCTTTATTGTACCAATCATCAGAGGTGACAAGAATTTGGGGTACAGCAAAACAAATTTGCTGTATTGTATAAAGTATATAGTTTTTACTGTTACTGGCCACGACAAACTTGATAAGGGCCAGTATACAAAATCAACAGAGTATTATGTTTAATTAGGTGCAGTTTATATAACGAGGTGTTCAGTTCTAATGGAAAGACATGCTGTGAGAAACACATCTGCAGAAATAACTATTACAATCAGCATTGCAGAGACCCGTGGAACTGCAAATTACACTTACTTATCAAGAAATAAATTACATCCCAATGCCTTCATAAAACTCATTAATTAATTCCACTGGCATAAAGGTCTTTTTCTTAATTTCATGTTCCATTAGCATAATAAACACAATTTGTATTACAACCGTATGATCACTTTAATGGGCACTGTTTATTTTAGTTCTTTATTTAAAGCCACAGCATTGTAAAATGAATATATTTATTGATTGTTTATTTAAAAGTTACATTATAAACTGTAAGAGGTAGGGAGTCTGCTCAACTGCCATTTTAAGAAACAGGTGTAAAACAGGGAGAAGGATACAAATGAAAGGGTCACTATCATAACCTACTTGCAACCTGGGGCCTAGTACTAAATTAACATATGGATATATGATATACTGAACCCTACCAAATATTATAATAGTGACAGCACACCTCTACAGTCAGTCTTAAACGGGGCATGCATGTAATAATTAGGTATTGTATTCTCCAACCTGTTTGATATCTAGCAGGCTGTCAGTTTGTCCACACACTGTAAATGGGCCAATAAGATAAGCATGAAGATTTGAGTTGTCCCCTGTATAGCCAAATTAAGGACTGCAGATCTTCAGAATTGGGGATGAAAGGTGTGACCAAGATGCCTTTGGACAATGTCAGATCTGAGTTGGAACAGTTGTGTATACACCAGAAAATACTTTGTCAAAGACAACTTTTTGTCTTTGGTAACTTTTTGCCTTTTTTTTCGCTCACACTTTGAGGTAAGAATGAAATGAAAACGTAATTGTGCCTCTTTATAGATTCCTAGTAAGGCCTCATCTGGAATATGCAGTGCAGTTTTGGACTCCAGTCCTTAAGACGGAAATAAACGAGCTGGAGAGAGTGCAGAGATGTGCAACTAAACTGGTTAGAGGGATGGAAGACTTAAATTATGAGGGTAGACTTTCCAGGTTGGGGTTGTTTTCTATGGACATGATTACACTTTACAAATACATTAGAGGACATTATAGACAAATATCAGGGGACCTTTTGACCCATAAAGAGGATCACTGCACCAGAGGCCACCCCTTCAGACTAGAAGAAAAGGACTTTCATTTGAAGCAGCGTAGGTGGTTCTTCACAGCGAAGACAGTGATGTGATGGCTCATTCTGTTAATGCTTTTAAGGGGGGCTTGGATGATTTTTTGGATAGACATAATATCAAAGGCTATTGTGATACCATACTCTATAGTTAGTATATGGGCATATATATTTATGTGAAGGTTTGGAGGGGTGTGTGTGTGTATGGATGCTGGGTTTTCATTTGGAGGGGCTGAACTTGATGGATTTTGCCTTTTTTCTACCCAATTTAACTATGTAACTATTATTTTTAGAAAATACTAAACATACATTCATAAATAAAAATATTTCCTGCAAATGAATATACCCTTCTTTGTACTTTTGTAATTTTATTAATTATTATATAAATAATTATTATTATTTATGGAGCCCAAACTGCTTGCATTTTTTTGGAGAAATGGAAACCACCCAAAAACTGTTTTTTTATGCATAATGAAAAAATATGTACTGTATTTCCAAAAAACTTCCCAATATTCATTAATTACACGGATGAAATTATTGATAGTGTGGTCCCTTGTCCTACTTGGGCAAATGCTTCTTGTGTCCTTTTATTAAAGTGGCCCTGGAAACACTGTTACTTCAACTTCTGATTTAGATTGCAGACACCCCACACGATAATTCCTATTTTATTTACTTGTAATTGATTACATATTAATTTCCCTGTGGAGAGTAGGGCATTGTGGTTTATGCATGTACTTACTAATGAGCTCCTACTTTGTTGTTCAATCTCAAAAGGAGGGGTTCCCATCTATATATATATATATATATATATATATATATTATATATATATATATATATATATATATATTACTGAATGAAAAACCTATGGGTATCATCTACTAACACAGGGTGCAGTTACCCATATCAACCCTTAAACATTTCCATTTATATTCCAAGGTATAGTAGATAGATCAAAATGAATCACTGTTTGGTTTAATTAGTGACCTGTGGTTCAATATAGCACCTGTGTGAAATCAATGGCTGATGGCACAGAGAGGGTTTTGTCTTGGATGGAAGGGACAGAAGCTTTTCCCACTGACTTTGATAGAAACAGCTTGATATTGTTGGTACAGGTTGATGAAATATGGCACAGACAGTTTCTGATGCTTCTCCATTGGCTGAAATTCCCAGTGTGTTAAACCTCTTTGGGGTTTAAATATACGTTTAATCTTGGTGACTGAAACATGCATGACCAACCACAAACAAGCACGTTTTGATGCTGGGTGGTGCTATTTGTCTCAAAGACAAATACTTTCAAGCAGTGTTTGAATTGCCCTTTAACGTTGTAACAGATAATAGTACTGAGCTGTGGGCATTATTTCTTTCATTTAATATTCATTTTGAGCCCTAGGCTTATAATATATGAACAGAGTCATTAACCATCTGGCCAACAGGGGTGGTCCTATAACAAGAGAACGTGAATGCCTTGCTAAAACAAACATATAATGCATTATACTGGCATTAACTGACTGTGGTGCTACATTTGCTCAAAATTATCTTTAGTCTAGTTGCTCTTTATTTCTTATCATATGAACTACCAAAAATATACCATATACAGTATTTCTCATTGTGTCCTTTCAATTCTGTATTTTTTTTTATTAGTGTAGGATTTAACTGATAAGAGCTAAAGACGAAAAAAAGCATCGTCAAAACCCTATTTAAATAAAAATATATATGTAATATATATTTATATAAATAAAATTATATATATATGTGAAAAATAAAGGATAACAATGGTAAAAGTTTAAATTAAGGCAGTCAAAGGGATGACCTGAAGATTGGAGACATTGTCCAGCAGTGACTCAGAGATCTCTTATGGGCAAAAGCACTAGATATTGCTTATGAACTAGAAGTAATTCACAGTTCATGCCATTACCTGTGAAGGCTTCATCCTTTCAGTAACTCAAATGAGTATAAGACAGATTCAGCTGAGGCTTCAGCTGTATCAGTGGAATATTAGAGAATTGCCAGAATATATGTTGATTGAAGGAATGCTTTTTATAGTACAATGCCACCTAATTTGTTCCTTTTAAGATCTCCCCCCTCTGTGCCTGTCTGTAATATGTAGTGTGTATATCTATAACATGCCCAATAGAGGGAGAACCTTCCCTATAAAATGGAGAAAGATAGAATGTTATGGCTGGGATGAAACTAAGCATAGAACACACACAATGGGTGCTGTCATGCAGGGTTTTTGGGAAAGCAAGGGACTTGTATGACAGTGGAAAATACTTACTGCCGCTTAACTGGAAAATAGTACAATCAATTAAAGGGGGAAACTTTCGCAGCTGTAACACAGAATATTACAGTGTATTTTCAAAGACAGTATTATAGTGTCAGTGTTCTTTTTTCCTGTATTGAACGGAGTAAACCAAGAGAAGGGTTTAAATTGGGCCATTCAAGTTCAGAAAAAAGAACAGATCAACTTTTCAGCATTCTCTGTTCTACAACAAGGATGAAAGTAAATAAGGGAAGCCATGTTTGTACTAACGTGACGCTGACACTAGAACTTAAAAATCCTTAGCAGTGCCATGCCCAAGAGCCAGTAATCCAGGTATTGCTCTTTAGTTTTGGTGAAAGCTGTATTTTCACCAATACCTGTGTCCTGGGGATGGCACTTCTAAACAGTCTAGAATTTTTAGTTCTGGTGTCAGGGTTGCTTTACACATTAAATAAATTACAGCAGCACCACAATGCTCAGGACATCAATTTTAATTTTGTAGTCCTTACTGGTCACATATGTAAATATATGCATACTGGCCATCAAATGGTGCATTTGATGGAAATACCAAAAAGGAAATAGCAAAACAGCTTTGCTTTCAATTGTGGAAAACCAGAAAGAAAGTGGATCCCTCGACTTTTTTCACTCCAGTTCAAGCACTATATATATTTGGAAATTTTTCACCCAAAGAAACTAGGGCATGCAGTTTTAACACTTGCTGTAAATACGTGAAAACTCCATTTCCCAGGCATTGTTTCTACCTGTGCTATTTTAGCATGATTCACTGTGACTACCTCTTATCATGTCCACTGCTGTGTTATCTACATTAATTTGTTAAAGAGGTGGCTACAGCTGCCATAATCTCCATAAACACATGCTGGGCTTCTCTTAATTCCAATTGTGTGATGCATTAAGCTTAAGCACGATTTAAGATGATCAGCGTGAGCTATTTCTGAATGTGCAGATATTGCCAAATCATTAGATCCATGAAGCTGCGCTTTCCAGCTTTTTTTTATTTGGAAATACACACAGACGTACACACACATATATAAATACAATGATCACACACACTCTGTTTCCGCTGTCTATTTATTAAGCACAAAGCAGCATGTTAAGCTTCAACGTTTTGGTTCATGGTCTAAAACCAAACTAAAGCCAAGCCTTGAGAAAGATTTTAGACCATGAACTGAAACATTGATGCTTTGTGTCTTAAGAAATGGGCAACAGATATGGAGTGCATGTGATCATTATATTTCTGCATAGTTCAGTCATAACACAGCACCTGTAAGCTTTTGTAAAGAGTGGAAAACGTTTGGACGCTACAGGAGTTGGTTGAGATATATATACACATTGGATGCTTTAATTTGCAACAGACTGGAGTATGGGTCCTTTTGGAAATTTCTACATGTTGATTTGACCTTGCACCCATGAAGATTGATATAATCCGGTATGAAGAGTACAGCTGCTGAAATAAAAATATATAAATATATATATATTACTGCCCACCCATATGGATGCTGAGCATGCATTGGTACTATTATCAGGCATTGCAGTAGTTCCAGAGTTTCACTAGTAGGTTGCATAAATACTGATCGATTCATACACTAATTACATTATTTACAGGGCATGAATTGCCTCATTAGTGTCCTGGAAGTGACAACCTTACTGCTAATTTAGTGCAACATTGTGTGCCATTGTGAGGGGTGAAATTTATTTATCATGGTATGTAAAAAGTGGAGTGAAGCATTACTGGTGATGTTGCTCATAGCAATCAATCCAATTTTGCTTTTGTTTCTGTTGAAATATAGTTGCTGATTGGTTGCTCTGGGCAACATCACCAGCAATGTTTCACTCCACTTTTCAGACACTAAAGTCACATGTATTCATGTGAATAAAATTCAATTTGATCGAATTCGATGGAATATTTGATCGTAGGATCTATTCGATTGGTTGAATATGCAAATTAGGCATATTCGATCATCGAATGTTCAATCATTCGATCATTTGATCAGCGAAGGATTTAAAATTTTAAAATTATTCTATTGCCTACTTGGACCCACGGAATTGTTATAGAAGCCTATGGGAGCTCTCCCATTGGCTTCTGAGGCTAAGTCTTCGATCATTCAAATCGTACGAATCATTCGAATGATCGAATGATCATTATTCGATCTTTATTCGATCATCGAATGATCGATGATCGAATAAAAGGGTAGCCTAAGACTAATCGATTAGCATCCGAAAATCAAATGCTAATCGAATATCGAGTAAAAATAAATTTATTTTGGGGAATAATAGTAAATTTGCCCCTAACAATTTAAAGAACTTTCTCATGGATAAAAAAAAAATCACCAAAATGCATGTCTATCTTTAGCACGGGAAACCATTTTAAGGCAAACAAGAGTCCCGTAATTCCAAAAGAGAAAACAGAAAACATGATGAAAAAATAGGAAAAGGAGGCACAGGAAGAAAGGTGAAAGAGGTGCTGGAAATTCAAAAAGAAAGATTAAGGGCTGAACTCCACATGCTGTGTTTTTATCGGTTATTTGGATACATGTAGTTTGTACCAACAATTTCACATTACGTTCCATTCTCTTCTGCACATCCGACACGTCACATACACATCATCGTATGGCGATGTGTCAGACAAGAGTGCACCGTGGAGTTCAGCCCTCATGTCATGGAGAAGAAAAGAAGAGAAAAGGCAGAATGTAGTAAGTGATGAAGTCGAAAGAGGGAAGAGAGTGGGAAAGGAAAATGTTATTCAAACAGAGGAAGTTTTCTGGGTTGAAACAGAATGGAAATGGGGAGGGAGAGAATGAGAAGAACTGGATAGAAAAAGGGGTGTGTGGGGGGTTCACTGAAATGGAATGTGTCAATAGCTTTTTCAAAGGAATAGACAGTGACACCCAGGGGCAGATTTAATAGTGAATTTACCCTCAAATTCGACCAATTAAATTGTGGTTGAATTTGAAACCTTAAAATTTCGAATTTGGAGGTTTTTACCGCATCAATCGAATAAAAAAAATTTGATGGAACGATTAAATAGTTCGAATCGAACGATTTGAATGATTTTAACCATTCGGTCAAATTTTTTTTTATTCGATCATAAAAAGTTAAAAATAAAACCCTATGGGAGCTTCCCATAGGGTTTAATGGCAATTCGGTAGGTTTAATCTGGCGAACCCCTCTCCTTATTCACAGCTGAGGACTAATGCGGTACTCTGACCATGCAGCCAATGCCCTTGGAGGAAAAAAAGAATAGGGCAAACGATACAAGCTGTTTAATGGAAAATGCAGCAAGCAGCACAATTTGAATCTCCCCCATGTGTGAAATACATTGATCCCAATACAGTGTTCAGGACTGGCACTATGTATTTGTTGTACATAAAACAAACAATTTGTTTCAAAATAAAGGACTAGAAGATGGGCTCAAAGTGACCCTGAATCTTTAAGATTGCTAAAAATTAAAATTCCTCCAACTTGTCACATGTAAAACATACAATTCTGCCTTAAGAAACCCATCAGTAATTTTTTACACCTTCCACCAGCTCAGATAACTCAAGTTTAATGACTAGGAAAACACTTAATGTAACAGCCTTGCTTTTACTTTCAAGTAATTAAACAGGTGTTATTGATACCAACAGATGGCTAGGAGAAGGTAATTTTTTATGAACACCACCTATATTTTGTCATATCATTTGATTTCTTCCACAGAATCAGAAGGGGGCCAGTTTTGATATTCAGTGACCTGTAACTGACCCGTAACAGGTTTTTTCCCTTTAACTCTTTGACTTTAAGTAGCTCTTCTATACTATACATTGCCATGTATACAAGCTCTTTCTTTTAGCTATGTAATCTCAAAATTGTGTGTAACCCTTCATACACATTTCTTCCATGATTAATTAGCAATTTTCTATTGAATTTCTATTCACTAATTGTAATTCTGTTTAAATTTTTAAAGTGGTGTAAATCTGTTTACACCACTTTATTCAAATATATGTGTATTTCCAATATAACAGGGTATTAAAGTCATACACTGAGTAAGCAACACAAAAACATGCCTTTGCTATTCAGTCATAACACATACATTTATAGAAACCTTAATGACGCCTCACAATATCCCTTTAGCAAGTAAGTGCTCATTTATTACTTGGTTAGTAAATGACACATGGGCAGTAACCCATAGCAACTACTGTAATCATGGATCTTGCCTTTTTTTAAATGTTTATAACTCCATTAGAATGAATGTAGGCAAACTGCAAAGTAGTTGCTATGGGATATCAGCCTACAGCACATATAAACCTGGGGTATTTACATTTAGATGTGTGGTGTGGCAATAAACTGACATTAAAGGGATATTGTTATGGGAAAAAAATTTTTTTCAGCATCAGTTAATAGTGCTGCTCCAACAGACTTACACTGAAAAGACTACACTGAAATCTGTTTTTCAAAAGAGCAAACACGTTTTTATATATTTAATTTTGAAATGTGACCTGGGGCTAGACATATTATCAGTTACCCAGGTGCCCCAGTCAGGTGATTTGTGCTCTGATCCATGCCCCACTGTGACTCCTAGTTGATCGAAGGAATCAAAATTTTAAAATTATTCGACTGCCTACTTCGCCAGATTGAACCTACCGAATCGCAATAGAAGCCTATGGGAACCCCCCCATAGGCTTCTGAGACTAAGCCCTGCTCGAATACCATTCGTAGGATCAAGTCGTTCGATCGTTCGAATCTTACGGATTTTTCGGATGCTCAAAGGAAATTTTTAATTTTTTCCGTGAAATCAAACGATCGGTATCCGATCGTACGAATTCATAGAGAAATCGAACATCGAGCAAAATGAATTTCGAATAGGAGCGAGCAAATTTTCAGGAATAATAGTAAATTTACCCCTAAAATCACAGAATTGTAGATACTAAATACAGAATCCCAACAGCTCAAAACTATTCACAATTACTAAATACTTTCCAAAGTGTCTTTTGCATTTTCCTACCAGTTTATCAAACTGACAAAAACTTAGCAAAACATTTGAATGTGTATGACTACATGTGTTCTATGGGGTGTTAGAACTCAGTGGGAGCACTGAGCTCTAACAACCCTCAGACTATTTAGTTCCCAATGCACATTAATGTAGCGATTAATGATTCAGACTAGTACTAAGTACTTAATAAAGCACCCCCCCACACATTTTGGCTATGATTTATGAATGTCTCCAAATTGTACTAGCAAGTAAAAGCTGTCGCGGTCATGTAGAAGTCAATGGAAGTGCCCTTTCTTTTCTTGCAAAGATCAGCCTTTCATTCGTGGTTTTGGGATTTTTGGAGATCTGTCACGAACGGCACCCAATACCAGAACAATTGCCAAACACCTTTGTCTCAGCTCGGCTTCACCAGTTAAGTGACCGCCTTTGGCCTCGGGAGGAGCCCTCGGCTTACTCAGATGCCACCTGGACTTAACGAGAGGTGTAAAGCAAAGGTTCTGGCTAGCACAGGGGCACAATCGTCTCACCAAGGAATTGGATTGAAGAATACCACCAAGCAGAGTAGGCAGGCCGGAACAGCACAAGCTGCGTAGAATAGTCAGACAGGCCAGGATCAGGATTAGAGAGTGTAGAGTAGTCAGGGGACAGGCAAAAGGTCAGGATACCAGAGGACAGAGATAATCAGACAAGCCAAAGGTCAGGATTGGAGAATAGCAGGATAGTCAGGCAAAGCAAGGGTCAAATACCAGTAGATCAGTCAGGAATCAGATAGAAAACACACCCAGGAACCAGCTAATAGAACCTAACAACGGGCAATGCTCTGTACACTAAGATCCCTTTATATAGTGTTTGAATTTGGCGCCATTGCGCGTGATGTCATCACGCCGGCGCATAAACCCGGAAGTGCTCCGGCGCGCGCGCCATAGGAAGACCGGCGCTGGAGGAAAAAGGATGCACGCGGCGAGCGTCCCCGACCAAAGCATGGGGAACGCTCCCGCGTGCTTGGGGCATACCCACTAGACCACCAGGGGAAACGTGAGTCCTTACAAGATCTAAACCTTCTTGTCATATTCATTTTTCATTCGTTCATGAAAAATTGGGCGTTTACAAATTTGTTCAACAGGTATTTTCGTTCATACTTTTTTATTTGGATATTTTAATAACGTTTACTCCATTAAAGATTTTAGAGAAATGGAATTTAATCCTGGTTTCAAAAAGCTCTAATACCTCTAATGTGCCTCCCCATCACCACTCCTCTCACATTCTCTGCATGTGCCCTTCCTTAGTTACAAAGCACTTATTTTGTGCTTTTCTTGCCTTAAATCAGGCCATAGATCAACAGTACAAATTACTGCAGTGACTCCAACATTAAGGGGCCGATTTACGAAATTCATGTGAAATGATCGAAGTTTGATTGAATTCGATCGAATAACGATCGTATGAATTTTTAGTAAAATCGGATATTCTAATTTGGCCTCTTCGATCATTGAATACCGAATTGTCGAATAGATCGAATAGATTGAATGATCATATATTCGATAATTCGATCATTTGATGATCGAAGGAATCAAAATTTAAAAATTATTCGACTGCCTACTTCGCCAGATTGAACCTACCAAATTGCAATAGAAGCCTATGGGAACCCCCCCCAAAGGCTTCTGAGACTAAGTCCTGCTTGAATACCATTCGTATCCGATCATACGAATTCATTGAGAAATCGAATATCGAGCAAAATGATAGCCTAAAACAATTCGATAAGCATTTGATGGTCGAATGCTTATCGAATTTCGAATAGGATCGAGCAAATTTTCGGGAATAATAGTAAATTAGCCCCTAAATTCTCAAAGACACCAATAATAGAGTTGCTTTATCAACTTCTTCAGTTCAAAAGGGAGTTTGTGTAACTTTACTGTGAGCATTTTTGAGATGTTTAAAATGACCACATGTGAAGTTCTATACCACAAGTGTGTTACTGCAACACTATCACTAATAATTAACTATGTTCCTGCATGAATATTATCAGTATTTTAGGGCACCTGAGGAATAAAGCGTGTGAAACCTAGTTTATAATATACATGAACATAGGTCTTTTGATGGACAAATTCTAAAGGACTGAATGAATTTTGAATTCTAATAAGTTTTTCTAATAAATGAAAGTTATTCCAATAAATCTTGCTTCATCCATATGGTGAAATATGCCAGGCAGATTTACTAATGGTCGATTTTCAAACAGAAAAAAATTTGAAATTCGACCATCAAATTTTTTTGGGGGGACCTATATCGATTGAATAGGTCCATTTATGATCGAATAAAACTTACATTTTCCAGAAAAGTTTTCAGGAAAGCTTCCAGGAGGTCCCCCATAGGCTGCAATGGCCATTCAGCAGCTTTAAGGTGGCAAAGTGTCAAAGTTTTTAAAGAGACAGTACATCCAAATTTGAATTTTCTATTTTTTTTTAATTCAAATCGAATTTTGGGCTATTCGATAGTTGAAGTAGCCCAAAATTACTTCAAAATTCGAATTTTAAAAATTCAAATTTAATAAAAAAATTAACTTCCACTCTTAGTAAATGTGCCCCATAATTTTGACACTTGGTACATACTTATTTAATGAAAAATTGATTGTTAGGTTTAGAAGACCAATTGTAAAGATTGGTTTAATAAAGAGCTGGGAAAACATATACATTAAACTTAAAATTATCATAGTATTCAGTATTTACTTTGTGTATAGTATAATTCAGCATCAGCATTACGACAAGGAAAACATAAAGGAAATATGATAGTGGTCCCCTCGATCTTTAAAAAACAGCATTCAAACTAAAGTATAATTTTTAGTAATGTATTTACAGATGATAATTAATAATGAACAAATTACTGAAAGTTTTGTGTACTAGAAGAATAGTATATATGGTTATTTGGGCACATCCCTTTTATGTGGTACATAGGGGCAAATTTACTATTATTCCCCAAAATAATTTTGACCAAATTCGAAAGTCAATGCAATTCAGTAGGTTCAATCTGGTGAAGTAGGCAGTTGAATAATTTTAAAATTTTAAATCCTTATATGATCATTCGATCTATTTGATCTATTCGATTTTCGATGGTCGAAGAGGCCAAATTTGCATATTCGATTTCACGAAAAATTCCTATGATTGTTATTCGATCGAATTCGATCGAACTTCAATCATTTCACGTGAATTTCGTAAATCAGCCCCATAGTGTGCTTGAATAATCTAAGGGGCACATTTACTAAGGGTCAAAGTGAATTTTAGAAAAAAATTTTAATTTAAAAGTAATTTTGGGCTACTTCGACTATCGAATAGGTCAAAATTAGTTTTGAATAGAAAAAAAGTACTGACCCGTTGAAATCCTTTGAATTCGATACTTCGCCACCTTAAAGTTGGCGAATTGCCATTTTAGTCTATGGGGACCTCCTAGAACCTGAAATTTTTTCTAATTCCTAGGAATTTTGCGCAAAATCCTTTGAATCATTCGATTTGAATGATGGACCTATTCAATAGAAAAAGCCCTTTAAAAAAAAAAGTGATGTTTTTTTCACTTCAAAATTCGACCCTTAGTATATCTGCCCCAAAGGTCAGCTATTATTATCACTGGCTTCCATGCCAGTGATTCTACAGTGAAGCACTGTCCAGCTTCCTTCATTGTCCAATTCAATTAATTCCTCAGAAATCTGAGTAGAAAAAATACAATAAAGCATAAGTGAAATTTAGGAGAGAAGCAATAATTGAAATGAATAAGCAAGAACTAATATCTAATTCCATTCAACAATTAAATTTTCATCAATTTGAACACAAGTATATAGTCCACACAGATGTTCAACAACATTTTTACTTTATGGGCAAAATCCCAGTTTTGGAGCCCTCAAGAGATGATCTTGGCCTATGAGCAATGATCCCCAATCAGTGGCTCACGAGCAACATGTTGCTCACAAACCCCTTGGCTGTTGCCCACAGTGGCCTTAATGCAGGTGCTTATTTTTAAATTCTAGGCTTGGAGGATCACAGTCCACAAAGGGGAAATCAAATGGCCAGCCACAGTCCTCAATTGCCATCCCCAGGGACTTTTTTCATGCTTGTGTTGCTCCCTCTCTTTTTACATTTGAATGTGGCTCACTGGTAAAAAAGGTTGTGGTCCCCTGACTTTGAAGCAGGGTATTCCACGGCTTGGAGGATCACAGTCCACAAAGAGGAAATCAAATGGCCAGCCACAGTCCTCAATTGCCATCCCCAGGGACTTTTTTCATGCTTGTGTTGCTCCCTCTCTTTTTACATTTGAATGTGGCTCACTGGTAAAAAAGGTTGTGGTCCCCTAACTTTGAAGCAGGGTATTCCACGGCAGAAGCCTTAAACCACAATACCAGGATAAGGGTCAAATGGTGCCTTTCTAAAGAGTTAGCTTGATCATAAGTAGTTGGCAGATGTATGGTGTTGACAGTGTAATCAGTATCAGGCTTGACATTAACCCAAAGTACCATAGGATTTCATTGCTCTTACGGATTTCTGCAGTAATTGCTTCTCAACATCCAAAATGACCGCGTAGGTGGTTTCTGATTATGAATATTCCAGCCCTATGTGGACATTGCTCAAAGAGGAATCTAAGCAAACTACTTTAAATAAGGATATTTACATTAGAAGGCATAACAAGAATTATAAGCTTTATCACTCTGTAGTACCAGAACCTTAAGAAAATATTTCCTCCTTTTAAACATAATTGCTCTCTATCTTACTCACTTTGTCTACAAGGATTTTAATGGAGCATATAAATATAAATGGATGCCTTATAAAGATTTATTCGACATGAATAAGCACAGACCGGGAACATAAAGACCTCAGCATTAATATGTTGATCTACATGCTCTGTGAACTCTGCAATTGCCAAGGTAGCCGGTTTTAATTAGTAATTGATACTTTTCACTCCGTGAAACATTGCTGACAATTAAAAACAGCACTTTCTTAGTAAAGCAGTTGCAGAAATTTAATCTGTCTGGTTGAACTACACTTCTTTAGGGGATGTATTGTTCTTGTCATAATGCTGGAAGTTAATAGACAAGCAAAATGAAATGGCTGCATTTCATACACTGAGTGAAGGGGCTGACAAAAAGCCATTAGTGTCCAGAGAAAGAAGACAAAGGCAGAAATTCTATCGCTACCAGATGAGTCTCTACAATTCCCCAAACTCTCTATTAGTTTGACAGACAAATGGCAGGGCTATTAATCCAAAGGTCAGATAGTATAATTTTAGCCAGATTTCCTTTATTGAAAATGCAAGAAGAATTATCTATAGCAGTACTTGAAGGAAATCAAAGTGATGATACTTTTAAAGAAACACTTTTAATGGCTTAAAGCTTTAGGTGACAATTGTAGTTGTCGTTTTGAAATAGAAAAGAATAATTTTTAGCAAGGCCTATGATTGAATGGTGTTAAGGTAAGACTAGGGTTTCATTTATAACTCCATTTACTCTCAAAACTTTAAAGCAATTCTCTCTGTCTCTTTCTAAAGTTTTATGACAGATTCAATAGAAAGGCTGGAAGTTTTAAGAAAAGGTATAGTTGATGTTATATAAACTTTATATTATGTAGAACGCCAACAGGGTATTACAATAGACTACTGTGCTGTCAGTTTTATTATTCACTCATTCATATCTTTCTACATTATGGATAGACAAATGGTAAAACATGGGTTTAGACTGTAAACTGTTTTGAAGCAGGCCATTGTGATCTTTTCTTTGTGGACATTGCAAATACTGTAGGCTCCCTGTATGGGATAGGTAGTTCATTTTGTGACAGGTAGTAGGGGTCAGACATGGCATACATGGCAGATTTTGTTTAAAGGAAGGACTCATACATCAATGATTAACAATATTTGCTGAGACTTTTGTCAAATCTTTGTCATATTGGCTGCAAGATCTAACAGATATTAACCAATGACTATCTGTTCCTTTGTTTACTTTCAAGTTTAAATCAACCCTGCCATGTGCCAGTGAGCAATAATTCATTGATGATTATCTGACCATCCCATCCACTGACCCAGTGTTGGACTGGCCCACAGGGATACCAGGAAAACTCCCAGTGGGACCAGGTGTCAGTGGGCCTCTTGCGTCTAACAATTTGGCCTATTTCATGTTCATTCCCTATTTCTTTATGAGGAAAAAGAATGGAAGAATAAAGTATAGTAAATAGATCTAAAAGAATAGGAGAATAAAAAGGTTAAGTGAGGAGAGAAGGAATAATAGTTTGCAAAGTTGGGCCCCTGGTCTAAGGTTTTCTGGTGGGCCCCTGGTCTAAGGTTTTCTGGTGGGCCCCTGGCATCCCAGTCCGACACTGCACTGATCAATTTTATAATTTCACAGCAAAAATGAAACCTGTCTACATCCTTACCAACTTCCAATGCAGATCCTGAGTCCCCTTTGCAAGGTGAAAGGGTATTGGAAATTTCTTCTCCTGGCAGTGCCTCCACCTAATGGGATGCGGGAACACACCTGCGGGTGGCCCCATTAGGAAAACATTCAACACACACGTTATTGTGTAACAAATATAACTTATGATAAAGAAAGTGCAGATTAAAGGTAAATATAATTAAATATGCATTTACATCCAAATACATGACCCCCTACTCTAGGAATAGCTTCAGTTCTTTCCTGGCACCTCCTTGCCAGGTAAAGCCCCCACTCCTGGTGGACAAAAGAGTCTCAGTCCATTTTACCCCCAGTAGCACCATTATTCCCAGTTAGCGCTACCTGCCCAAATACCTTTCCTGTTGGACACAGTATTTGCTCCCACATGGCAGGAACTCAAAATCCTGTATCACAAGAGGAGACCCACTGGATCCTTTTCTTTTTCTACCCTCCCTCAAGCACAACTCACCTCACAACAGCATTGGTCTACTCTGAAAGACAAGCTAATATTCGATGATACTAATATTTATTTGTAATTCATAATAGAGAACCCTGATCCCCCCCATATTTGGACTCCGGAGCATTTCCATGTTGGCTATCCCTTAACATTGTAACGCGACCTTGGGACTTGAGAAGTTGGACCAATTTTCTGTACATGCAAACTGTACTGTAGTATGAAAAATAAATATGTTTATATTAAATGCACAATTGAAAGCAGAATTTGGATGATTGTATTTCTTTATGAAAGCATGTGAAAAAGATGTCCAACTTTCTTCTGAACAATCAATTCAAACCTTAGTAGAAATTACTTCTGAGGTGGTATATTACCCCCTTGCGAAAGCATACCATGCATCCCATCTCTCATTCCACTTGTTTCCAAGGTTATTCTGAATTTATTATTTTTATATAATATTATTAACTTTATTTATTATGGTGATAATAAATGGGATTATAAATAATTTTGGTGTTCCTGCCCAATTGTACAATTTTGGAGTCAAATATATTTTGATTATCCCGTTAACATTAAACCAGAACATCCTCTATTATGTATACTCTACCCAGACCTCTCCAAATATTCTACAATTTTTTGACAAAATTGCTTGCTGTGGCCTGTTGGGTTATAGCTTCGAAAGTGGAAATGCATTGTCTAACAGCTTTGCATGAGGATAGCTGAGAAAAATATAGTACCAGTATATACTGTAACCTGTACTCCCATAATTTGGATCACTATATCTTAAATCTGCTAAAAGATCATTTCAACATTAAATAGGATTATTTAGCCACAAATATGGGTTCAGTAGCGTAGTTATGATCAAGTATAGTGTATTGTTTTATTATCACATAGTATAAAATAATTAAAAAAAAAAATTGGGGTTTACTTCTCCTTTAAGTGCTGTAGTAAATTTAGATTGCCCTTGTTTCAGTAGTCATGGTTTCTTAAAGGGCAACTAAAGTCTAAAATAGAATTATGTTAGAAATGCAGTATTTTGTATACTAAATATAAACATGAACTCACTGCACCAGAAGACTAATAAGACAAACGATTTATGCTTTCAAAGTTGGCACAGGAGACTGTCATCTTGTAACTTTGTCAGACACCTCTGCAATACCAAGACTCTGCACATGCTCAATGTGGTCTGAGCTTCAGTTGGGAGGTTAAGCTTAGGGATCGTTATAAATGATCAAAACAGCAAAGTCAAATTATATCTGCCATAGAAGCCAATACAGCAAGACTGATTAATAATCAGAATATACAGACTGCACTGGGTCTGTGGATGCAAATATCTACACAGTCAGGTGTAGTAAGGTGGGGGGGCTCCCTCTTGCTGTTTGAAAGTACGACTGTTTCCCTGCAGAGCAGTTAGGGACCGCCTGACAATTCCTATCCCCAGCAGTAAATGAAGGGAGAATTTCATTGCATACAGTCAGGTTTATTATAAAAACAGTAGACATTTTTTAATTGATGTATATTGGGGATAGATTTCTTTTTCATTAAAGAAAATAAAAACGGGATTTAATATTTTTGCCTTTACATTCCCTTTAATTCCGACTAAAGATCCAGGGTGAAAGTGCACTTCTCTTGCACCACATTTCTGTCAGTATAAGCTGTGGATTTGGCTTGTTAACGTTTGACAATGTCCACAGTAGATGATTTTGTTTGAAAAGTATTTTGTGGAAGTTTGATACATGCAACATGTAACTAAGTGTGCATCTGTCATGTAATAATTCAGTTGGAGATGTTTCGGTTGTTGCATGGCGATTTCCCAGTAAGGTTTACTGTCTGTAGTCCTTCTTTCAGACTTCAGCTGAATCGCTCGATTTCTCCATTTGCTTTTGGATAATACACTGAAGATTTTAAATGCATAATATTCCTCTCTCTCAGAAAGATTTCAAACTAAGATGAGACAAACTGTGGTCCATTGTCTGATTTGAACTGATTTGAATTACCTTCTCTGCTGAAGACTGTAGACAGAAATGTTATTACAGTAGCTGATGTTATATGAGAAACAAATGCAGTTTCTGGCCATTTACTGTAATAATCTGTCAGTGTTATAGCAAATCTGCAGTCTATAGAAAAATCTGCACAAGGACCCTTATTATCAATAGCAAGTTTTTCCCATGCTGAATCAGGTAATGGTACTGGCTGAAGTGGCTGAAGTGGCTGAAGCGTCAAAAACAACGCGCGACTAATTTTTTTGGGCGACTTTTCACTGGCGTTTCGCGAATTTATTCGCCAGCGGCCGAATTCGCCCCTGACGAATAAATTCGCCCATCACTATTGACAATCAGGACTGAGTTTCTTCTCAGCATTTGACCATTTGCTTTGTAAATAACGTCCTGTAGTTTTACTTGAATTGGATATGTGAGGAAAGCTTGCTTAAAATCAGCAGCTGTTATTGCATATGATAATATATCAGTTAATGCTGCAACTTCTATGTCTGCAGGTAAAGTCAAACATGAGAAAAAATCAGCAGTAACATTTTTCAAACCTGGTTTGTTTGCATTTTGTTGCTGACCATCTAGCTATACACATTCCAGCTTTTCCTAGTCCCTTTGTTGTAAGCAGTGTATTTAAAGGGCTAAGATCCGTGCATAAGGTACATTTTCTACCCCATACGTAGGTATGTTCTTCATTTTTCTGTTGCCCAAACACATGCTAGAGCTTCTTTTTCAACAGTTGAATACTTATGATCTGCCTCTGTAAGTGTTCTGGAAGCAAATGCAACAGTTTTCTCTGTATGATCAGCATCTGTAGTAACCATAGTGGGTAGTGCAGGATCAACTGAAGCTAGGGCTGGACTGTTTCACTATTTCAAAGCTATTTTAAGCAGTTTCTGACCAAACCAGACTTGAAGTTCCACATAGTAGTGCTCTAATTGGCTAAACAATTGAAGCATAATTTTGAATAAACCATGAAGTAAGACTTAAGAAAGCTTGTAAGATCTGAAAATCAGATGGAGTAGGTGCTTGTGTAACAGCGATAACATGGTCAGGGTCAGGCAGTAATCCCTCTCATGAAATTATGTGACCCAGAAATGACAGCTGAGATTGTCTGAAGTGGCATTTGCAAAGGTTCAGTTTCAGTCCTGCAGAATCAAGGAATTTCAGAACCTTTTCTAGATTTACTTGTCATGAAGACATGCAGTAATACTTGATGATAAGCACCCTGAAGATCCAGGGTGGAAAAGAATTTTGTTCCTCTGAGTTCTAAAAATATTTCCTCTATGTGTGGCAAAGGATGATTATCCATAAAAACTGCTTTATTAGGTTCACGGAGAACAACACACACTCAAATACCTCCAGTTTTCTTCATTGTTACAATTGCTGAAACACATTCTGAGGATTCAGATTTTTCAATCACATCTTGCTCTACCAGTTTCTTTAGTTCATGTGAGACAGTCTGCCTTATTGAGTAGGGCAATAGCCTCAATTTCTGGCATACTGGTTTTACATCTGGTCTCAGCTTAACTTTGTGCACAAAGTTCTTTGCACAGCCAAGAGAAGTGTTGCTTTGTGGTGAAATTTTAGACACTGGCTGTGTGACAGGCACTGATGGTGTATGAATGAGACCATCAACTAATTGTAGTTTTAATGCAGCAATGAGATCCCTTCAAAGAATAGCAGTACCCTTATTCACAATGTAAAAGTCACATTTTGCAGTATTTGATTCATTTGATTGTACATTCACTTGCAAGCAACCAAGCACAGGATTTGGATCCTTTAAGTAACTGACCAGTCTCAGGGCAAGTGCAACAAGCGGATCTTTTGCAAAGTATTTCAAGAATCCTTTAGTAGCATTTCATATCCTTTGGTAATATAGAAACAGCTGAACCTGTATCAAGCATCAAGTTAATGGAGTGTCTCTTGACAGCAGAAGCAGTATTGACATTGACAGTACATATACATTTGTCTTGAATAAATGTATCAGCTTTAGCTACACCTAATACCATTACATTTGAAGCAGTGACTTCATGAACATCTTTAGCAAAACTATGGCAGATCTTAGCAAAATGTAGCATAATTTGCAGTGTGTTGTGTTGAACCACCAGCAGAAGCAGTATTTTTTATTTGTATTTGCTGCACGGTTTTGCATTGTATGTTAATCCCTTTCCTTAGCACTGTATTTTGCCTGTGACTGCGCATTATTAGGCCGCAGTGCTGGATTCACAGTCTGTACATTCCCAGCAGTTCCCTGACTGAGAGTTTTAGCCTCTGCCACTGCAGTTTCAATTTGGCTAGCAACTGTAATAGCCTTTGCAATGGTTAAATTCGGCTCTACGAGCAGTCTCTCTCTAATGCGAAGTGAATTAGATTTTTCCACTGTTTGGTCTCTTAGTATTTCTTCTGTTAGATTCCCAAACTCACAGGTAACAACCAGCTCTCTCAAAGCTGCTACAAATTGTTCTGTGGATTCACCATTACGTTGTCCATTTTGGCTGAATTTATATCATTCAGCAACCACATTTACTCTTGGCACAACAAAGTTCTTTTTAGCAGGAAGAGCAGTTTCATAAGTATCATCAGGTAATGGTAATGTATAGAATATACGCTGTCCCTCTGCTCCCAGGCGGTGAATAAGTAAAGCACGCTTTCAAGCAGCAGAAATCTCTCCTTGGTCAGCAGCAATAATGTAATTTTCAAACATACGCATCCAAACAGTAAAAGGTATTGTAGGCTCAAAAGGGTTTGGGAGAAAAGCTGCAGGCTGCTGCAGAGGTAGAAGAGATATCTTGTTGCCAATTTGTTTTGGTAGATGAGGATGAGCAGAGTTCTTTATTAGCAGGTTCATGCAGCCATTATGCTTCAACAGTAACTTCAACTTTAACACTTTAAGCAGTATAGAAAGTACTGTGAATGCACAGTACCACTGTTGAGCTCAGTGACACCTAGGGGCAGTTTTACAAAATTCACGTGAATAATCCGAAGTTCGATCGAATTCTGATCGTAAGATTTTATCGGACATTCGAAAATGCAAATTTGGACACTTCGATCATCGAATATGCAAAATTCGAGCGTATCGAATAGATCGAATAATCGAATATTCGATAATTTGACCATTCGATGATCGAAGAACTTTAGCTTTAAAATTTTATTTGACTGCCTACTTCACCAGATGGAACCTAACAAATTGCAATAGAAAACATAGGCTTTTTTTTCTATCACCTGCTCGAATACCATTTGTACGATCGAACGCCTCGATCGTTCGAATCATACAAATTTTTTTGAACGATCGAAGGAAATCTAAAAGCCCTCGAATTAGTGAATAATGATAAATTTGCCCCCTAAAGTCCACTTTTATAAACACTACAATTACCAACAGGTTTTTTTTTATATAAAATGTATTATTATACATTTAGCAGATATAATATACAGCAGCATCCTGGAAAGGCTTGTAAAGTCAGAATAATATTTAGAAGATAATTGGTTTAGGAAGTATTCCTTAAATGGAATTTGTATTAATGAAGACATTAAACATTCTATTGCCTTTCCCTTGTCTCCACTCTTGTATTTTAAACTATTCCTTTAAACCATTTTTGCCTACATATATAAGAAACAGCATTGTTTTGTGGACCTACCAAGCTGCCGGACACATACTGTAGCTCTGTAATATCAATCTCAGAATATCTTTGGTTATGAAGATAAACATGAGTGAATATATGGTATATGAAAAGAACACAAATAAACAGAATTCATCTATAACACTGATATTTAGTATTCAGCCACATGTTTTAGAGACCACATGTCCTTCATTATGCTTTATTGCAAGGATACTTTTGCCTAAATAACCTTGGATACATTTTACAAACAAATATTTCCAGAAAACAATTGCGCAAGCTTTATTTATTTTTCTCATGTTGAACATAATGCCTTTTTAAGGTGCTTCAGTGTATTATTCTAGCAGCATAGTTGCCTTGTTATGCCTCATGCAATATCAGTTTCGCTTAACAAGACTTTCCATCAGTTACAGCTAATTTCTTCTTTTTTTTACATTTTTATAGACTTTACAAATATAATTTCATCACAACATAGCTGGACAAAAGAAACAATATACAAGAAAGGCATACATTACCCAGACACATGGGGCAGTGTAGGAATATAGATCAAACACTTTTTCATTTGTGCTGCCCACATTAGTTCATTTATAAAATGCTGCTATCTTCTGACAAATGAATCAGGTCACAGTAAGGTATGGTAAAGAGATAACGACAATAACAAAGTCAATTAATTACCAGGATTTAATCTGGTACCATATTGCAAATCATGTAGGAGTACCATAGCCTTAATGGACTATGAGTTCCTCTCTTCACCACAACATAGAAATCTAGCATAATGTCAGTATTATGCAGTAGTGGTTTTATTTGTGTATTATGTTTCAAGCTTTATTTCTGTATATGTACTATTTTTTCTTTAATGCATGGCCAGGAGTCTGTGATTGCTCCCAATTTCATATAATCGTTAATTGATGAGGGCATATGTGATTTATTTAAAATTTTCTTAGATGGTATTCCAGGCTCTAGGATTCATTCTATATCAAAAGGATGTTTTGGGGCTAATTTGGGTTAACCTCACTGAATTTAAAATTTTGTACCTGATTTGTAATTTTCTTTTTCTGCACGAATGACAGGGTGTTATAACTATGTAATGTTTACTGTTTACTGACTCACAACATGAGAGACAATCTGTTCTTGACTACATATAACCTCTTATTGTGAAATAATTAAAGGGGTTGTTCACCTTTGAGATAACTTTTAGTATGATGTAGAGAGTTATATTCTGAGACAATTTGCAATTGGTTTTCATTTTTACTTGTTTGTGGTTTTTTACTTATTTAGCTTATTATTCAGCAACTATATAATTTGCAGTGTCAGCAATTTGGTTTCTAGGGTACAAATTCCCCTAGCAACCCTGCATTGATTTGAATAAGACCCTAGAATATTAATAGGAGAGGGACTGAATAGAATGATAAGTAATAAAAAGTAACAATAACAATACATTTGTAGCCTTACAGAGCATTTGTTTTTAGATGGTGTCAGTGACCCCCATTTGAAAGCTGCAAAGAAACTGAAGAAAATTGCAAATCATTAAGAAACTATGAAAAATAAATAATGAAGACCAATTGAAAACTTTCTTAGAATAGGCCCTTCTACAATATACTAAATGTTAACTTGAAGGTGAACCACCCCTTTAATATTTTACTCTGATCTTCCTGAAAGCCACAGTCCTGTAAATGTGGCTCAGCATATCTATCTGTACCATGAGTGTAGCCCTTTTGCTCACAATTGTGCTGGGTGGGCAAATGGGCATCCACACATAATCAATGTCACTAATTTGGAGTAATAATATAAGTGAAGTTAATACAGGGCATGTAGGAAATGTATTTATAATAGTATAGATGAGTTGAAATTGTTTATATTTGTAGGCCTGGATTTGTGGAAAGGCCTGGGCCTAGGGTGGCAGAATTTTAAGGGAGCGGCAAGCTGCCCAACCACACACGCATTGGTTCGGAAGCACTGGTGATTCTCAGAAGATACAATAGGCCTAGGGGTGTCTGCTATGTAAATCAGGCCCTGTACATTGGCAAAGAGCCTTTAACAGGGATATACCACAGTCTATAAATATTTAAGTGGACATTACAGTAAACTCTATTGACATGTGTTAGGCTATAATAAAATGTGGCTTCCCATCATCTCTTGGGTATATTTCAATAAAGATGGGTGCTAGTGATTCTTGAATTTAAATAGTACCAGGTTTATTACTCAAATCCACATTGGAGTCTTGAAAAAATAATACAGGATGAAACAGTAGTTAGGCATATACTCACAAACAACATCAGCATATAGCCCAGCAGGTTCAGTCAATGAACAGTAGATGATTAGATCAGTGATTTTCAACCTTGTGCCTCCAGCTGTTAAGAAACTACAAGTCCCACAATGCATTTGCCTGACTGTGGCTGTCAGACTCCTTCATTGCATTGTGGGACTTGTAGTTCCTTAACAGCTGGAGGCACAAGGTTGAAAATCACTGGATTAGATCACTCGGAAATGTCACCCCCAGCTTTCAGTATTTTCCTCAAATGGAACATGGGCAAACTGCTCTAGTCCCTAGGTGTATAAACTTGGTTCCTACTCTGGGCAGTAATATACCAGCTTATATACCATAGAACAACTGCACCCTCTGGTCAGCAATGGAACTACAAAAATCATACTTTGACACAGAAATGGGAAACTATTTCCAAACTATGCTAAGGACCCCTTAGCTGTCTAAACTTAGGTTAAGTGTCCTTAGTTGGCCAAACCATAGGGAACTATCTAGGGGACATGCATTTACCAATACATGTTGATAGTAGGTAGAATAGACATGAAACCGAAGAAGCCACTCGTATGAGTGGAGAAACTTTTTAAAAACCTCAGAAAGTCCAGTTGCTTTAGACATAATTCTACTAGATACCAACCTGGATGAAGGTTAGACATATAAATCTATCGTCTGTGATCTTATATACAGTGTAGTCATGCTAATTGTACAGAGTTTTTCATGCAAATTACATCTAAGTCCTGTTTCCCTTTAGTCTATATGTGTGAATCTAGCATGCAGGCAGAAAACATTACCTGTCCAAATGACTGAGATGAGAGCTAAGTTGAGAGACATAAGTTGTCCAGTGACAAATCTACTGAGTCGTTTTTGCTGTAGACATTTTCAGAATTTTACTCTGGTAAAGAAAATATTTGCTGAAAATACAGATTTTAGTATATATTTGGTATGATTGACTCCAATTCAATATTTACAGACATTTCTTGTGATAAATACAGTATATGTATACATATATATATATATTCAATTGATTCCACTACCAAACGTACAGCTGTGTGTATCTTTCTTGAACCTTGCAGGTGGCTTTATGTAACTCATAAATAAATGAAGAAAATGCTCGCAATGCACTGGGAACAAGCAAATGTAATTTTTTTTTCCTATTTGGAATCTTATTTTTTGGAAAGGTAAAGATGTAGATTTAACTGTGCCAAGTAAGCAGCAGTGGGCTAGCCAAAGTAACTTGGAAATTAAATATTCATTTCATAAAATAGTTTTAATCATTTGGGCCACTCAGTGTTTAAGATACATTATTTAAATACACAACTAGCTATAACGGCATTGTTGTGCAAATATTAAATATGTATATTTTGCACATTATGTAGTAAATGGTAAACGGCAACAACAAAAAAGGCTTTCCTTTTAATGTCTGTTAATGAAAGTTTCAAGTCTTCAAAATATATTTGCCCCTGGAGCAAACTTTTTTCATTTAATATTGTGTCAGTTAATTAGTGCTTCAAATTTGCAAATTCTTTATTGGTTTATATCAGTGCAATACCCACAGCTCATCTCATTGCCAGAGCTGAATGAAATATGATCTTGTTTATTCTATTAAAACATAGAGAGTTGAAATTGTTACCCTATTGCCACAGGAATTCTTGCCATTTTCTCATCAAATTCCTCATCAGAATTTTTTTCTTTGCTGAAGTCACAATGATGTTTTTTTTGGCTTGGCATTTAAATGAAATTCAGTTTGCCCCAGTGGAGAAAACATCTGCGGGGATATATTATGTACAATATTGATTCCAAGGAAGAGAGAGTGAAGAGAGGATAACTGAATGAAGAACTTATGGTGGTTCCAGTTACTTTTCCGTATTGTAGACGGAATGAATTTCTGAAGGCAGCATTATGAAAATTAAAGTTAGGTACAGCAAATAAACACTTCTTTGCAAAGACTGTTATTCTGAGTGATTGTTGTCTTGCTGTGTTTCATAATAAACCTTGTTGAGAAAATCTTCCTAAATGGGTTCTAAGTACAATAGCTTTAGGGATTTAGGTTCACATTTGTATGCTAAGCAAAAGAACTGTGTTTTAGAATCTGTAAGTAGATGCTGTGCCAGGTGCATACCCTTTGACAATCCCATTTTATTGTCTTCCTCTCTAGGGCTGTGAAATGAATTACAAGATGAAGGACGGAAACAGTCTTTCGCATGTTTGTTTTGAACTTGCTCCATATGATGTTTCTTCAGTTCACTGAAATACATTCCTTATGGGTAATGAAAGGCAAGTGATAAGAAAACTAGCAATACGCTCCATAGCTTTATGACTAAGCCTATTGCTCATGTGTTTTAGATTGTAAGATGAGCAAAATAAGGTGTTGAGCCCAGTAGCAGCCTTTATTATACCATTCTCAGCAGCCCTTAATTACTTTTGGTATCTAGATAAAGCTAAAACAGCAGATGTTTTTATCCTCAAAAATGAAATGTTACAGATTATGGCGCATCTTTTAATGGACCAAGATAATGTAAGACAAAGGGTAGAAGACTATGCTCCTAAGTAACTGGAGCATCACTTGTGATCTACTAAGCAGCTGGAGCCCCTAGTGCTCTTAAATTATTATATGGTCAAGCCAGCACATAATTTTAACTTTCGAAAGCAAATTGCAGATAAAATTCAACCAATGTGGAAAAATCATAGTCGCATTTGTGAAGGAATATGAAATGAATTAAATGTGAATGGATGCAATAACTTCCAGATCAGGTGAGCGGTGACACTGAAGTCTCTGACCAATTTAACATACAGTATAGTAGATGTACTCAGAATCCCTGCTTTTATGTAGGTAATGTGGTTCCCAAGTAAGTAGTAGTCTTTCCAGCTTATTACCAGCCACCGGCATAGAGGCGGGGCATGTAATATTTGATTGACAGATATTTAAACAACTTTATAACACGTAGGGATGCTTTAATGAAGAAAATAATTTAGGTTCCAAAGGTCTTTCATTATACAACTTTTTATGTGTGGGTTACAGGTCCACTTTAATTTAAATCCCCATATGTAATAAAAGGCACTTAGTTTGCCCAGAGGCAGTATCCCATAGCAACCAATAAGATGTTTGTTTCTAAACAGGTGACCTGCAAGTTCTACCTGCTGATTGGTTGCTATGGGTTACTGCTCCTGGGCAAACTTAGAGCGTTATTTACTAAAATCCAAATTGATCTTAATTTAAATACAACTGAACTCTAATACCCAATTTGACCTTATTTATTATTAAAATGCTTAATTCAATCTGTTTGGGTGAAAACTCAATAAAATCATGTGAAAACCCGAATTGTCGGAAGTTTTTTTTCCAGAATTGCTCAGTTTTTTTGTGTCTTTTTCCGAATAGCCCAGATTTTTTTGATTTTTGCCCGAAAGGGTCAGAATTTCGGGCTAATTCCTGCAAAAACCACAGACACTTCAAAATAGGATAGGTATCTCTGCCATTGACTTATACAGAACCTTGGCCAGTCTGAGATGGATTTTCAGATTCTGGGTTTTTGCTGCATCAAGCTTTAATAAATCTCAAAAAATTTGAGTAAAAAAAAACAAAAACAACCTTTGAGTTCTGCCCCACAAAACCTGACCAGAGTTTAGTAAATAACCCCATTAGTATAATTTATAACATAACCCCCATAATGCCTTAGTTCTGCTAAATGCTACAACGGTTTTTCTAGACCATGCTTTTGTTTTCTAACAAAGTATTTTATAGTATGGCAAACGTGTTTCGTAAAAAAAAACCTCTAAAAAAACCACTAGAATTCATGTCACACATAACTGCTACTCCTTTCCAATTCATTTTGTGAACATTGGAACATTTTTGTTCCTCATTAAAAGAATGGATTTAAAAAAGAATGAATTTTAAATACACCGCTGTCCTTGCTAACACTGTCACCTCCTCTAAATGCCTGGCAAGCCTGCACTGTACAGTTGGAGTACTGTTTATTTTTACACCTATATTTTTAAAAATGGAAGTAGTATACTAAGGTGCCACATAGCTATATATACTTTTTCTAAATGAAGGGTTGCTTAAATTAAATTAAATCATTTCACCTGCAGTGGAATCATATAAGAAGACTTCCACATTCACTATCTACCTTTGGCCCATCGTGTTAAGCTGCCACATCCTGTATATGGCCTTGACAGCAGTAATATTGTAAATGCAAAATATAACACCTTTCATTTCATATAATACTTGTAAGAAAAGGATGTTTTATTCTAAAATTCACAGTCAATGGCGTAAATTGAGTGCGCCGCCCCCCCCGCAAAAATATTCAGAGGGGCCCAGCACACTCTGGTCCCCCATCCTCCTACCCACTTCCTGTTCCACCTCTGCCTTACACACATCCCACCTCCACCCTGTCCACCTCACCCTGCGTCCACCCATGCTCGCCTCAACTCCACTCACTCCCCCCTTTCCTCACCAGTAAGACAGAGCAGCTGGGGAGGAGGTTTTTTTTATTAGCTATAAAGGAAGCTTCCTCCAGCACTGGCCACCAATCTGTCCGGGCGACCCAGCCAGCCACAGCGCTCCCCCTAGACTGACTGCACACGCATAAAGTGGGAGGGGAGTACTGGAGGGGAAATATCATTGGAAGGAAGGGGAAAGAGAGCCAGAGGGGAGGGAGAAGAGCCCTTGAGGGGTGAGAACATCTGGAGGGGAAAGAGCACAAAGAGCAGAGGGGAGGAAGGCAGGGGAAAGCAGCAAACATGGACCAGATGTAGGCAGAAAACAGGTTCCTGCCCTTTTGTTTCATCGTAGGCAGGTGCCTCTTCTGCCTACCACTAGTTCCAGCCCTGGCCCAGTGGTCACAGTTTAGAACATTTGGTGCATGAAATTTTAAGTGTAGTATGGATGAGTTTATATTTCTCTTTTTGCATAGTTTGTTCTCCCATAATTTTTTCGAGTTTCTTCAGAATGTTCCATTATCATTTAGTCAACAAATACATACAGGTATGTTAATTAGCTTTGTTGAAGCTTAACCTAGTGTGTGCCCACTATAAGCAAATGAAGAGACACTTGGGAATGGTTTCATGTAAACTATAAAATAATACTGTGTAAAGCTTTACTATATAAATATGTATATGCAGCCAGAGGCATCATGGAGAGTATTCGGGAGCAATGTGTGATACAGTGCCTACAGTATGTACATTTTGCCCTCCTTAGCCTTGGTCCATTTGCATCCTGTACCCTCTTGGAAAAAGAAATATACATTTTGACTATACACTCTAGACTGAACTCTCATAGTTCACTAAGTGATGCTGATATATCTGATTTTGTTCCTTCTTTTTAGACATAAGGTGTGCATTCTACCATGTTAAGTGCTGGGATATTGCTGAGCAATTATGCCTGCTTCAGAAGCTAAAATACAGCAAGAAAAAAAAATACAGAAATATAATATCATTTGTAGACTATTCTACATTTCCTATTAAGAGCTGTTTTATTCTTTATTAAAAGAGAGCCTGTAATTAACCAAAAAAAGAGGTTAAAGAAAATCATATAATTGGAATTTGAAAGACAAAGTCATGACTATAAATATCAATGGCACAGTTTATGCGCTTTCTTCTGGAAAGTGCAAGAAATCACAAGATGAGAAACTGCGTATAACTTCTCACTTTCCCTGTAGCCTGGTAATTAATTAGGACAAAGAATTCTGACATGGAAGTAATTAGTTGTGGTTGGAAAAGACTAGTGTCTCTATCCACTGGCACAATCGATATGTACTCCAGACTAGCATTCTTAAAGTAGAGCAAAATCCAACCATTCCAAAAAAATTGCATTCAAGCAAAGAGTTAATAATCTTCTAACGCTCAAAGTAAAGGTATTACGTACACAGATTTAGAAAGAGATTATTTACTAGACCTTAATAAGCCTGTAGCACAAACTATAAACTCTTCATAAAAAGTGCATATATGGTAAGCAATATCCTATGTACATTGCATATGTTTACATTTTATTTTGATAAACAAGAACAAAGGAAACAAATGGATCATCAGACCAGCATCCATACCTTCAGACTAGAGGACTTTTGTTTGAAGCAGTGTACTGTAGGTGGTTCTTCACAGTGAGGACTGTGAGGTTGTGGAATGTCCTAGTGGATGATGTTGTGATGGCTGATTCTGTTAAAGGAAAACTATACCCCCAAAATGAATACTAAAGCAACAGATAGTTTATATAAAATT
>CM044437.1:99800941-99822867 GCA_024363595.1 Xenopus borealis
TTGCAGTGTCTAACTTCCTAATGACCTCATCTACTAGAAACTGACACTTTTTAGTTATGCCATTGTCCCCCTTGCTGATTTCAGTTTTCTCCTTGTTCCAATTTGGGGCTAAGTATTTGTATCCATTATGCTTTTTTACCTGTTGCCTGCCATTTGTGACATTACGGAAGCAGGGGAGAAGGGAGACAGAGATTGGAGAGTGAAGGTGGGAGCAAGACTTGAGAGGGAAATTATGTGAAGCATGATGTGGTGTGGGAGGGACATCAGAGAGAAGCTGTGCAGCTGGGCGGGAGACTGGAGAGGCTTTATGGGAGTGGGAAGTCAGACAGAGAGACTTGGGATGGTGGGAGGGCGAGCAAGACTACAGAGGTAGTCTGTGAAGAGAAAAGGAAGACCGGAGAGAAGTTGTCACGTCATGTGAGGAAGAGACACAGACATGCATGTGCAGGGAGAGATACCGGCGAAGGACATAAAGAGGGGGCAAAGCTGAGATGGAGCAAGATAGGAGAAGTGCACCGTACTGTGTAGAACTGTGACTGCCAGTGAGTTGGCAGGGGTACAAGAGTGTAGGGAGTGCTGTTAGGAGGGACCAGCAGTGGTGGCAAATGTCTAAATGTCTAGCTTATAAACGGTATGTTGTAGTGTAGGAACGTGCCATTTATAAGAATATAATTTACAGTTTGGTTTCATAGGCAAATTACCAAACTATATATATATATATATATATCTATATATATAGATATATATATAAAATCTAAGCTATCACTGCCCAAGGCTGAGGGGAGCTACCAGAATTGCAGGGTCCAGGTTCAGGAAAACTGAAGGTGCCCAGGGGAAATTACATGCCGGATCACCTCAGTTTTGAATCTGAACCATACAGATAAAGTACAGGCCTACCAGGTAATATAATTTCAAAATAGAAGGCTTACAGTCAGCAAACAGAAGTGCCAACAATAGTTTAAGGGGAAAGTGAGATTGAGGCCTCTCATTGCATGAGTACTGGTTCATTGTGGGTTTTTTGTGACTAAGCTACCCATCTACCTTTCTCTCTCTCCCTCCCTCTTATGATCACAAAATTACACCAACCAGAATCAAGAGAAAGAAACCCCCTAGACCATGAAGGATGGGGGCATTGCCTGGGTTAGGAAGGTTTAGGTTAAGGGTGGGTGGAGGGAAGGAGGGAGAAGGGGAGGTGAAGCAGAGTGTAGTGGGGTAAAGGGAGTTGTATCTCCTTTTCCATGGTAGCAGTACAGGGAACAGCATGCCACCCTCCCACCCTTCTTTGGTTTTAGGGTTGTGGGTGTAGAGTCAGGAGAGAATGTTTGCCACTTGCGAAGGAGGCTGAATTTTGTTGAATTATTTCAGTACCAAGTTGGTTAGTGGTCCCAAGAGTTAGCAGTGTGGAGTGAGGCTGAACTGCTATTACTTGCCTGTCAGTAAGAGCAAGTGGCTGGTATGGTGTGTGGTCCATTGACTCCTGTAGAGCTTTTTGTTGGCAGGCATTCCTGGGGTGATGATAACCATTATTAAAAAAAAACAAAATGAAAGCTGCAGCTTTTCACTTTCATCCTAGACTCTATGTAAAAAATTGGGGCTTTTCATATTTATCCTGGACTCTGTGTAAATATTTGCCAGCTTATTGGCCAGAGTATGGGGCCTTTGATGGGCTTCCATGATTAATATCTAACTGAAAATTGGGCAGACATCAATCAGGCAGGCTGAAAATTCTCATTGGATCTTGGACCACATCAATGAACCGAAGAGGTCCTTGATCCCACAACTTGCATTTGTGGCCTTATGTTCTGGCAGTTGGGTCCTAGGGTCCACAATCGGATCAGCCTAATATCGCCCACTCAAGGTGGGCATATCAGAACAAGATCCACTCTGTAAACAAGAAGATCTGCCCATATATGGCCAGCTTAAGTTTGTTCTGAGTTTACAAGGTATTAAAAGTGAGTTAAGCGGTATAACCAAGGGATAACCAGAGGCATTGACGCTGCCATAGCCAAGAGAAAGAGATTCTGTGGAAGGAAAGAGAGGTGTAGAAGCTTGTTTAGTATTGCGTAGATACTGCAGTGTGAATTTTGTGTGCGCAATTGTATTTGTGTGCACTAATGTAATAATAGTAGTATGTTTATAGTGTTTATATGTTTCAGTGATGCACCATTATGTGAATCGATGCATCAGTGCACTTGTCTGTATGAATATTTATATCTGCCCTAGGGCATATGTGTGAGGCAGCAGCCTATATAAATATTAGTATGAGTTCTTGCTTGATACAACTTACATATTGTGAGCATGTGCACAACTGATGTTGTATGATGATGTATGTGTATAAATACATAATTCATGTGTGATTTTTGTGTGATTTTTGCCCAAAATACTTGGAAGGCAGCCTGTGCTGAGAAGAATTTCGAAGTCAGTTGATAATTTCAGAGACCCAAACTGCATTAAAAAAATATAGTTTTTATGGCAATAACAACTCCGCGACACACAACATGCTCATGTGCTTTCAAACTGATCCAAACAATGCAATAATAAATCTTCAGGTTTGTATAACAAAGTGTCACAAACTCAAGTCCATTTATACTAAAACTTTTACACAAAGGTGAGTCATGGCACATTCATACATACAGTAAATGGCCATTTTAAAAAAAATTTTAATCACACATGACTCCCATTGCTACTGAAAGAGATAAAAGAGTAAAAGAAGATGGAGTGGAAAGTCTTATAACTTAAACAAATAAATTTATGAAACAAAATAAAACCATGTTATCACACCCCTTCTTCCAGAATCTGATACCCAGGATCTCTGTTATCTGGTAATGGTAGGTCATCTAACCCTTGACCTTTATAGAGCTACCCTGGCCAGTTGCAGCAGGCGTAATACCCTACACTGCAACTTTGCTCCACTGCCTTTCATTCAGGAATCTAAGCTTTGATCTACCTACATGCAGAGATTGCATTATTAAATCTCTCTGTCTCTTTTACCAATACCTACTTCTCACCAGCATTTCCCATACATGTGGCAATGCTCCTGCTGCTGTCTCTCTTCAGATGATTAACCTTGAATATAATATGCATTATGCACATGTGGTATGTACGATATGGCCATTCAAACCGGGAGCTCTCTCCTAGTCAGAATGTCCTGGTGCTGGCGGGGTGCAATACTTAAAAAAAAAAAAAAACTACTGTTACCGACAACTGAAGTGCAGTCTCTATTAGCCCCCACCTTTGATTGGGGATAATATTTTTGCCCAAAAGGTGCCTTTTAATGAATGGTATTTTATTCTCTGTAAATAAAATTGTCTGTAAATGAACCCTAAGGACTGATAGTATCTCCAGAAATTTCTGTTCAGTCATACAAAGTAGCATACAAAGTTAGGTTGCAGACACACTTCCATAAAGGGGGGAATGTAATAAAAGTCGCAAAGAGCAAAACATTGTGCACCAATAAGATTAAAAATCCACATCTTACAATGTAATATTGTTCCTTAAATGGTTATTGCATTGCGAATTGTTATTGCACATTGCGAATAGTAATTGTGCACTCTTAAGAAGTGCTTGAAGGTGTTGTAATGTTTTGGAGCAAACATAGCGACTTTTTCAGTAAGAAGTTTTAGTACATTGACAGCGCATTATCACAAACTAAAAAATTCGCAAATGGCCTGACACTGGCGGAAGTGATTGCTAAACAGTTTCCAGGTTCACAAAAGATATATTACATTCACGCAAAGCAAAATTTGTTCGCGCAAATGCTTAACTTTTCACATTGAGAATAATTTTTGCATTACCGACTTATATTACATTCCCATAAAAGTCTTGTCTATTTCAAATGAGTTGTGGGTATGCCTAACCAGTCCTTGCCTAGATGCAAAGTAGGATGTCAGGACAAGTGTTTTGATTTGACCCACTTATTGAGCTGCCAAAAAGGGTATAAATCCATTGTGATGACCTCTTCAAGCGTACCCATCTACTTGCTAAAAATGGACACTAAAAATTATGCTTTGAGCATCTTTGAATTGACGTAAAATAATCCTGGCTACACCTGTGTCTGTAGTCTTGATCAGTTAATTGAGTCTTAATGCGTTTTTCTTTTTTGCCCACCTTATTGTCCTTGTATTTTCCCTGCTTAATTAAGCGCATTACTCTTCTTTTTCTTCATCTCTGAACTGATAACACATTTGTATGCCTGTATTGTTAAGTGCGTTTTAATATTTTGCAGCGTTATCTGCTTAAAAGCAGAACATTGAATTTGAATCGCCAATATCATTCTCTAACTGTTTGAAATCAAACCTTTCCCCACCATTCTATATTGTTGTGCAGCCTATCAAAAAGAACTGAAACAAAAGCAGCCAATATACAAGGATCAATTATACATTCTGCTATTATCTTTGCAGAGGTAAAATCAATTCTTGTATAAATCTAGTTACCAACCTGCTCTCTTACTTGCTTTTTTTAAGGAAATTAGCACTGAGAATTAATTAGAAGAAAATAATGTCCCGTAAATGATAAAAAAAAACAATTTTACAGATGCTCACTTGTGGCAAAAACTGGAAGGTAAAGGAATGCTCTGATAATTTATCCTCTGTAGAAAATTGTAAACAGTAACTGAGGAAAAGAAGAGGGAAAAAAAGAGCAAATTGCTTTGAAAACTGTTCTCACAGAAGAGGCCTTATGTATTTGAAAATGATGAGCAGGGCCATTAAGCAAATGTGAAAATTTGGGGGAGGATTGTAAGATTTAATCTATATCTCGAGAATATATGCAGACATTGTAGTCTGTAGGCAGATGTTGCCTCTGATATTTATTGTGTTCCCATGTATTTGTAAACAAATAGCATCAATTAGAAAAACCCAAATTGGTTTCGAAGACATCTGGTAAAAATGAATTTATTCAATTGAATTTAAAAGAGAAGCAAAAGAACCTTGAATCATATAATTGTGTTTGTTCTTTCTCTGTGCAAGCAGAATGCTTTAAAGAGCCTTGTATTTCTGCATTCACAACATACCAATGCATACTTAAGTCTCCCTTGTTCACTTGCTCCTTGGGCAGCTTTTGTTAATAATACAGTATTTGAATTTATGCCGTATACCTTTGTATACTCAATAAAAATAAGGAATTTTGATTAACACAATGCTAATCTGATTTTATTAAAAAATGTACAGCTATTACATTGTTAACAACACTGCCATCGTTCCTACATAACTTTTCAAAGAATCTGAAAACCAGCTACAAATTCAAAAAAGTCCTTTTAATGTGATCATTGATGTACACATTTAAAAACTTTTTCACTGATAGAAACAAGGTCATTCATTCAAATATAGTTGTTTGACAAAGCCCAGTAAAAATCATAGAATTCAAAGCAACTAGTATGGCAGGTTCCAAAATTATCAAAATTTCCCCAAAGAAAACAACCTTAATAAAAAACTTAATTAAACAAATATTTCATCAGCAGGCTTTATTTACATAAGAAATAAGGTTGCATCCACTTGCTGAGGTACAGTGAGCAATGTGCAATTATTTGCGCAATCACCATGTTTTCTTCCTGCAAATAGTGATGGGTGAATTTCCGCTGGCGTCAAAATTTGAATTTCGCTAATTTTTCAGTGATGCCGGTGAATTTTCACTTTTGATTGGCGAATGTATTTGCCGACGGTGAAATGTGGAAATTCGCTGCAAATTCACCCCTGCCAAATAAATTTGCCCATTATTACCCATAAAGCACAGTTTTTTCCCTAGTATTGAGGCGCCATTGTGGATGCACATGGATGATTCTCTGCAATTGCCCTATGACATGGAAATTTGGTACAATTGAACTGCACAAGTGTGCTGCACCTATTGATACTGGAATCAATGGGAACCTTGGAGCTACTGCCTAGGCAGAAGGTAGCATTATCTCCAGGGTTTCCCTGCATCAATAGGCATAGCAGCAACTGAAATGGAAAGAGGAAGGACTAAGCAGTGTCCAGCACTACAAAATGTAAATGCAAGGAGCTCATTTCGTTGAAAATACATATAGTGTATATAGTGTTTTAAATATGTGATAATATGTGAGAGATTAAAAAAAAAAAAAAAAAAAAAAAAAAAAAAAGTAATGTAGGGAGGTAGTGAAAATTCTTGCACTTACTTTACACATGGAACCTGTGTCTGCACAGTGATCTCAGAGCTGCAGGAAGTTACAGAGCAGCCTGGGAGGAGCCTACAGGAAGAGCAAATGGGAAAGCCTGGCAGAAAGAGAGCATGGCAGAGGAGGAAAGCCTTAAAGAGAGAACCACGAGGTAGAGAGAGCTGCTGGTGGGCCCAGAGTGCTGGAAGGCCCCACCAAAAACATTGTTTGGATCAGGCTGGCACAAGGAAGACAGACACTGTAACAGGAGAGGCAGAGAAAGGAATCCAGATTGGAGGAGCAACCAGCAAGAGATTCCCAAAGGGGCTGGTAGTCACACTGCATGGCTAAAGTGCTGGATTTACAATATCTGAATTTTCTGTGTGAAGCATCCAAAGAGACTTTGGAGTGAGAATTACTATTTATAGGGAGAGTATCCTAAAGGAGAGCTGAAGATTACAGAGACTGTGTTCATTAGGAAATACCGTAAATGGCTTTGCATTCTTTTATATTAGTTGAACAGTTTGCTCGTGCTTGGTTAAATAGTGAGGCCCCTATTGCCACCTGTTAGGAGTGATGTTTGTATTAGCTACCCTTTACTTTTAGATAAACAGATAGGGGGAAATTCTATCATACTTATCGTTATTTTCTTTTCCTGGACTAAAGCATGGCAGTGGGCACTAATGGGTTAATTCTCCTCACATGAGAAAGGACAGGAAGACAATTTAAATGATCCCACCCCTCTTACTTCCTCTCTTTTCCAACAGAGCTTAGAGGTAACAATAACGTATTTCTAGTGTGGGAAGCCCACCCACTGCCATGCTTCAGTCCAGGAAAAGAAAATTACGGTAAGTATGATAGAATTTCCCCCTTTCCTGTCCTTCCACATGGCAGTGGGCACTAATGGGATAGACCCCAGCAATAATAGACACAAGCTTTGTCATCTTGAAACGTTGCTGTGCCAGATGAATATCTTGAAATAAAGGCGATTTTATCGTTACATTGGAGTGCTGCTATCTATTTTGGAAATTTGTCACAAGAGAGGGAATGCTCAATTTTTTATTGACAAGAAAGGACAGAGGACAATACCCTATTCCCAAAGGATGACCTCTTGCTTGCTTCCACATCAAGTTTATAAAAATGACAGAATGTGGAAATGGAGGACCATGTTGCTGCATCACAAATTTCTCCAGGCGTAGCCTGGGCCCAGAATGCCCAGGAAGCTGCTACAGCCCTAATAGGAGGAGCTTAAAGAGAGTTGACCGAATAGGCCTTCGCGATGCACCCCTTGATCCATTTTACAATGGTTCCTTTTGACGCCTGTATTCCCATCTTTGTCCCAGAAGGAAGAATCAACATGCTATCACATTTATTTATATTCTCTGTTCTTTCCATGTTAGTCGAAATGCATCTTACCAAGTCCAGAGTGTGCGACTTTGCCTCCACTTCGTTTTGAGGACAAGGAAACAAGGCTGGCAACACAATTTCCTTGCTTGCAAAAAGATGTAACTACTTTTGGAAGAAAATTCTCTGGAAGCCTTATAACTACTTTATCCTAAAGTAATTTAAGATAGGGTGTATTTCCCACCATTGCTTGAATTTCACCTACTCTGTGTGCAGAAGTTATAGCAATCAAAAAGACTGTCTTCATGGAAAGAAATTCCAGATTAATTGACTCAATAAGTTCAAAAGGGCTATTTGTGCTTTGAGCACCAAATTCAGAAGGTACAATTGGCCGAACTCGAGGCTTGAAAAGTTTTACTCCTTGCAGAAATCAAATCACAAAAGGGCGAACAGCCCATTTTACATTAGTAATTGCTGATAGGGAAGATATTTGAACTTTTTAAGTTGCTAGACTCAAACCCTTATCTAGACCAGACTGCAGAACATTTATAATAGTGTATTCTGATGGGGATGCAAAAGACCCTCCTGGCTGCAAACACCCTTCTTTAAATTTTTCACAATCACTATGAGAGGTTTGCTCCATTGAGATTTTCTTGAATGCCAAAAGTGTAGTAACAATGGTTTCATCAAAGCCTAACCCTGTCAAGTTTTCGCATTCAATAGTCAACCCATTAAAGCCCACTTGCGGGGACAGGGATGAGCCATCCTTTTCTGCACTAGCAATTCTGGGAACAGTGGTAACCCGATCGGCTTGTCCAGTGCCATCAAAAATAGTCGAGTGAACCAAGGGCTAACAAGGTAGCATGGCTATCACTGTCACTCGATCTTCCTGAATCTTGTCCAGCACCCTGGGAATGAGAGGGAGCGGCGGAAACACATACGCCAGTCTGAACATCCATTTCTAACTGAATGCATCCATGAACATCGCTTGTTCCTCCGGGAATCACAAACAGAATTTCCTCACCCTTCTGTTCTTTGACTTAGCCATCAAGTCTATTTGGGGAACCCCCCAGACTTTCACCAGATACTGAAATGCTCTCTGAGCCAACTCCCATCCTCCTGAGTTTAGACCTCCAGACCCGCCAGCACATTGAGATGGCCTGGGATGAATGAAGAAAACACTTGAGCCCTATGAGGGCTTGAAGAACTGGCTTGGCCTAGTAGTTGGAAGACCATGATGCTGTTTCTGGAGGCCAAATCCCTGAATCAAAAGATAGGTATTATGGGCTCCCCACCCTCAACTGCTGGCATCTGTGGTGACCACTTGCCACTCCTGACTACTGAAGGATTTCCCTTGACTGAGATTGACCAGAATCATCCACCAATTCAAACTCTGTAGATCTGGGTCCCCTTTCCATTGATGAAGAAATTTGAACTGGAATAGTTGAAGGTGTGATTGCCCACATTACTCCATCTTTCATTGCCACCATCTTCCCCAAGACCTGTTGACATTTCATATGATATTTAACAAAGCCTCTTTTGCCTCTAACGTCTTTGGTCTTCTTGATTAGAAAAATAAGTCTGTTTTGGGTATGTCATAGAATTCGAATTGATAACCCTGTGACACTACACTTAATGCCCACTCGTCTGTTATTGTACACATACAGCCCTGAATTGGAGAAGACGAGCCCCCACTGGTGGCTAATGGGCTAAGACACCATCAGTATGATCTTGTTTTATCTTGCTTGGACACGTTCTTACCCTGAGTCTGCATCTAGCTTTTCCAAAAGGGCTGCCTCCCATACATTCTGGCTGGTTTATGAGTTTTAGCCTCCCTGAAGGATGTCTTATCATTCCTCAAAGGCTGACAACTCTCCTTTCTCTCCTGAGGCAAAAATGAGCTTTTCCCGGCAGAGGCCTTGTATAAAATATTATCCAGCTTGGGGCCGAACAACAACTCCCCTTCAAACGGGAGAGCACATGGTTAAACTTAGACGGAGTGCTTGCCGGTGTTTCAACCATAACATCCACCTGACAACTCCCATTGGGAACCGATAGGCCCCCTGGCAAGTATACCACATGTTCCTGGCAGAAAGCTTCAGCATATCCATGGACGCTTCAGTAAAATACTCCACTGCCACTCTTATGTCATCCACTGTATGCATAAGATTACTTTGATGACCGTCTTGAATATTCTTTTCTAGCTCTTCCAGCCAGACTCTTACTGCTTTACTCACACAGGTTATTCCTATTGCGAGTTTGCAGAGAAGACCTGAGACTGAATAAGCCTTCCTCAGCTCTGCATCTTGTCTTCTCTCCACTGGATCTTTGAGGGACACTCCCTCATCCACCGTCAGAGTCATTTTGCGTGCCACCCTAGTTATGGCTGCATCTACTTTAGGAGGATTAGTTCATCTACCAACATCAGCCTCTGAGAACGGGTACATTTTATTTAACCTCCTAGAAATAAAAAAATTCTTGTCAGGCGTACCCCACTCCTCCATACAAATCAGTATCAAATGTTGAATCTTCATCCATAGCAGTGTACTCCACATCTTTTGATGCATTCAATCCGCTGCCTGATACCCTGTCCTGGGGCTGAGCTTTAGCTGTGGTTGCTAATTAACTTCAGATGTTCCTGAGCAAGATGGGGTAACTTTAAGGAGCCGTGAATCTGTTACTACTCCCACCAAGCCTGCCATCGATTTAGCCATAGAATCTTTAAACCATTCCTTCATGGCAATTAATTGCCAAAGCTTTCCTGCCTGACAAAGCTTCCCAGCATTCCTGGCATACTTGTTTGTTATGCATTGCTGGATTACTGCAAACGGAGCACTCATATTCAGTTGCCTTCCGGGAGTGGTAACTTTCCTTGTATCTCCTGGAATGAGACCTTCTGTAAAACAAACAGAGTGTTACCAACTCACACATCCTGTTGATCCAAACGCACTCTCTTACTTACCCCCTAGAAGATGAACGGGACCTATGGCTCGTAGAACTCATCCTGTCAACAAAACAGTACATTAGTAGCCCCGTAAACAATCAGCTCCGTTTAAGATTGCAGAAACTTTCTTCAAACTCCTCCACAATCAGCCTACGGCTCAGACTGCACTGCATTCAGATGCACACAATTGCAGCAAAACACACAGGAGTTCTGCTTAAATCCTCCGCCCCACACTTCTGATGCTACCTATTCCGTCAGAATTGTCTTTCCTCCCCACACAGGAAAAAAAAAGCAAAAATGGAGCGGCTTACCATGCACATCGATTTACTGCGCTAGGGAGGAGTGCTAACTCAGGCTCTGCACAGCTGTATTGAACCAGCAAAAGCAGAACAGAGAGGCTGAGATCCCCGTCGGTACCAGGGGCATCCTTTTCCATTGAGGACAGGAAAAGAAGAGGAAGTAAGAGGGGTGGGGAGATCATTTAAATTGTCTTCCTGTCCTTTCTCATGTGAGGGGAATTAACCCATTAGTGCCCACTGCTATGCGGAAGGACAGGAAATTCAGTTTACCAATTGCATTATTACTTTTTTCCCAGTGGGGCCAAACCGTAGGTATATTCCCGGATCCCACTAGGTGGAGACACTGCGCTAATAAGTACCAGGTACCCAGTCTCTCCCAATACCACTGCGGAGTGGCTCAGGTTTGTTCCAAGCCATCAGCTAAGAGTGACACGTGGAGTGTAACACTGACAGAAGGGGTGTCAAAAGGGTTACAGTAATAATACATGCAGACTTTAATTCAAAAGGACAAAATTAAAGGATGACTTGGGATGGTCTTTATTAAAAAAAATGTTTGATCCCTAATCCCTTAAGGTGCCTGCATACATTGACTCCCAAAGTGACCATTTCGATATGGTGATTTGGTGATCTGGACAACTAAGTGTAAGCCCAGCTTTACAATATCAGCAGTCATGTTCAGCATAAATTGTTAGATTTTTTGCCTGATTTAAAGCAGAACACTTGGGGATACTCCTTAACCCTTCTATGGCCAAAACATTCAAAAGTTTGCCATCATTAAATGTATAGTGTTTCAAAGTGATACAATTTTTGGTTCTTTTTTAAAAAATATTTTTTAATAAGCAATTTAAAATTGCAATTAAGGTACACAGTGGATAATCTAATAGCATGTTTTGGCAGATAGGAGATGATTAATTTTAATCAGTTTTATGTGACTCCCCTTAACTAAACATCCATCCAAGAAACAATGACTCACTTCTTGTTTGTGTACTAGCCCATCTTCTTTCCAAGTTACTCTGCAATTAATTGGCACCCTCTTTTGTGCAGTTGTAAAATGCCAATCCAGGTAGATATTAAAAAGGTGCCTGAGGGCTGGGCTAGGTAAAGAGGGCAGAAGCAGAATACTAAGAAGGAAGATGCCAGTATTGTTAAAGCAACAAAACAAGTCAATAAAACAAGGTTGCAAGGGAGAGATGTAAAATACAGGGTCTATACAAAAGTGTCTCTTCTCTGGTTCACCAGGGGCACTTGAAATGGATTTTAATGATGTTTGCTTTCAGTGGTAGTATAGCCAAAATGCACACAAGCATTTTCAGGAAGAGATCCGCCCTGTGTGCACAGTGGCAGGTGCCTGCCTTTCCTTTCAGTGCCCTCGTGCCCCTGCCAGGCCAAAGCCCCTCTACCGACCCTACAAAAAAAATTTGCGACTCCTATTGAGCATGCACGCACCACAGCCCCTCTGCACGTGCATGCGATGCCAAAGGAGTGAGTCAGGTTTTTCAAATACCTTTTCAACAAAAGCTACAATTATATCTATGGTAATGTTATAGAAGCCATGTAGCAGTTTTAGTAGCCAAAAGGATGTAGGCTCTCAAGCTTTTATTTTGTGGAAAGTTATATTTGCATACATGGAAAAAAACAAGCAACAAAGGGGTGTATTTATCAAAGAGTGAAGTTAAGAGTGAAGTTCACCCATTGATAAATACACCTTTCAAAATCCCATAGAAATGAACTGAGAGCTGCGGAATTTCACTCCAGTGGTGGAACTTCACTCTTTGATAAATTTACCCCATAGTCTTCCCATATGTGGCTGGAACATCAGAAAAAAACGTAATGCATTCCTGTGTATTTCAAACCCAGAAACACCCTACGACAGAAGTTGGTGCACCCTAAAAACCCAACACCAAAGCACATGAAGAGCAATGGGGTCTATGCTGTCCACTGTAGTGACAAGTGCCCCAATCTAAACATTGGGGACACAAAACAACAGGCTAACTCTTCAGGACTAGACTCGGCAGTCTGTCTACATCTCAAGAAAAATGGGCACTCCTTTAAAGACAACAATGTGCACATTTTGGATAGAGGACAGATGTTTTGAAAGAGGAGTGAAAGAGACCATTTATGCCAAAATGGAGAAACCATCCCTGAACAGAGTAGGGGGCCTGCAGCACCACTTGTCATCAACGTATAATGCCACTTTGACATCCTTAACCTGGTGGCTTCACACCAAATCACACTTCAAGTCATGTACATTGAAAGATTAACAACTGCATCAATGAAAATCATGGTACCTTTATGACTGGATTGCACTTTCACACATCTATAAATTTCAGCCAACACCTTGCTGGTGTTCAGTGGAACCATTTTGATTGTATATGTGTGACTTTACTACCCTCAAGGGTTTAAATGCAGATTCATAATTTTAGTATTTGGCTGAATACCAAATTCACCACAAAAAGTTTAGTATAATACTGAACTAAACACAAATCAAAATCATGGAATAAAATGAAACAAACAAAAAATAGTCAACCTCTGTCCTAAAGACACATATAATGTTAAAAAATTGCATGATAATTTGGATTTGGTTCAGCCAGGCACTCTGATTCGGTGTATATATATCCTGCAAAAAAGGCTTGGATTATCTACCGAGAAGTCCTCTGTTTAAATAACCCATCTCTTAGTTACAAAAATATACCTATTTCGTAACTAAGTCAAAAGGCAAAAATTATGACCAGGACAGGTCCTATTTATTGAACTAATGTATAAAAATGGAGTATACTGCCCCTTTAAAGTTGAAATGTTTGATAGGGCTTAATTGAATTTATAAATGGGCATATTAATAAGGAATCTGTGATTAATTCAAATCAAATCAAAAGGAAACCAAATCAGTCAGAAATATACCTACTTAACTTCTGTGTCAGAATCAAATGCTATTTTGAGGATGATAATAACAAGTATGTGGAACACAGACGTAAATGTTGGTGTACCTTGTTATATTTAGAGTAGATGACAAATGTATAATTTGATATCAAGAACTAAATAATAGCACTAATGCTTTCTCTTCAACATTGTGTTTTCTGAGCACTTGCTTGCACATGAAATGATGGGCTGTGCTGATTGCATATATTCATTCAATAAGGTTTTAGCTTTAAGAGCTCAGAGAAAATGTCTCTGTCTGTCATGGTTTACAGCACCTCTTATTAAATGTTCTGTTGCTGATTGGTAAAGCTAAAAATAAATCATTTGATAGTCGTACACTGTCATTATGGTCCCCTTCTGAAGAGTCTATGGCATCATCAATATTAACCTGCAACTCTTTGTATGCAAGGAGTAGCAAATAATTGCTGTAGCTATAGGGAGCTGTATGTTCCATGAGACTATTTAAATTACTGGCTTATTTTTATTTTCAGGGAAAAAAGGCCCTGAGGCACATGTAAAACTAGTAGCTACATAAAGAAGGAGAATCAGATGTCTGCTGGGCAAATTGACAGAACTCATTAATCTTAGATGCTGTGCACTATAGAGTTTGTCCTTTCATGCACCTGCCTGAGCCCAAAGTAATTACATGATAGCACTATTAATACTGGAGAGCTTGAGCGGGGATAGGGTTATCTTCTCTTCTGAGTAATTGATTGCTAGCTGATTAGTGGACAACATTTTTCTTGCAGTATAATTGCCTTTGTGTTACAGTGGCCTTTGTGACCTAGAGGTAAGACCATCTTCCTGGTTGCAGGGCCTTGACAATAGCAATGCAGACTTCAAAGTAATGAAGTGGAACTCAATCACTGCACACAGGCACAGCAGCACAGTCAAAGTGGAATGTATTTAAATGATTTCCTGAGTACCTACAATTATACATTCCTCCGTTTGCTTTTTTTTTAATCTGTCAAGCATCCTCCATATTTAAATGTTCCATTTGAAAGCAAAAACATCTCAATGAAAGATGGCATTAGTTGTACAAAGGGAATATTGCAGAGTATAAATATGGGATGCAAGGATGATTACATCATCATCATCATCATCATCCAGCATTTGGATAACTGCCAACCGACTCCTCAACAAGCTTGGCTCAGCCAATCAGACTATTCCCTTTTAAACCATTGAGAAGAATGTTTATTTAACTATAACTGTTGCCTCATGCTGTGAAAATGGAACATTCAATTCTGTGCAGCTATTAAAACTCTTTGCATCTAATTTGTTAATAATGCTGTATTTTCTAATATAGTGAAATATTTTTGCTAAACTGGAAACTGGAATAATTTTCTAATGCAGTGGAATTATGTTTTCTCAACTGACTGAATATAGCTTATATTATTATTATTGTATTATTGAATTATAGCTCCATTGCAAAAGGAAAGTAGCATTTACAGCCTTACCACCTCACCTGATACCTAGGTCAGTTTGTCTCCTGACCAAACAAACTCATTGTATAAATGACTATATAAGCTCAGTATGTACTGCTTTGTTTCTACAACTTATATACATATATAATACATATAAAAATAATTTTGTTTTATTGAAATGATTGACATTCACCATATAAGGGCATACTACAGCATTTTAGCAAGTGCAATTAACTATTTTTATCCGTTCTTTTTAGAATGCTAATATATTTACACAGACCTGTACAGCAAATGTTCACCTGAAACCACTGAAGAAGGCTTCGCATTTCCAATTATCTGAATCACATCAGCAATGGCGTACAAGAGTATCTAGAGGCAATGTGCATCTTACTTGTTCACCTTTGTCATATTGGATCTAACCCACTGTGAACCTGATTGACATAAAAATTTAAATGGGGACAAATAAATTAACGTTTCAAGAATGGCATTTAATTAAACATGTAAAGGAGGAAGGGTTGAACAGGAAGCATGTGGAATGAGTGTGATCTATAAGTGGAAACAGGATGGTAAATTCCATACACATTTTTGGTCTTACATGTGGGTGCAAGGAAAATGTGATATACAGTTATCCATTGTCCAGAAAGCTTGGAATTACCGGATGACAATCTCCCATAGACTCCATTTTAATCAAACCAAATTTAATTTTTTTTTATATTCTTTGTATAGGTACAGACATGGGACCTGCTATCTAGAATGCCCAGGACCTGGGTTTTTCCAGATAATGGATCTTTCCATAATTTTCATACCTTAAGTCAACTAGATAAGCATGTTAAGATTAAATAAACCCAACAGGCTGGTTTTGCCTCCAACAAATTAATTATTTCTCAGTTTGGATCAAGTACAAGCTATTCTTTTATTCTTACAGAAAAAATTTAATAATTTTTAAAATTCTGGATTATTTGGATGAAACTGAATCTATGGGAGCTTTCTTTATCACAGGTTTACTGATAACAGACCCCATACCTTTAATAATAAAAAAGTACTTAATCTAAACTAAGATATAATGAGGTACAGTACTCCTAATGGGTTAATTCAATAGTGAAATATTTTTTTAGTAGTCTTAAGGGTATGGATCTAAATTAATGAAAGATCCCTTATCCGGAAAACCGCCAGGTTCTGAGAATTCGGGATAGCAGGCTCATACCTGTATTTCCCAGTCCTCAGATACCATAAATTTTTTTATGCAGTAACACAGTGCCTACAAGGTAACTCACTGTCTACCAGTTGATCATGTCATGGTACCATTATATCACAACAGCCCAACATTGTCTGTAATCCATTCCATTAGAGTATACTTCTGGGTACTTTCCATTGTTGTGGTGTTAATTAAAATGGCTTAGGACAAGGATGGCAATCATTTAAATACAACAATATAGTGCAAATTGTAGAACATAACAGTAGTTTAATTGCATAGATAAAAAGTAATGGGGACAAAGGACAACCTTGACATTTGAATCCTTCATCAAGCGAAGTGATCTGTTTCTGATAATCTCTTTCCATTTTTTGCTCAACTGGGCATATAATATAAAAAACCCTTTATGATCTGAAATGTTCCCCTATGTATAGTTTAATGATACTAAAAAATCAAAGATGCCTTGTTTTTCCATATGGCTGTTTTTTATCTGGGTGCATTTTTTTAAATTATGAAAGCATCCTAATATATAAAATTAGATGACATGACTTTATATAAAATAAATTTATACATGCTATATTTTAGCCAACAATACAAGTATTTAACAATTAGACCAATTTGCCTATTTGCTATTGAATCCTTGTATGTGTTTGTTCAGTCCCTATCATTTAAAGGATTACATTCTGGAACAACCATATCGGATTCACACAACCATATCAAATCAGATTATCAACCAGGAAAGTAAAGCTGAAACCGGTTGCCACAATTCTGCAGTGATATAGTTAAGGTCCATGTACTTAGGCTAGTAAGGATAGTAGTTATATCGTCTATATTCTCTTACCACAAGATACACTTTCATTTGTTTGCACTCTGTGAATGAGGGATCTATTTGAGAGACATGTAACCAGCTAAAGTGGTTAAATTTGGCCAAGTGCACTTACCCATGGGACTTTGGTTAATCTAATGAAATATGCTGGAGACAATCTGTACACTATGGGGTTTTACTGCACTGGCAAGTCATTGCTAATCTGCAGCATGGATGTAATAGACCAAGAGAGGGCACTATACTGAGGTATTTTAGTATTGAATACACAGAGGAATCCAAGACAAATTACTTGTTTTATAATGCCTTTGTAATTTATCTGTTTTACAAAGCTAATGCAATTCATTATATTGTACCAGAGAGGTATTACAGGGCATGCATTTTTCAATATACATAATAAATTAAGCAAATATTTGAAATTTGATTTCAAAACAAAATAGGACAGGCTATTGATTTTGTTAATCAGTATTTCCTGATCTGATGAATGAAAAATAAATGTAGGAACATTTTCAAATATATTACTTACAGTACAACAAAGCATTTGGTATAATCATGTTTCTAATGGAAATGCATCAATACAATTCACAACATCCCTTTAGCCAGCTTGCCTTCTCATGCAATTAGTTCACTCACCAACAGAAAGATTTGTTTGTTGAACTAGGTGGTTGTGTCTCTGGGCACCATATGCAAATTGCTCCAAATATATATAGCTAGCATGTACAGTAAAATAGAATGTATATTTTTGGCTGGGTACCCACTGCATTGTTTATAGCAGTTTTCCTATTTCCTATTTCCCAGCAAAATTGGATTTTTTTAACCACGATTGGAGGTTTTTGTGGCAAAATTGTGAATGAGAGTTTGCAAAATTCGGAGCTTAAAAACGTCAATAAAAAGTGTAATCTAAAAGCTGACGAGTTAATATAGAAGTCAATAGGAGTTCTCAAGATCAATTTGATATTTGAAGATTCATCTAAAATGAGGGGAAAATGCTATTTCAATGCAATCAAGTTGCTTTTCCATGGTTTTTAAAAGCTTGAGTTTTTGAGGTCCCAGATTTAATTCTTCAATAAATAAGAACACTTTAGAGTTAGGGGAGTTTACGACTTTTGTTTTTCCATTTTACAAATTTCTTGTAGGTATTCTGTCTCCAAATAAATGAACGCAGAGAAAAAAACACATCCAGCTTTTAACACTCTTCCTTATTAGACAGTCTCTGCTTCAGAAAATTGTATGATAGTATTAATTGCGTTAAAAGCAAGAGAATATTAATACAGCTGACATTTAAAAAGTCTAGTAACTCACACAATTTCTGTCATACCAAATACTGGTGAACAGTTTTGAAGACAACAGAGACATCTGTCTCCTGGACAGATGAATACTGTTTTGTTTGTTCAGCCAATTAAATTTACTCTATAATTCACTCTAATAACTTTTCTTACAGTGAATTGAACAGTAGGAGCCTTTGAAAAAAAAGACTAAGGCAATAGCCAGGATCTAAAGGACAAGCGTCATCATATGTTTTATGTAAGGGAACCACACAGTGCATCTCTTTTTTAATTATGTGCAAGGACACAAAAATGTGTGGCAAACTTGAACATTGTTTATGTCAGTTATCAGTCTCCCATAGTTTGATGAGCTGCAGATCCTTTTAGATAAAAGCAATGACCACTAAATGTATTTGTCCAGTTGCAAGAAGTCAAGAGAAAGAATTGGCTGTAATTTACCTTCATAAGACACTTCAAAGTACACCTCAATGGTTTGTAACCAATGCCTGGAGTCTCCATTTCTTGATTTGTTAGCTTAAATGTAAGAAAAAGCCAAAATTTCAATCATAGGTAGTGTATACATTTATGTTCATTGCATCACATTGTGTTCAGTGCTTTACAAAGTTGAAGTAAATAGGGCAAATCTATGGCATTTTGTTTTCATGAAAAGTGCTTCATTTTGCAACTTTGTTCTATTTTAAAAAGGTTGAACTTGATGGACGTTTGTCTTTTTTCAACCAATCTTACTGTGATAGCTGATGTGAGTCTCTACCCCCTATTGATAACCTATAAACCCCATTGATTCGTTGTTGTTGTTGTACAAAAATAGTAAATATTTTTTCATGATGCGATAATGCCAGTATAAGAAAACATTACACAGTGCCCAGCATTATGGAATAACACATGCATTGTTTATAATCAGGTATCAACATGGTATACTAAGGGGTCAGTATTAGTGATGGGCGAATCTCCCGCGTTTTGCTTCACCGAAAAATTTGGGAATTCCCAGAGAAATTCGCGAATTGGCGAAAAAATTAATGAAACGAGTCGCGCGACTCTTTTTTTTTGGCGAATTTTTCGGTGGCGAATTTTTGCTGGCGTTTCGTGAATTTATTCGCCAGCGGTGAATCGCGGGAATTCATCGCAAATTCGCCCCTGGCGAATAAATTCGCCCATCACTAGTCAGTATAAAGTTGCTGTTTTAATAGATCTATTACCCAGAAGAAATCATATACCTGTACAATCATAATGAAATTAAACAAAGGGCCAAAGTGTAGAAAACAATAAAGGCAAAAAGGAAGAGTTTGCAGGGAATAAAAGGGAAAGAAAGATGGACAGGCTGAAATTCGCACCACAGGACATAGTGAACCAACTTTCTTGATCTAAAAGACCATAATAATTACATTGTAAATAATTACACTGTAAAAATAGTTTTAAATAAATAAATAAACACGCATTTCTGGTAAGACTATAAAATGCCTGATAATTCATTACAGCTTGAAAAAAGTCTATGTATTTGCTTTCTTACATTCCTCAAACTGCCTAAGGTTCATTCAAAAAAATTTATTCTTTACTCTTTAAAGCCACTTTCATTATCATAAAGCTATAATTGTCAATATGTGCCTGGAAATTTACTTTATGCACCTGCTGTTAATTGGAACAGAAGAACAGGTTCCTTTTCAGACTTATATTGTTTTTTTCTTTGCATCTTAGATGAAAGGCATAATTATGTTCATTGGGAAAATAATTGTACATTTGCCTCAAGATAAAAGAGGGGAAAAAAGAGAGATATTGATACTTAACAGTTTCCTGCAGAATAGGTTGATTTTGCCTGATTGGTACCTGTCCCTGCATGCTATTTAGTTAGACAAGTTACACAGCTTTTTCATTTGATTTGTGCAAGATAGAAAACAAGAATTAGCCATTAACCAATTAGTCATTCTAGTCTGCACATTAATTGCCTAATTCTGCTATTAAATAATTAAAATTAATTTAAAATTAAATAATTACATTTCATATCTATCCCATACAATTTGTAATTTCATTACTGAATTACAACCCATGTAAACTCATGTAAAATATTCTCAGTTAAACAAATTAGTTACATGTCCACATTGTATGATACTGTACACCGAAAATAAATATTTTGATCATTGAGCATTATTTATGTACAGTATACAATAGCTTAATAAAGCTATGAAATCTACTTAAGCATAGAAACACCATAGACTGTACAACATTAAGGGTGTTATTTATTAGGGATGCACCAAATCCACTATTTTGGATTCAGAATCCTGCTGAAAATGGCCTAATCCAGGCTGAATACTGAACCGAATCCCGGATTCGGTGAATCACTATTATATATCAAAGGTAGTGATGGGTGAATTTATTCGCCAGGGGCGAATTCCCGCGATTCGCCGCTGGCGAATAAATTTGCGAATTGCCAGTGAAATTCCGCTTGGTGAAAATTCGCCGAAAAAATGAGTCGCGCCGTGCGCCGAAATTGACGCCACGCGCCGAAAATTACGCAACTCGCGTCGGTAATATTCTTTTGGCGTCCCTCCGAGTTCCGCGTGTTTAATGGGGATAGAAATTCAAAGTCCTACGTTCTGTTCTCAGGAGCCTTGGTTTCAGTTTAAGGGCTATCCCCATTAAACACGCGGAATTCGGAGGGACGCCAACGGGCTTCAGCGCAACCTGGGGGACATTTTATCCTGATCGAAATGCGATAAATGGAACTTTACTTGTGAGTGTATTTTACGTATATTTATTAAAAGAATATTACATTTCTACACATGTTGTTCCTACTCTCTTCTCCCTTGTAAGTGACGGAAGGAATCCTTACAGAAGAACCATATATTATCTGCTTGTATCAGCTCACATCTTGTGAGTATATTGGAATACGGGGCCACTGGGAAGTAACGGTGTATCGCTAATTATAGTTGGGCATATCAAGTTACACTACCATTTTTTCCCTTTGGCTCAACCCCTTTGGACTATATTTGTTTCAGTCGAATCACAATTTATATTCACAGTATAATTTAGTGATGTGCACATTTTTTTAGGTGTTATATGTTAAATCATATTTTTAAAAGAAACCTAATCACCAGGTGTATAAGGAAATTGATCTCACAAGGGTGTGAGGGTGCAACAAAATTGCTGAAATACTGCACTATATAAAATATTCTCTGTTTTCCCCTCCTCGAGAGACATTGTCTCAAGAGGAACACAGCAATCACAACTATACATTTTATTGACTTCTACATAACCTCAACAGGTTTTAGATGCTGTTTTTTCCGCATTTTCTGAAAACGAATCTTTATCCAATCCTTTATGCAAAATAAAATAACACAGACAATAAAATGGCAATGACCTAGAGAAATCATGCAACATATAGTAATTTTAATTTAATTGCATACCCTCCCACACTGACACACTTCAAATCACATAAACTCTATTTAAACCACACAAACTTGATTTAAACCCATTTTAGTGATGTCCTCTATTCAGATTAGAAGAAAAGAGGTTCCTACTAAATATTTAGAAGGTATTTGTTACAGTGAGAGCTGTGAAGATGTGGAATTCTCTCCCTGAATCAGTGGTACTGGCT
>CM044437.1:99824918-99850175 GCA_024363595.1 Xenopus borealis
TAATTGTGCTCCAGTGGACAGTTAATATTAATTATAAAATAAAAAATATTAATAAAAAAGTAAAAGTTGCTTTTCAAATCTTAGCAGCAACATAATGTATGTAGTTCTTATTTCTCAGCAGACATCATAGCACTATTATTTATATCATTAATTAATTAAATTAACTTTTTAACCTACCAACTGTTGCAAAAATTAAAAAATATAAAGCAATAACTTCTGCCACAGCCACTTGTAGCTGAATGATTTCAGTTGCAGGCTTGCAGCAAGGGGCGGGCCATGGGCAGCCAGCCAAATTCATATCACATGCACTCCATCCTGACTCCTGTGCTGTTGCACTGCCTTGACTTGCACTATGCACAGTGCGCACACAGGTGACACGGCTCACGTCACTTGCTCAGCCTCAGTCACAGCAGCTCCCCTCCCTCCCTCCCTAGTCAGACTGAGGCTGGCGCCACGCCGTGCGATGCATGCGCAGTCACATGACCGTGCACAGCGTGCACACACAGCCAGGAAGAGGAAGAGATAATTTGCAGACTGCCCACCTAACAGTCATCATGACATTCACAATACACAAGCAGCACAGTTGGGACGCCCCCCTGCCCACCTAACAGTCATCATGACATTCACAATACACAAGCCTGGAATTGGGACGGACTGCCTGGTGGTCCATTTTATAATTACTATAAGTTCTGGAGAAGAGATGTTAGGGGCATTTGCGTGCCGCCCCTAACATCTTGCCGCCCTAGGCCCGGGCTTAGGGGGCCTTTCCCTATATCCGGGCCTGTTTGAGATATTTCCAGCTTCAGGTATAGTAAATCTCAAAAAAATCGAGTTCTTCAAAAAGAAATTAAAATTTTTCCCCTTTTTTGTAGCCCGAAAATAGGACTTTTGACTGAAAAAATACCCTTGAAAACTTGAATTTTTTAATGAAAAAAAACCCCAACTCTACTTGTAATAGATCTAACCCTAAGAGTGTCACACAAAATTAAATGTCTAGAAAAGTGACAAACAAGGGATGTGAAAAGAGGAAAACACATTTATTACTGTACATAATGCCATTTATATATTAGCAGATCTCTTCTCTTCAAAGTAGCATTAGTTTGCATCAACATAATTTAATATTGCAGTTGAATGCAGTTAATATGGCAGTACGACTGACAACAGTGTTACCTGTAATTGCTAGAGAATTAGAACTTTCATTCTGAATGCTTTATTGTATATGAGATTTTTGGCTATATATTTCAGTAATTTCATATTCTGGAAATTAATTTGTGTAATCTGTTTATGGTTCCCCATGTGTTTATCTTAATATGCAAATTGACATCTAGAGAATTTTTATGTTAAGTCATCAATGTCATTTAACTTTGCTTTATCCAATATCTTCCATGCTGTGGCATTAAACTCATCCAGAGTTGGTGAATATGGTTTTTATAGCACTGACATTGAATAGCCATCAGCCATATGTTTAGTGTGTGGTGTGGAATAAAAGCTGTCATATGTACAAGACTTTGGTACTAAGTACAGATCTACTACAGTACATTCCTTCTTAAGTGCCCAACTTATTTCCCCTGGGTTTGCAAATCTAGTTCAAATGGAGTTTCTAGGGTTGCAGTTTGAACATCTCAGGGGTCTCAGTGGTCCAACAAAGATTTATTTACAGTACCATTTATATATTTCAGTGCCAGCATTACAGTGTGTATTATCATGATCAAAAATAACTGATTTAGGTCAGGGCCTTCCTTTACTAATGCTCAGTTGATGAGTTGTGCATTTTGTTTCCAGAGGGCTTTGATTATTTGTATTGTTTCAGTGAGTATGTTTGCCACATTGCTTGTATCTATATGTTGCATACTATAAGGGCAGTGGTAGAAACAAGAGATCCTCTCTGCTCTTCCTTATATAAATAAATTAACTATGCCAAGACATTTTGTTCACACATCTACTAAAAAATGTTCTCCCCTTTAAAGTAAAGCTTGTCAACTACGTCAAAGTCATCTTTGGTCACATCCACCTAACACATCTGATTCATTAAGAATTTTATTATTTCTTTGACATTTCTACAGGGACTAAAGGACCCCATAGATGCAAAGATCTTTCTCTGTCGAACGACCGATCTTAGGGAAGTCCAACCAATCTGTCAAATTATTCTGCGTTTTTTTTTGTCCGACATCGATCTGAAAATTGATTGGCCAGGTTAGAAAATCTTTATTGGTCCCCATGCAATCTACATATGTTTGCAGGGCCAAGCAGGCAGCAACCCTTCAGTTTTGCAGGCAATATCGCCTGAAATGGTCTTTTTAGTTGATGGACACTTCGTACATTTAAACAATCATTTTGAGACGATCGTGGTCTCACGATATCCATTGGATCTTTCAAAAATATTTAGGTCTTTCTCCAGCTTAAGTTCTACCTGAAACTTGCAAGGTAGAAAACTCAGAACATGGTTGCCCCATCTATTGAACAACAAAAGAAGTTGGAATTATAGGAGCCACAACATGAAGTTGACCACTGTTTCTACATAGACCACAGTATAATGAAAAATTGTTCTCACCACTAAACCATTTTTAGTTATTTAGTAGGGGTGTAATAAGGGTGTGAGCCCAATATTCATACAGTACAATGCATATGAAAACAATAAGGATGGCAATACAAGTTTATCTACGTACAGCTACTAAAAATGAAGACTACTTCATGCAACAATGCATACCTTTATGCTGAGGTCACTAGCATTTTTTGTGATGGGTGATACAGATAAATTAGTGCAGTCTTTAAAATGTTGTGTGGCTCTAGCAAATTTTCAATAATACACTACATGAACCACTATATTGTTCCAAGTTATTGGTCCAACTAAAATGTATTAATTACATTTTAATCTGCCACCGCTGATCTGTTCACAATGCACACAGTGCTTAAATTGAAATGGTACAGTGTCTCCCTGAAATAATGAACACTTTTTTACTCCACTGACTAAAGGACCATTACCAAATGCAGACTATTTACTGTGGCCCTTGCCAGTGCTGACACACATATCTGCAAAAACCAACAACCTAATTTTCTGTATATGGTAGGTGCAACTATATGTGGCACAAATAAATTCAATGTCCAAATGCCAATGTATTGTTTATTTCCTGATCTGACCATTAAATGCTAACATTTGATTTGTTGCTATGTGTACCTAGATTTTTAAGAAAACGTATAACCTTTTAATTCAGTAATCCAATAATATGATGTGTGTTTCCTGCTACTGTAATATCTACTTTACAAAAATGAGAAGTGCTGGTCTGGTGTACAGGGAAGGCTCACTGTAATAGGTCACAGCATCATGCATGAAGCCACTTTGTTTACTTGACTGAGGGGTGTGCATTTGACTTTTGCACAGTAATAGACTTTGGCAGTTCAGTTTTCCTTAAGCCACTGACAACTGTCGCTTACAAATGCCACCTTTGACAATATCCAGCAATTGAGTCAGATGACATTGGTATAGTCCAAACGCAGCAATAAAGGGACCCTGTAGTGCACTACAGTACGTAGTTTTCCCACCAGGCCACATTTTTAGCTTGTATTCTCATGCTCCTTTTTTATAGTTACCACTTTAATGTTCAATAACGCTCAAATTCTTTTATTTTTTTTAATAAATATTATTTCTTGATATACAGGAATTAATTTATGTCATCTTTGTGAATACATAACAACTCAATTTTATATTTCAGTATAATTTGCAGTTTAAATTATTTTCAATAAAAAGTAGCCTTTATGTTAATAATATAATTTTAGTGCTTTGTTTCAAATCATTATCAGATGCATTCTTCAAGATGATTGCTTGGGGATTTTAACCATGGGCTTTGCATTTATATACATACATAAACACATTCAGTGACTATTAAACCCGCACAATGAAGGCATCATGGACGGCATGCCAATGGTTAAGATGCACAGTAAAATATTTATTACAACTTATTTTTTTAAATTGTATTGATATTTTTGTCATAAATGCCAAGGTCAGACGCTGACCCCAAGATTCCTGTCAGAATAAAGTAGGAATACAGTCAAATTTGACAACCAAGTGTTTTACCAGGTGCCTTTAAAGGAAACCGTATCCCCCACTGAGTATTACTGAGCTTGTTAAGACAGTATTATTATTGATATTAATCCTCTATGAATCATTATCTGGCAGCAGACCAATGCAAAGGCATAAAGCATTAACATCAAACTGGAACTCAGAATCCTTTGGGCCTGTAATTGTTGTCTATCATTAGTAGCCAACAACATAAATTTGAGCTGATTTCTGGAGAATAAAAGTGATTTGATCTAATAATATCTAGTGCCTGTTAAATAAATTATGAAAGCTCTGCTACTGACACCGTAGTAATTGAACCTTTATTTAAAAACCCAATGGATACCAAGTGATGGTCATACTAGAGAGACAATGCTGTTCTTATTATTATTATTATTATTATTATAATAATATTACATATGTTTAATATGGCTCTGTGCGTTTTATAACCCCAATTTCTGGCTACATACCCAAGAAATACTTTGCATGAACTATTTAGCATATGGTTATTGGGAGAATGTATATCCTAGTTCCTATATTTTATCCATACATACATGCCATTTTTACTTGACCCAGAGTAAGGCACAGAGAACTCTCCAGTGAACTGAATGCCAGCTATGTCATAGTAGGTATTCATTTGCTGGTAATTTGAAAATGTGCAGCAGCCAATAGCAACCAATCAGATATTTGCTTTCATTTTATAAACTGAATATCTGGTAGCTATTGGCAAATGCACTTGAGCACCTGCATCTGTAAATCAATTGCCCTATGAGAAAGTGTCATTATTATCATAGAAGATAGATAAACACTTCTAAAAACAGTATCTTTAACTGAAGATAAATAAATGGGTGTTGTATGTGGATCAGGAGTTCCTGGGAATAGTGTTGACCAAACCAGGTGCAAATAATGAGTGCAGCAGAGAAAATAAAGGCTTAAGGACCAGCCCTTGGTTTAAGTAGAGAAAACCCTTATCCAGCTATAATTTGTATTTCATTTTCAATAATATTTATTGGCATTTATACTTTTCTTATGCATTTACGCATTCAGCAAATAACAGTAGTGGACCATTTTGAGAACACAGTAGTAGATGGTTACACATTAGTGATGGGCGAATCTCCCGCGATTCGCTTCGCCGTAAAATTTGCGAATTTCTAGAGAAATTCGCGAATCGGCAAAAAATTTGCAAAACGAGTCGCGGGACGATTTTGTCGCGCATCGCGTCAACTTTGTCGCGCGTCGCGTCAACTTTGACGCGTCGCGTTGTTTTCGTCGCGTCAAAAACGACACGCGACTCGTTTTCGGCGAATTTTCGCCAAGCGAAATTTCGCAGGTGATTCGCGAATTTATTCGCCAGCGGCGAATCGCGGGAATTCGCCACGAATTCGACCTAGGCGAATAAATTCGCCCATCACTATTACACATCTGTAACAAATTCATGGAAATGATTGGTCTACTGAGCCAAAAAGACTTCATTTCATAAATTTAACAAGGTTACCCCATGTCAATATATTTATATAGTGGAGCCTATTAGCCATAGTGGAGCCTATTAGCCACAGTGGTGCTTTAGCTCCAAAGAGTAGTATTCTAAGATGTCAACATTATTACTCACCGCACTCTGACTTCAGACTTGACGTTATTTAAATACATGAGAAATTAAATTATGAAATTACTTTTTGGAATTGGAAGAGAATTGGAAGAGAATGGGCGCATAATGTGTGAATGTCCAACCCTTGTTAGAACATTAATAGTTTAAAATGTGCACCTTATACAGCCCAGGTTACCTTTAAGTCATTATTGAGGCAAAGGGTGTAAATTATCTTTTGTAAAGAAGTGAGTCGTTGATGGCAGTATAAATATTACTAAAGGATAGTCAGTTTACCTATGTGCAGGAGGCAGATATGGAGAGGGTGTGTAGTGTGTGTGCGTTTTATTAGAAGGGTTAATAATTATACAAGGGCTGAGTGGGAAACAAATCCCCTCAACACAAATAATAAGCAGCAAGCAATATTTGGCAGTCTTCAAACAGCAGCTTTAGTTATTGTTTTGGTACCACTTTTTTATTAGCCAGTGCAGATCTGCTAAATACTCTAGAAGCGTTAGGAAAGTAATTGAAGTGTTTTCATGAAATCAGTCCGTTTAACTGATTAACTACCATTAATTGCCAGTAAGCTTTCTGGTCTATGGATATTAAATGCTAGTAACAGCAGTATTTATTGGTATTTTGTCAGCAGGCTACTTCTGATTGGTGAGCAACTGATATGTTCTTTATTTACTCATTATACCCATTAAGGAAAGATCCCAAAGGTAATGAGGTGCCACTAATTCTCCCTGGTTCCTAAAGGAAGTACTTGATCACATTGTACCTAATAATGAGAAAATTGTATGGTGCTGCCTCAACAATAAAGAACTAAAAAGTCTTTGCATGAATAAATCATTTTACATAATCAAGGGAGCAGAATGCCAATAAGCATGAACAAATCTCTAATTAGCTAGAAATGGTTTTGTAGATAATAAGAGCAGCATAGGATACTTAGTTGTATCGCTGTTTGTGAAACTACTTTTACATTATATTATCCTTCCTGAGTGGGTCTCTGTGGTGTTTATACAAATGGCCTGCAGAGGTCACTGTGCACATGAGTTATGCTGTGTATACACAGTACTGTCTCTACTGTTTAAGAAGGATAAAGTTTATGTTACTGTTGTGTAATGGCTGCATGAACCTGCTAATAAAGCCCTGTTATACTCTGCTCATTCTCAGCTAACACAACAAATTTGGCGACATGATGTCTCTTCTACCTCTGCAGCAGCCTTCAGCTTTTCTTCCAAACCCTGGTGAGCCTACCATACCTTTTACTGCTTGGATCCATGTGTTTGAAAATTACATTATTGATGCTGAACAAGGGGAGATTTCTGCTGCTTGAAAGAGTGCTTTACTTATTCACTGCCTGGGAGCAGAGGGACAGTGTATATTCTAGACTTTATCATCACCTGTTGAAACTTATGAAACTGCTCTTACTGCTTTAAAGAACTTTGTATCACGAGTAAATGTGGTTGCTGAAAGATATACTGTTAATTTTTTTAATGTGTAATGGTGAATCCACAGAACAATTTGTAGCATCTTTGAGAGAGCTGGTTGTTACCTGTGAGTTTGGAAATCTAACAGATGAAATGCTAAGAGACCAAATAGTGGAAAAATCAAACTCACATCGCATTCGAGAGACTGCTCCTAGAGAAGGATTTAACCCTTGCAAATGCTATTATAGTTGCTAGCCAAATTGAAACAGCAGTGGCAAAGGCTAAAACTCTCAGTCAGGGAACTGCTGGGAATATACAGACTGTGAATCCAGTACTGTGGCCTAATAATGCGCAGTCACAGGCAAAATACAGTGCTAAGGAAAGGGATTCTCCTACAATGCAAAACCGTGCAGCAAATACAAATAAAAAATACTGCTTCTGCTGTGGTTCAACACAACACCCTGCAGACTATGCTACATATCCTGCAAAAGACATACAGTGCCGCAAATGCGTCACTTTGCTAAGGTCCGCCATAGTTCTGCTAAAGATGTTCCTGAACTCACTACTACAAATGTTATAGTATTCAGTGTGGATAAAGCTGGCACATTTATGCCAGACAAGTTCATATGCACTGTCAATGTCAATACTGTTTCTGCTGACAAGGGACACTTAATTAACCTGATGCCTGATACAGGTTCAGCTGTTTCTATATTACCAATGGATATTTTCTTGAAATATTTTTCAAAAGATATGCTTGTTGCAACTGGTTAGTTACTTAAAGGATACAATCCCTGTGCTTGGCTGCTTACCAGTGACTGTATACTTTGAATCATATACTGCAAGGGATCTCTTTGCTGCATTAAACCTGCAATTAGTGGATGGTTTCATTACTACAGCAGCAGTGCCTGCCACACAGCCTGTGTCTAAAATTTCACCACAAAGCAACACTTCACTGGGCTGTGCAAAGAACTTTGTGCACTAAGTTAAGTTGAGAACAGATGTAAAACCAGTACACTCGAAATTGAGGCAATTGCCCTACTCTATAAGGGAGACTGTCTCACAGGAACAAAAAAAACTGGTAGAGCAAGATGTGATTGAAAAATCAGAATCCTCTGCATGTGTTTTACCAATTGTTGTAAAAATGAAGAAAACTGGAGGTATACGATTTTGTGTTGATCTCCATGAACCTAATAAAGCAGTTTTTATGGATAATCATCCCTTGCCACACATATAAGAAATATTTTCAGAACTCCGATGAGCAAAATTTTCTACTCTGGATCTTCAGAGTGCTTATCATCAAGTATTACTGCATGAGGAAGGCAGAGACCTCATTTATCACCCATGATGGTTTGTTTCGGTTCAAGTGTGTACCTTATGGACTGGCTTCAGCACCGACTTGTTTTCAAAGACTGATGTCTTCTATACTCCATGACATACCTGGTGTGCAATGCTACTTGGATGATATAATTGTCTACGCTCCAAATATGGATCTCCATGACAAGTACCTAGAAAAGGTTCTGAAATGCATTGATTCTGCAGGACTGAAACTGAACCTTTCCAAATGCCACTTCAGACAAACTTAGCTGTCATTTCTGGGTCATATAATGTCACAAGAGGGATTACTGCTGGACCCTGACCATGTCAAGGCTGTTCCACAAGCACCTACTCAATCTGATTTCCAGACCTTATGAGCTTTCTTAGGTCTTACTTCATGGTATTCTAAGTTTATTCCAAACTATGCTTCAGTTGTGGAGCCACTTCGAGCACTACTACGTGGAACTTCAAGTCTGGTTTGGTCAGAGACTGCTCAACATAGCTTTGAAATAGTGAAACAGTTAATTGTGAACAGTCCAGCACTAGCTTTATTTGATCCTGCACTACCCACTATGGATACTACAGACACTTCAGACTATGGCATTTGTGGTTCTCACGCAGATCCATGCTCATCATTCAGAGAAAACTATTGCATTTGCATCCAGAACACTTACAGAGACAGAGCGTAAGTATTCCACTGTTGAAAAAGAAGCTCTAGCATGTGTTTGGGCAACAGAAAAATGAAAAACCTACCTGTACCTACCTTATGCATGGATCATAGGCCTTCAACTACTCAATACAGAGAGTGTATAAACAAATTGTAAAATGCCCCACATATAGAAGCAGTTAAGTTGGTAGGGCTTGTTTCCTTTTGTGCCATTCATTCTTGTGTTACTTGTCAGCCTCATGACAAAACAACTATCACACATACACCACCATTTCAGCCAGTACCATTTCCTGATACAGCATGAGGAGAACTTGCTATTGATATTATGGGTCCTTTTGCAGATTTATCTATAGACTGCACATTTGCTGTAACTCTGACAGACTATTACAGTAAATGGCCAGAAATTGCATTTGTTTCTCATTTAACATCAGCTACAGTAATAACATTTCTGTCTACAGTCTTCAGCAGAGAAGGAAATCCAAAGGAGTTAATATCAGACAACGGACCACAGTTTGTCTCATCTGAGTTTGAAATCTTTCTGAGAGAAAGGAATATTGTGCATAGGAACTCTTCAGTGTATTACCCACAAGCAAATGGAGAAATCGAGCGATGCAACTGAAGTCTGAAAGAAGCACTACAGACAGCAAATCTTACTGGGAAATTTTGGAAAGTATTTACAACAGAGTTCCTACATAACTACAGAGCAACTTGCCATGCAACAACCCAAATATCTCCAGCTGAATTATTACATGGCAGACAGATGTGCACTAAGTAACATGTTGCAGACATCAAACTTCCACAAAATACTGTTCCAACAAAATCATCTACTGCGGACATTGTCAAACGTCACCAAACCAAATGCAAGGCTTATACTGACATAAAACGTGGTGCAAGAGGAGTGCACTTTCAGCCTGGATCTTTAGTCAGAATTAAGAAACCAGGAATACTGAGGACAATCTAAATTTACTACACCACTTGAAGTGAGATGCCAACGAGGACCATACACATATGAACTGTCTGATGGACGCATATGGAATTCAAGTCATCTTGCTCCTGCTAGATATGACTCTCCATTTGATGAAGGACATTTTCCTACTCCTGATGCCAACCGCAATAGGCATGAAGAAAATGAACCAAAAGGCATACTGAGAGAATTGGAAAACTACCGGCATGGACCAAAGACTATGTGATGTGAAGAATATATATTATTGCTTTAAGATGCGTACTGTTTCATTGTTGTTGTTTATTACATTTGCCCAAATGCTTTCCTACCATAGGGGGAATAGGTGGTATTTATACAAATGGCCTGCAGAGGTCACTGTGCACATGAGTTATGCTGTGTATACACACTACTGTCTATACTGTTTAAGAAAGATAGAGTTTATGTTACTGTTGTGTAATTGCTGCATGAACCTGCTAATAAAGTCCTGTTATACTCTACTCATTCTCGGCTATCAAAACACAACAGTCTCATTTATCAACGCCCATTGTAAACTACAACATTTTCTCTTCCTTGAAAAATGGTAATCAGACATTAATTGCTTCAGTCCTGTTGTAGATCCTGCAATAAATGTGAATTACATCATTCCTAACCTTGTTGCATTTCTATTCTAGATTATTGTTACTGGATGTTAGCCCATCCCAATTGGTCTCTACTGCATTAGCTCTATCCTTCATTGGGAAGTGTCTCTTTTCTCACCTATATTTTTATTGAATTTGTGAAATCTTGGCTTTCTTGTGATTAAAAGGGCTGTTCACATGTGAGTTAACTTTTAGTACGATATAGAGCGTGATATTCTGCGACAATCTGCATTTGGTTTTCATTCTTTAGTATTCTTTTTTTAGTTATTCAGCTTTTTATTCAGCAGCTCTCCAGCTTGCAATTTCCAGCAATCTGGTTGCTAGGGTCCAAATTGCCCGAGTCAGATTAAGAATGCAAATAATTTAAAAACTATAAAAAATAAATATTGAAGACTAAATGAAAAGTTTCTTAAAACTGACCATATTATGACATACTAAAAGTTAACTTAAAAGTGAACCACCCTTTAATAAAGAATCTTACCAAACTGGAATATATATTTAAGTAAATATTGCCCTTTTACAGTACATCTCTTGCCTTGAACCACCATTCCGGGATGGTCAGTGTGCTGCCTCAGAGATCACCTGACCAGAAATATTTCAACTGTAAGAGGAAGAAGTGTGGAAGCAAAAGACAGAACTCTGTCTGTTAATTGGCTCATGTGACCTAACTTTATAGTTTGTTTGGTATGTTTGTGTGCACCATTGAATCCTACGATCCCAAGAGGCTGTCCTTATTTTTAAAATGGCTATTTTCTGTTTATGATTACCCAATGGCACATGCTACTATAAAAGTTTTATGAAAATTGTTTATTTACATGAAGCAGGGTTTTACTTATAAGTTGCTTTATGCAATATCTTTTTATGGAGACCTACAGTGCTCGGGGGTATAATTTTCCTTGGCCCTTTGACACACATGGTAATTCACCATGTGTGTCAAAGGGCCAAAGTGTGGCATACTTGAAGAGACTAGGGTGCCTCATGCAATTAATGCTATATATCACAGTTTTCCATATACAGGCTGAAGTGACTGTTCTGAGAATGGATCCTCCTGTTGCTAACATACCATCATAGCATTAGGGATTGGTTGAATAGCAAACAACTCTAATATTACTAACTGAAGTTGGTCAGAATACCTGGTTCCTCCTATATGCCAGTACTGACATGAACACTGATGTATGCATTGGCTTAGCTGTGGCTGGCTATTACGGACAGCTCATTTACATTTCTAAAGTGATCTGCTAATTTACATATTAAAGACAGACCTAATTAGCATTTTTTTGGTGAGCATCCCATTTACATTTTAAGGCAAGCAGTCCATTGGGCATTTGCCCGAAACCTACAGATTGCCAGTCCGGGCCTGAGACCAGTTATACAAAATGCTCAGGACCTGAGGTTTTCAGGATAATTTAACCCAATAGAATTGTTCTATATCCTGTAAGAATAAATTATATCTTAGATGGAATCAAGTACAAGGTAATGATTTATTATTAGAGGGGAAAAAGGAAATCATTAAAATAAAAAACAGAATTATTTGATTAAATGGAGTATATGAGAGATACCCTTCCTTAAATAGAAGCTTTCTGGATAATGGATTTCTGGATAACAGACCTCATACCTGTATGTTCATATTTTATTTATTTTTTTAATAAAGTTGCGGCTTTTCTATGCCAAAAAGCCTAAATGTTTATGTAAGGTCATTGTTAGGCAGATATGTTTTTATTTCCTGGCATTTCTATAGCTCTGATATTTTACAGAGATTATACATCATTCACATCAGTCCATGCCCAAGTGGAGCTTGCAATCTAAGGTCTATCACATTTACACACAGTGGGGTCAATCATATCAGAAGCTATTTGACCCTCCTATTTGCAGGAGTGTAACTAAGGAGGTCTAGGCCCCTCCCATTAAAAAAAATTCCAGTCCCCATGCACAAAATCATGGGTTACCCATAACAGGAACAAATCACAAGTCTTCTCAAACCATGTTCCCTGTGCCTATTGTTTGCAGTTTACACATGACATCCCCACGCACTGGATCCCCTGTACCCCCAGGCCCCTCCTCCATACTGATGCCTCTGTCCGTGTGAATGCGAGAAAACCAGAGGAGGCCTGCACAGACATGGGGAGAACATACAACTTCTTGCAGATAATGACCAAGCTGGAATCATGCAGACAGGCTACCCACTGTGCTAGTCATACTAGTAGGAGGTTTGACTTTGCACTGTGCAAGAGTTACAGTGACAAGTAAAACATGGTTTCAACTTTGTATATGATATTCTAAGTTCAAATGCAGCCTACTATTTCCACTATACTTTGTCCAAGGGGAAGCCAATGTTTATTTCCTTTATTTCTATGTATATTTGCATTTTTAGATATCTATGCATCTATAATTTTAAATATATTTCATTTAAAATAAGCAGTATGATTCCTCTCACTGACACCCATATATTTCAGTATGTGTATATAAATAAGTTCTCACTTTATTTTTGAAGTAAAAGTCAGCCTACTTACTATTTACACATACTGTATTTTCCCTTAAACCCTTTGGTCTAGCATATGTATTTAATTTTTGAATATATAGTCCTCACAATTATGTGAAAAAGAGTTCTGTTAACCCACAGAAACCCTTATTGTTTACTAATTACACATTTTATTTTGTTATACAAAATGTGGCCATTTCATTTGGTCATATTAAAATGGTGTCTATACAGTCACATTTTCAAACCATCACAGCCATCCGTGCAGCATTTGTTAGCAATCCTTAACACCTGCCCTCATATGTTTAACAAGTCCCTGATTTGTAATAAGTCTTCTTGCCAGGGAACAGTATCAACAAGAGATTAAGGTGGAAGATCTCAAATGAGTTTCACACAGTATCTCAGAACACATTTACCGAGAGGCTACGAAATTATGAAAAAGATTAAAGGTTGAGATCCTCATTTATTCTTATTACACTAGATTGATGAAGTTAAACCTGCCTAATTATTACTAAGGTTAGAAAATTAATTGACTTTACTAAGATAGATCAAAATATAGGTTCTTCTGTGCTTCACACTAATACAGTGCCTAGTGACATAGTACTTCCAGAGCCAGAAAGTGAAAAATATTTTATCTTAATGACTCCTTTGTCAAGTACAGTAAAAAACATACAATTTGCTGTAGTCCCAATGGTATTTCTCTGCAACATTTATAATATAGCTCTTTAACCTTTTGTAGGTACTGCAAATCAGTGGTTGTTTTATTTGATATAAATTATAAAGTGCCACTTATACTCATGTACCTTGTGCCCTACAGATGTAGGAAAATAATCCTTGGGGAGGCAAATGCCATATTTTCTAAGAATAATATCCTAACATTTTACTGACTATTCACACACTCACACAAACTTGAATACAGGTGAAGCAAACATTATTACCCACACTTTTTTAATCAAGAGAACAGATTTCAAAGTACAAACACAACTGCACTGTTTTTGTGAATTGGCTGCAATTCCGTCAGGTGCATCTCCACTTCATGCCCCTAATTACAGTGGAATTGTAGGGTAATATACTGCATTGTGGGGAATTTATGTCTTGAAATATATTTTTTTGTTGGAAAATTTAAAAGGCTAATACAATAATTAAATTTTAAAGATATTTTACTACATTAGTAATAACATTGACATCACTCGAGTGATTTCTGGTCAATGACTTTGCCAGAGTTTTTTAAATAGGCAATTCTAAGAAATTGGCAAAGTGCATGAACATAATACGTATGAGCTGGGCAGCATTGGGGCCACCTTTCATACTCACCATACCTGGCATACCTCCAATATATGACTCTGTTGATTATATAATAAAAACACTTCTAGGATGGAATTTAAAGGCTGCAGCTTTATTAACAACATATATAAATATTAACAAAGCATAACTGTAATATAAACAAACTGGAATGTTTGCCTAAATACTCTGCCAAGTGAACGGGCCACTGCCATGCCAGCCATCTAAATGCTGCTGCACCTGGATGGGCAAGTAGAAGCAGAATTAGATGCACTCAAACCCTTACCCAAGGAAGTACCAGCCACCTCTACAGATAGGGGAATACTGCCCCATTCCCCCACTCTGACAAGCATTCCCCGCCTGATTAGCTGCCATAGCAGCAGAACTCATCAATCAAACAAAAGCCTTCCAACTTCTTAACTACAAAAATCAAGGGTTGGAGGGCAGGGATTTCAACTATTAACACAAGTGTATCTATCCTGGTTAGTTAACTCAAGCACTGAGCTCTACACACCCATTAGCGTAGGCAGATATTTCTGCGGCCACACCTTCAGGGGAACTATTTGGCTTAATGTGGGAGGTATAATTTATAACTTGCTATATCCCACGTTGTTCTTAAACTATGTAAATAGGCATGCTGGAATCTCTTCTCCAGCCTATGTCCAGGGAGAGTAGATGGAGATTCTAAATGTCTGAACGACCTTCATCCTCATCTTCACTGGTGTGTGGGATGGTCGAAATTAGACACAATATTTGGCTCCTCCATTTTTATAAGGTTTAAACCTATCCTGTTTCTTTCCCAAAATAATGAGAAAATGTACCCAAATTTTACCCATGGGTGTTTAGCTTCTGGGCGTCAGAGCATATTCACTAATCAATTGTCTCTACATAATACACATCATCAGTGAATTCCTTGCAGTTAAGTCAGGGGTGCTAGGGTACACAGTTTATGTCTGTTGGTACATGGAAGCTTTTCATGGGACTTCTTGTAGAGGTATGTAATGGCAGAAGAAAGTTTTACACATGGGTGTTTAGCTTCTGGGCATCAGAACATATTCACTTATCAGTGGGCTCTGCATACTACACATTTTTGTAGAGGTATCAACTGGCAGAAGAAATGTATGATTTTGCAGTACACAGATGATTTTGCCACGCACTAGCATTGTCTGTCAATTGACTATTTATTTTGATAGATTCAGGACCATGGGGTCTGTTTTGAGATGGTGGGTTGCAATTGTCATGTGTACAATAAAGCATGCACACAAAATAATGGTAGTTGATCTATATCTGTTTTCTTTATTGGAGGCCAGTTATTAAACAGCTACACATCTATAAACACATAGACTTAAATCCTGTCAGTCAAAACGCTCCTACATTCCTGACATGGTCAGTTTATATCAGTAAGTAATTTTCTTTAGGCTGTATCCCTAAAGTGTCTACCCCCTGTTTCAGTACAAAGAGAAATTGGAGGAAGGTTACTTTCTCATTTAGATTACACCAAACATAAACAAATGAAAAAACGCAGGATCTGCTGGAATAGAGGAGTCCCAGAATGGACAATAGTGAAAACAAAATTGAGGTGATATATATTCAGTACTTTAAATAGTTGGAAAATACTCATTTTTAACAGTACTGAAGATGCATTGCATTTCAAATCAAACTTGAAGAATTTGGTTAATTATATTTCTAACTTTAAGCTATAATGCAAACATAAGCAGGTAAGTATTCTGGGCCAATGTATTCCAGTCAGGTAGAAGGATGCCATTACAGGCAGCAGTGTTCATAGCTGCCTTCTGTAACATTCACATTTAGAAAAGTTATTGTTCGTGTTTCATATCTATCTGTGCTAAATTCTCTATTGTAGTTTACAGCTAGCCTTAAATTGCTTTGTGTCCCATGAAATTGAGCTCCAGTAAAGAAAGGACAGACAAGGAATGGATGATTCACGATCACACGTCTTTAACTCTTATATTGCTGCAAAGGACTACAAAACATTACATAGCAGGGAGGGGACAGATGAGCTTTGCTGGGATGCTGGATAGAAATTGCTGGGCAACTGAGAAAGCGAGGTCGAGACACGTAACATTAACAGCTTAGGTGAATAAAATACCTTTAGCAAAAATCAGCATAACATTTTTTGTTTTAGCTGAAAGGAGCCTTGTAAGGGGATGCTTGGACCAGCAGTATGGACATCACTGGTGTACTGTATATAATGGAAACACTTATCAAATACCTATATACTGTATATATATATTCTGGATTTTTTTTTTTTATTATTTTTATTTATCACTGAAAATGTCAGTCTGAAAGTAGCCCTGCTTTTTTGCACAACTGTGTCATATATAGCAGAATCTGATTTAATGAGAAAAGTGTTTTCATCTTCAGTAGGCATATAATGATAATCTGCAATATATGTATCTACCAGCAGATGGGGATGTTGTTTGCTCCAAAGGGTGCAAGTTTCAGCTTTCAGTGTCACTGCATAGGATACAGTTTGGATGATTTTGCAAAAGCATTGTGCAAAGAATTTAAACAGAGTATGGCAATAAGTACTGGCTGTAGGACAGATAAAACAGAACCCTGGCCTTGCAGTTTCAACAGGGACCTTGCAGCCTGTAAACAACCTTGTAAAGTATATTGTTTATAATTATGCTTTTTTTTTTACTAAAATAATGTCTGCTGGGGCCTAGGGGCAACAGGGTTAATGTTTTTTAAGTTTGTAATGGCCATGGTGAGTCTATTTAATTAGATCAGATATCCGGCTTTGTGGCAGTTTAGCTACTCCTGGATATGCACACCTACTTTTCAATCACGATCAGATGGTAGGCTTATCTGATGCCCACATCATTTCAAATATTTAAAAAATGTTTTGATTTTTCTTTGCCAGGCTTATTTGACTTTACCAGGGGACAAGTTGCCAGTAAGCATGCAGGGCAGTATTAAAAAAGAAAATATAAACATAATTTAGGGTTTGTGGCACACAACTGGTTAAAGCTGAACACTTTATTGCCGAATAGAGCTTGGATCATGGCCACAGGACTGGCAGAAATGATAGCCGCTGGCAAAAGAATTGAAGTAAAACATGCCATAGGGAGTTGTTCAAAGGGGCTTGAAAAAAAAGTGATCAAAATGTTTACATTCCATGAAGAACCTCCTTGTTGAATGTGGGGTCTTTATTTGAAAATTTACATCAGGGACCTTTTAAATTATCGAACCAGTCCACAATTCCATTACATAAGTAAGTTTACAGTGTTTCTGTTGAGCTGTCTTAACGAAAATGTATTCAAGAATTTCTCACACATGATTTTTTTCCCTTGAACTCAGGATGCCTTTCCTTTGAAGATGGTCAACATAATGATAACAGGAATGATGGGAAGCTGCAGTTAGACTGGAGTGTGCCATACATCTGTGTGAAAATGATGTGTCCAGATGTTACTTTCAGTTTCTCAGTATACAGTATTTGAAGCATTTTGTGTGGTGTGCAGGATTAACTAGGAAAGAACATTTTTACCTGAAGTTTTTTTCATAGTAATATTGGTCTACTTATGCCTTACCTGAATTGGTTAACCTGGTGTAAATGCATATGTCAAATGTCAGACTGTGTCTTTATAAATTAACTTTATTAATCAACAGCAATAATTATTACTAAACAATAGATTATAATTAGATCATGTCCTTGTTTTCCACCTTACTGATCCTATTTGTATTGTTCTACTTAGGCTAATTTAACCGATAATTATTTGTAACAGTAGATGTACAGTAAGCAGATAGGGTGCAGGACTTGGGTTTGAGTGATGTCACTGACAAGGGACAAGTTGCTTGAAATGTTTCTGTCCAATGAGAGTATTAAATAAACATATCAGCAATGAAATTCCATTACACAGAAACAACGACTAACTAACCAAAAAAATTATGGGGATTAATTAAAAACAATCCCATTTTGCTTATTTAAAGTATGCCAAACAAAATATATTTTATTGTTTTGAATATTTTATGTTATTGTCTAGAGTGTAAGCTTTTTTGGACAGGGTACTCTATACTTCTTGTATTGTTTGTTTCTTGCATACATCCATTTATTCTACAGGTATGGGACCTACAGTATTATCCAGAATACTGGCGACCTGGGGCTTACCAGATAACAGATATTTCTGCAATTTGGATCTCCATTCCTTATGTCTACTAGAAAATCATGTAAACATTAAATAAACCCAATAGGCTGATTAATGATATCTTAGTTTGGATCAACAAGGTACTTTTTTTATTATTATTGAGAAAAGGGAATCATTTTAAAAAATGTGGATTAATAAGTGAACATATATAGTAGATGGCCTTTCTGTGATTTCGGAGCTTTCTAGATAACAGGTTTCCAGATAACAGATCTCATACCTAGAAAATGCTGGCATTTTATAAATACATACATACTACTACTACTACTAATAATAATAATCATTTTGGATCTGTTTGTGAGCTTAATATCATACACATACTATTGCTTCTAACTAGCATCCAATATAGTCTGGAGTTCTGGACTATATTTGAAATGACATGGCTGAAGGGGAGATGCAAAAGGGATAACATATAAAAGGGCCGGTGCCCTAACCAAATGTGACACAACCTGAAGTCTTGTCTGCAATGTGCCCTAGCCAAAATATGGGACTCACTTTTTTAACCTAAACTCAGGACTGTATTTCAGGTACCGTACCTCAGGCCACATCCTCAATCCTCAGTTGGCAAATGCACAGAAGGACCTGCTGCACTGCACATGTACCAGTCTCCTTATGTCTCATGCACCAAATCCCGGACTTACAAATGGGCCAAAACAAAGGGAAGGCAGACAGAGCTACAGTGCCAGTGTCCCTACAGCATTCATACAGGGAGCCTGGGTTACCAGATTAGTGTATGATAACAATAATTATCATTATGCATTCTATGTGTGTGTGTGGGTGTGTGCACACTTGTGGTGTGCTACCTCAATGTCGGACTGGGACATCAGGGGCCCACCAAAAAATCTTAGACCAGGGGCCCACCCTCTACTCATTCATCCTGCATTCTCCTAGTCTATTTCTACATCTATTTAGCCTCTTTGTTCTAAGCATGAGGGCCCACTGACACCTTGGCCCACCGGGACTTTTCCTGGTAGCCTGGTGGGCCAGTCCGACACTGTGCTATCTGCTTGGATAGACAACACTGTATTTCTGTCAGGAATTACCTAAATGGTTCCAAGGCTGGGTTGTTTCATGAACTATGTAAGTTGCAACAAGCCACTCAGCACTTACAGGGTCAGCTGTCCTAATGATACTAAAAAATTACTAAAAATTGGAACTAACCTAGGCAACTTGCCTGTATTTGGAACTATTTAGGTTTCTCTAGTCACTTATGTAATCCAGGAATAATGCCCATATTGTTTTTACATTAAAGGCACAGTAAATTGGACCAGTTTCTGGCTTTTTCATTGGTGATTTTATATGATAATATTACCTTTTAATTGCCTTTCAAGGATTTTTGTAATACAGCTAACCATTACTCTGGAAAGACTGCAATTACTTTACTGTCCTTACAGTACAGGTATCCTCATGCTGATGCAACATTGCTGCAAAATACGACACGCAAAAACTCAAAGCAAGTAAGAGCAAAATATTCAGATGATATACAGTAACTGAGGATTTTGCTTTGTTTGTAGGAAAACCTAAATCTTTTTAATAATGGATAAAATGGTCTGTGTACATGAAGCTATGTTTTATAAAGCAATAATAAAGCATTATTAGCTCAAGCAACTAAAAAAAGGTATTGCTAATTAAAATCAACTTGCCAATGTAAATTCTTTGTGCAAACACAACCTAAGATGGAAACGTACCCACAGCCTATTGTTTGTAAGGTGAACAAAACCTATTTTGAAAAAATAAAAAGCTAATGTTGATAACACTATGTGAAACAAAATAGCATAGATATTTATATTAATGGCTATCAGGAAAGAAATTATCAGCAATACTGTCTGCTATTTACCTAGTAATTATATGTTATTTTTAATGTGAATCACTGGAGCCCCAGACTAATCAAACAAGCTTCATTATAGAAGAGAACTCAAACAAATGTATTATTTCTCATTGTTAGCTATAAAATAGATCTAGAAGAATGGGTTTGCCTGCAAGCTTTGAGAATTCAGGAAATTAACAGCACATATAATTATCCCCCAGCCAGAATTCCAAGTACAGCGACCCTTACGCAGCCTATAGTACAGAGGTTGAAAGAGCACAGGTGGCTTTATCAGGGAGGCTATACAATATCATGTACATTATGCATACACTCACACTGTATTCACACCTTATTTTCAATTAACATTTTGCAAACATTTGCAGAAATGCTTTTTCCCCATCTGCAAATAATAACGTGCGTGTACACAATGGTCTAAGTAATATCCACACCATGAATGCTTGTTATACATAAAAGGAGAATTGTTAATTGTCTCCTCGTAAAGAAAAATCAATGATCAGATTATCTTCACCATGAAGTGAAATAAATGAGCACTTAATTGTGAAACCACAACCACACCCAGAATGGATGGGAAAGGCAACTGATTTCCATACACACAGATTGCTTATTATCTTTTATTGTTTTCTCTAATTGGTCATCATGTGATGACCTCATGTTCTAAAAGAAAATACCCAGTAAATTTTAGCTTAGCTAATGAATGCAGCTAATTTTCCAATTGGGGAAACTCTATGGACACTGCATGAAAAGCATACATCCATGTGTGGCCTTGGGTATTATAGGATTATTTTTAAATCTTTATTGCAATTTTAACAAGAAAATTATAGTAAATATAAAATGTATTCATTAATATTGGCTTGGGGGACTACTCATTAACCTGTACATAATAAGGCCATCTAATATTATGCTGCAGCTCTGAAATGATTGTCCAATAGGTATTTCAATATTGAAGGTGGCAAACAGAGGCTAAAGCTGGCAGTGTGGGACTGGCCCACCAGGATACCAGGAAAACTCCTGGTGGGCCCAGGTGTCAGTGGACCCTCTTGCTGCTAAACATTTGGCCTCTTTCATGGGAACAAAGAGGCTAAACAGATGGAATAATAGATTATAGTATGTAAAGAAAAGATACTAGGAGAATATAGGTTGAGTGAGGAAAGGAAGAATAATAGCACTGAGAGTGGGCCTCTGGTCTAAGGTTTTTGGGTGGGCCCTTTGGTGTCCCAGTCTGACACTCATAACTGGGTAAAGGAACAGTAAAGCCATTGAGACCAAGTTTGTGCAACCTAAGTACAGGCAAAACACAAAACTTAAAGTGAAGGGCTATTGAGAAATGTAAATTATTTTGCTTCTTTTGTGGGTTTATGTAATAAAGGGCACTACATTTGCCCAGGGGCTGTAACCCATAGCAGCTAATCAGCAGGAAGCATTTACTAGTCACCTGTTTAAAAGAAAACATCTTTGTGGTTGCTATGGGTTACTGCACCTAGGCAAACTTAGTGCTTTTTATTACATATGGGGGTTAATTTATATTTAATTTATATTTAATGTGACTCAGACTGAATTAGGTGCCTTTCCTTAATTCCATAATGAATATACCTTATGACTAATAAAAAAAACATTTAAACATTACATAAACCCAATAGCATTATTTTGCCACCAATATAGATTCATGTAGCTTAGTTAAGATCAAGTACAAGGTACTGTTTTATTATAACAGAAACATAGGAAAAAAAATGATAATTTGGAGCTCTCTGGATAACAGGTTTCAAAAGGGCTTGAATGTATGTATATAACACTAACGTTGTATACAGGCTTCACAGGTTAAATGTTTTCACCCCTTATTAATATATATTTTTTGGATGTTGTCACTTATTATTTTTTATTGTGTGTTGTGACAAAAACAATCTGTTGTTAACATTTTCCCTTTGAAATATTTATTTTGGTTTTAATTAGAATTCATTTTAATGCTATTCATCCTGTAGTTTCTGGCACAAGAATTACAGACTATCATTGTAATAAAGCCCCGGGGAGGTCCCATAATGCTCCATTCTGAATCCAGCTTCTGAAATTTACTGTGGCTGCCAAGGTCAGAGGTAAAAGGATTAGACAAGTCTAATTTGGCCTTTGGGGTTTGTACTGTGGATTCAGCTCATATTTGTATATTTTAATAGGGTTCTGTTGATGGGAACTTTTCTAACGTTCTACTTTTTTTTCAATAGGACACAACAGGTTTACTTTATAGTTAATAAATGCATGCCAAAGGGGTCTGTGGTGTTCAGCCACCCAAGATGTGTTTTACTGAACTAATAAAACAAACTATGAAGTCTTTTTATAATTAGTTTCATGGTGCAAGATGACTCTTGTACAATAACATCATATAGTATAGATCTTATGACATCATGTCTGCTTTTGTAGTGCATTTTAGCTGTGGCTTCAGCACACAAAATAGTGGATTTACGGGCCTTATTGTGAGTTTAACATTTTATCATATATATGGTTTTGCATTTTGGCTAGGTTATTATTAAAGTTCTGTATTGGCCGTGTGCAACTTCAAACTCAAGGCATGCATTTTATTGGTGTAAACGTCTCTTAAAATTCTTTTGGTCTTGTTTTGCCAATGGAATTTTAAGCAGGACCATCTCTATTAATGGTTAGCTGACACTTTTGCAGTAAATAATGTTTTTATGTGTCCAGGTTGCTATGGCTGCTGCTTATTTCTTATTGAAGCAATAGTATTATAAAGATTTTCCTTTATTTACAGAGCCTACACATATTCACTGTGTGCTTTAGTGTGACTTTTCTATTATTGAGCACTGATTTGGTAAGAGTTCTAAGGCCTGTGACACCTGCATTGTCCTAGAGTGAACCTCACCAGTCAAAATACACTTCACTGCCCAATATAACATATCATTCACATGAATGGGAAACTATCTCTTAGGTTTTTGAGATTTATCAAACTCTGGCCCTTTAAGAATTCGAATTCTACCATTTGCCACCTAAACCTGCTGAGTTCATGTATAAGTCAATGGTTCAGTGACCAATTTCTGAAAAAAATTAATCGTAAATTTTGTCATTTTGGCGCATGTAGCTCCGCACCGGCAGATTCCTCGTACTGCACATGCGCCCGAAACGCCAGTCAGTACAGGATGAAGAGCGAAAGAGACAAGATGGTGCCTGTGAACTCCACTGAACAGGACCTGGAAGGAGGAGAAAGTAACATTTTAGGGGCATTTGTCTGGAGGGAGGACAGAGGTGGGCCTACACAATGGTGGGTGTTTTCCCCTTACAGGTTGAATTCTCCTTTAAGGTTTGAAGATCCAAATTATGGATGACAGGTCCCATACCTGTACTGTGTAAGGCTTTTAGAAGCAAAAACATGTAAATGGAAACTAATATGCAGCATTTTATTAATTATCAACTGGTGCATGCTGCACAACTACATAGAAACCTGTTCTATTTGCAGAATAAAAGAATCACTTGACAACCCTAGAAATTGTATGTTGTCTTATAAGAGTGCTACAAGAACATAAACATAACAAAGTGTGGGAATTTGATATTTTTTACTAAATTTCCTTAGGGTAAAACACAGTGAAACAAAATAAAGTCTACAGAAGGGTGTGTGAATCATATTTTCATTCTCATTCTTTTATTATCCTGTTCATGCTTTTCAGTTTGCATCTTTTGATAAATGACTGTTATTCATGGAAATTAGTTTATTCGTGGCATGAAAAATCTGTGAAACCACTAAAATTCACACATTAATAAATAGGCCTTCATATTTACCCACTTTTACCAACTGCTACCTTCTGCGCATTTGAGTTGACATATGTATCACAGTGTCAAATTACAGCTCACCATAGAAAATATCACCCATTTTCTATTCATTCTTATGGGATTTTTAGAATCAAATTTATCAGCGGGTAAAAGTTAAAATTCACCATTTAATAAATAAACTTCAAAAAAATCTCATAGGAATTAATGCAAATTGAGTAAATATAACAGAGTGAATGTGGTTGAATGTTTCAGTGGTGAGCTCTAATCTCACAGTTTGATCTACCCCTAGATGTTGTACTAACACCTTTCTAATCGTTGGGTGTCCAGGACATCCTTTCAGAGTTATCGATATTTTCCTAACTTGAACTTGAAAAGTACATTTTATCAAATCATCACTGTAGATTTACGTCTCATGATTTACTGTGTTCTGTCATTGAGATGAATACCTAAGGGTGTGTTAAGAGTGAACATAAGGGGATACAGAACCTAACCATGAATGGATGGAATCGGCTGTAACTACTTATTATGTCAAAGCCTTAGTTTGTTGATTGATGGAATATGAAGTATAATAAATTAAAATGATCACACATCATTTCCCATCGATTGAAATGCCAAATCCTTGACAGAATAATGTGTTATGGCCAATACCACTCACTGTCTTTGTAGGAGATTGATTTCTCATCCCTCAATCAATGTAATCAAACTTCCATGGAATCCAAAATCTAACAAGCATCCTACCTGGTGCTCAAGATAGTTAATAACACAAGGAGGTAAATTGCAGTTTCTTCTTGTCAGAGTTATTACTTCAGTATAGTACAGTAAACGTAGGCATCATTATCATTAAATGTCTGAAGTTGTAAATTAATTAAAACATTATAAAAGAAACACATAAGGCACTGGCTACCATATAGCTCTGTAGAATTAAGCTTTAGCAGAATTAGAGTTTTTTACAGTTTACAATGAAATGACCATAATTATTGGTCATTTACTGTTTATAGTTACATCTTTGGGCAAGTATTTTTCTAAATAACCCATAACATGTTCATGTATAGTTTTTGTGAAGTGTATCTGATCAGCAAGATACAAATAATTTATTTATAATGACAT
>CM044437.1:99862972-99917286 GCA_024363595.1 Xenopus borealis
TCACATACACTTGCTAATGCTCAATTCTCACCTCAATGCTAATTGTGTGACTGAAGAGGAGGTTCAAAACTGTTTTCTTGCATAGGAGAACCTGCCTACTCATTTAAATTCATGCTAAACCTCTTTGTGGGCTCATTCCCTTTTTAATCAAAGCTCTGACGCATCTATTCAATCTTTCCCTATCCACTGGATAGGTTTTCTTGACTCCCTGCAATCTGTTTTTCAGTTACAACATTACATAGAAATGCACTAACATGACTTTCCAATGACATTCTATCTGTAAAAATAACAAATACATTTTTTTTACATCTTATTGTCCTTTCCATTCTCTTGGCTTCATGACACAGCCCTGTCCTGGTTTTTCTTTTACCATTCAAATATCAGGATCATCTTTACATTACTTCATTCTGTTGGGATTCTTCAAGGCTCTGTTCTAGGTATCGTATTATTCTATTTGCATATTTACTTCCTTGGGTAACTAATCAATTTATATAGTTTCCAATACACTGCTACACTGATGATACATAGTGTATCTGTTTTATCTTATCTCGGCCATCTTAATCTTGGTCTCTCCTTCTTTGTTGGCCATTTCTATGGACATGGCCTGTTCCTAACTTTAATTAAACTTGTTTAAGCTAGATGTCCTACTTCCCTTTCGAACACTCATTACATCCCCAAACTGTCTGGTATGACTTATCTATGGTCCCCTCTCCTCAGGACTGATATCTTTGATTAACCTTTCATTCAGCCATCACATTCACTGCTCAGGTCTGTTAACAACTAAATATGCTGTTCTAACATCCCACTAAGCCAAGATCACACTCCCACTTTTTTTGTTCTTAAAGATTAAAAGCTCTAATAAGCAGGGCCCTCTAATGAGTATGTCTAGCTTCTCTGACCTGATGCTCCCTGTGTTTGTCCTGAAAGTGTATGAAACTGGCCTGGCTTCTGAGCTTGTCATCTGTTTACTGAATCGGTACGTTGCCTGGATTAGCTTCTAACATTTTTTTACGATCTTAGCCTATTGTTAGAAACTAGATTTGTTTTAGTTTGATGCTTTTTACTTTCTGCTTTCTGTCTTCTACCATTTTTCTGTTTATTCTTATGGCTTCTTACTCTGCCAGTGATATTCATCAAGCTCCTCCCCCTCAAGTTGTTGGTCACCCAGTTGAACAGTATATTTACAAAGGAAAAAACAATGATTCTACTTACTAGTGATGAGTGAAACTGTCCAGTTTTGCTGGATTGGTGAAACTGCAAAATTTCACCAAATTGAAAGGAATCAATGGGTATTTTTTGCAACTTTTTTTCTTGTGCCAAAAGGATTGGTGTCAATGGTTTTTTTTTTTCTTGGGTTTCTTCTCATGACAAATCCATTGAATACAATGGCTGTTTTTTCTCATGTCAAATGCATTGGAATCAATGGGTGTGTTTTTCCCTAGTTTTTTTCTCATGTCAAATGCATTCAAGTCAATGGGAATTTTTTCTCTTGTTAAATGTAGTGGCACCTATGGGCATTTTTTTATTGAGTCTTGGGTGGTTTCTCTCCCCCCTTTTCTCCCACACATAAAGGCACTTTTTTCTGGTGAAGCAAAACTCATGGCAGAATTCTATTGCTGATTACTTAAAATTTCCACCACTCACTAAAATGCACATTTTGTCACAAAACATGGATGGGGAAAATGTAGCTCATCTTTCCTGCTTACATCCCCGTTACTGTTCATCCACTTCCTACACCTTCAAAGAAAATAAATTATTAAATACATACCTGCAAAGAGTAAAAGCGACTTTATTATATAGAAATAGAGAGCTATCTTGGCAAACTTTATACTTACCTGTAGTTGACCTCTTTCTTCAGAAATTCCTCCCACTATACTTTGTTTAAGTGGATTTGGAAAAGGAACACAGTTAATAAGAAGTCTTATAGCTAGTTGCTTGCATGCTACCAGCCAAATGGCCTCCTGTGCTTGCTCACCTATCTGCTTTGTTTTGCTCTCTTGATCTGACTCCCTCAGAAGGTTCTACTATATAAAATGCAAATATAAAACTTTATGATATTATTCGAGGACACTGCACCCTTCCCTGTATTTGGTATTGTTGTCTGATATCTGCCTTTTGGCATTGATGCTAAACACAGAATGCCACTTTTTAAGAAAATAAAGTAATTCAATTCAAGAACATTGTTAATTTTGTCATATTAGCACTTAGAAATCTTGTTTTAAGTAAACCAGTCTATCCATCTATTTAACCATTTTAAAAATTGCCTTAATGCAATTTGTTTTCCAAACACTCTTTTGGAGCTTTTTAATTTGTTTGGATTATTTCGTTTTGCACATGTATATTCTTGTATATTTTCAGTTTGTCCATCATGTCATTTTAGTAAACAGTTTTAATACATTCTCAAGCTGTTAAGTATTATGAAAAGATGCAAGAAATAAAGTTAAAGAATTATACAATCTTTTAACAATATTTGTTGCTCAATGTAAAGGCTTGTTAGGACAAAAGACAGGAAATGGACAGTTGATAAATGCTTTTGATCAGAGCAAGGGCATTCTTTATGACCTTGTCTATGGTATTTTGGACCAATGAATGAACTTTGAAAGTATACTACAGTCTAAACTTTTGTCTCTTGGTGACAGGCTCATTTACAAAAAGGGGCCGAGGTATAAAGTGCAAAACACAGAATCAAAGCTCCATTTTTTGCATGTTTCAGCTGGTCTTCAGAATTCACATATGGCACCAATTGTTGCATCTCATTGTACTTGCAGAATGGTCCGGTAAATGTCACATAGGTGTTCTGTTGAGCAATGTTCCCTGTTAGTTATGCTCGTGCACACACAAACAAATTTTGAGGAATGTGCACACAACAAATTGTGGTGCACACAAAGATTTTTGTGTATAAACACAACATTTTAATATATTTTTTTATTAATTCTCACCAGAGCACACAGTTTTTAAACAATGTGCCCACAAAAGAAATTTTTGAGCACACAGCTGAGAAGAACTGTGCGAGCCATACCTGTGCGGACCGAGAGTTCTAACTCCTTCTGAATCTGTCTCATGCCCTGGATATGCTCTGCTCCCACTGGCAACTAGCACACATACTCTGCTTTGTGTTGCATGCTCATGAACAATACCTAATTTGACCCCTTGATCTCCTACTGTGCGGTCAGTCCCTGGATCTACTCTCCATCTCCTTGGATCCAAGGCCATTCCCCTCTGGTCTACCTGTATTTCCTATCCTATCAGTTCTGGCCCACTTCCAGCTCAGTGGCTTTGCCCAATTGGCCTCCCTTGGGCATCAGTGCGGCAGCCAAGCTCACACCACTCTTGCAATATCTGTGCTGATTCATGCTTTTCCTAGCCGCACTTGCCCCTTCACCCCCATCACCAGCTCCCTCTCATCCATGCCGTGGTCTCCAGGTCAGACTGGCTGCCTCCTGCAGTGGAGGTGGGCCCCCTCCGGTGCCTGGTATAGCAGGGATTTTTTTCCCATACCTTGCATCTGATTCCCCATTGGCTGTGACCCTTTAAAAAGGGTGGACCTACTGCAGGCCAAGAATCAGCATATTTGCCTGCTCCTGGTGGGGCCCAGACTCCTTCCTCTCTGCTGCTCTATCTGTCTCTGCTGCACCTTCCTCCAACAAGTTGTTCCTCTACACCTCTATGGAGCAGGACCTAATCTTCCCGGAAACCCCCTCCTGCTAGGCTCAGATACTGTGGGGACCTGGATCTCTGCAAAGCCCTTTTCGGCCCGCCAGGAACACCACTTAACAGGTCCAGTCGCTGGCTCTGGATCCATCCCTGTCCTTGCTGTTGGGCTGTCTCCCTGAAGCACTACAACAATCCCCCCAGACCTCCCTGCCTACTACTGATGAGTCTACTTCCAGGCTGAACCCATAGATACAGGAAACCCATTGTCCAATAGCCTTCCACATGGGAAGTAATGACAACTACAGTAGCTTGAGGGGCTTGCATCCTAACACCATTATTCCCCTCTTCCCTCTGCTTCCATCTGGATCATTGGGTGCCAGAATGTTCATATGAGGAATAGATATGCAAAGGAACCCTGTACTTACCGACTGCCTAATGAAACTTTGTTCAAATTTCCAATGGTTTTAAAGTTATTTACAAATTATTAAAATTACTACAGTGCATTTTGTGTAAGCAGGTAAGCAATGGAAGCACAAAAGTAAGTGCAAGGTGGTCAAGGCAAGGTAGAAATATTTCTAAACAAGAAAAACATTTTTAGATCTGATTTCTAAATATAATCGGAGGATTTGATCCATGCAATTATTTTTGCCTTGTTGGTTGAAATATGTATTAGCAAGTATTTTATAGAAATAGGCAATAGTTACACGTATATCTTTTAAACAGGAGAACCGCAATAGGAAGAAAGGAAGACAGTGTCCAATTAAAATCCCTCATGATGTTTCAGCAGCCTGTTGAAGAATGACGGGATTTGTAGTTCTTCAAATTATGGAGCTTTACACACTGAAGAAACTGTGAGCAAAATTTTAAATTGACTGAACAATATGTTTTTTATATCTCAACAAGCTTTTAAGATGATCTCTTTCCCATTTTCCTGACATACAGTGAAGGATATCAGAAAGGTATCACTTGAGAAAGAACTCTTTCTTCAGACAATAGGAAATTAGCAATATGTGTCTTTTTAAAGATTGTATTTGCAAAAGGGAAAGATAATGAACTGATATGCTTTAAAATACCTGAAGGAATTACTATTTCCATAAAATGCAAATTATATAGACTATAAAATGGATTGTAATTTATGCAGCCACTGTATATTTTGTAGTTAATGGGCCTTATTTCAAAGAGATGTGTCTTGCAGACTGTCAAGTGGAATAAATACATTTGGAAAATAAGGTCAAAATGAAATAAGTAAAACATCATTGCATTCAATATTTTGTATTGTAACCAAGGGATACACATTTTCAATTTCAGTAAAATGTCCAAAAATAAAAAGATGAATACAATTTTTTAAAAAAATTAAAGAAAGAGAAAACCAAAGTCAATGCAGTTTAAGGACAGGTATATGGTGTAAGACTAGTTATTTGAACAAGCAAGAAAAGATTAATTTATCTTGGTGCTTCCTAAAGCACAAAGATAGGCCTAGACTCAAAGATGCCCAGGGCAAAATATTAATACAGGTATGGGACCTATTATCCAGAATGCTCGGGACCTGGGGTTTGCTGGATAATGGATCTTTCCATAAATCTTCATAGGTCAACTAGAAAATCATGTAAACATTACATAAACCCAATAGGCTTGTTTTGCTTCCAATAAGGGTTAATTATATCTTAGTTTGGATCATGTACAAGCTACTGTTTTATTATTAGAGAGAAAAGGAAATCATTTTAAATAATTTGTATTATTTAATTATAATGGAGTCTATGGGAGACAGCCATTCCGTAATTTGGAGATTTCTGGATAATGGGTTTTCTGATAAGGGATCTCATACCTATACTGGGTCTGTGTTTTATTACAATCAAAAATGATACGGACATTTTATAGCTCCCCTCTGGATTTATTTCCTTGATTCTTACTTCTTCCCAAAAATGAAACAGCTCAGGCACTACTACATTCCATGTTTATACAGATGGAGGTTGTGTTATTACTACATAGGTCAAACTCAATTTCATTACTCTCTGGGGATTGGTAGTTGCCCAGAGAACTATTGTTTGTCTCAAGTGTTTTTTTTTCTTTTTAAATCACTAAAAATAGTTATTTATCTCTTGCTTCAAATCTCTGGAGTCCAAAAGACAGTGCTTCTGTTTTTATTTTATCATAAAGCAATTTGGGGGCCAAGCCTGAAATCCTTGACTTGAAATTGGTGGTTGTAAAGTCAATTGCAAGAATAATGCCAGCATTTTAAAACACAATGCCCAATAGTATTTTTCAACACCCGCCTCCCAGTCCCCTCTATAGTCCTAGTGCCAGAGCTGAATGTAATTTCCGCTAGTTTTGAGGTGGGTCCAATTCTCTGACAGACTAAAGTAAAAATGGAAACAGTACTCTATTCTTCCTATGTATTGTGATCTACTCAAATCCAGTGTAAAACAGGGTTGGCCACACTGGCATCACATTTTACCAACAACTTGCTTTGCTCAGTTATCAGACAAACAATTGTTCAATTGGTTAGGACACCCAAGTGGTAAAACAAATCTAACTGATTTGAACATTCAGCCCTTTAGACATGAGATTACACTGGGGACCTAAGAAAAAACTATGGTGGTGGGATGCATCCAAAGACAGGTAGGAAAACAAATTTTCCTCTATAAATTTCCTTGGAATAGCCTGTAGACTAAAGCTCACCCTCTATGTTTTTTAAATGCACAGCCAAAGCATATCAGATCCTAAATATATCAGCAACTACCCTGGCTGTGCTTTAAACCCTATTTGATGAGCTTTAGCCTATAGGGTATTTCATTGGAGATTTTTTAAGAGAAACTATCACACCATCTCCTCAGACCTGTTGCCTTGGGGTTGTCCTTTGTTCTGCCCTGTCCTTCACTCCTACTTCCAGTCACTTATAACAGCATGTCACTTTCACCTAAGAAATATTTAAAAAATATAATAATTTATATTAACTACTGTAACTCTATTAGTTGATCTCCCCTTGCAGAGACTGTCTTGAGTCCATAAGGAATAATGCCACCAGGCTCATACACCTCAGCAACCCCTCCTCCTCTGCTTCTGCTACCATTCAGAATAACATTAAAACAGATGTCCCTCACATTCAAAGCAGTCCATAATGTCTGCCCCACTCTACATCTCTGAACTTATCTTCAAACTGCTTTTCACACTCCTCTACTCAACACTCAATCTCTCATTATCTCCTCAAACACTCACATTCAAGGCTTTTTACAAGGGCTGCTTCCCCTCTCTGCAATTCACTCTTCATTCTGTCCAATTTCTGTTCCAATCTTTCTGCCTTTTAGTATAGCTTCATTGTGTTGCTATATGCTAGACCTCTCAACTTACTTACTTCTGATTTTGCCTATAGAGATCAATCAAACAGAACAACAATTGTGCACAAGGATGGACCATCACAGACATAAAATCAACACCAAATCATGTGAAAGACCAGTGGGGCAACACTTTTGTCTTAATTCTAAAAGGAAACTTTAAAACTGAACAGGGAAAGGAATAAATTCAAATCTATGGTGTTATTTAACACACACATTAAGACAGGACCTGACCTGACTGAATCCAGACTCCTGGACTATTTACAACCCACCCTAATTCATTGTATTATACCTACAATTGATCTCTATCTATCTGTAACTTCCTACCTTTCACTGATATAACAGTAAATACTGTATGCTGTGCATTTCTAGGGACTTGGTGCTCCGAGAGCTTGCAATGATTTCCTATGGTTAGCCAATATAGGTATCACTTCTACAATACTTTTTGTATTTGTTTGTTTTTTTATTTCTTATTTTAACTATACACTTTGAAATTACATTGGAATGCAAAAGTAACTTTGCAAATTCAGGCAAGAAAGAAAAGCAGAAAGTAAAAAAGAGGTGGAATATAACATTCTGTATGAAAACAAAGTGGTGAACAGTCATCAAAAATGAAAAAAAAAAGATTATTGCATTATTTCAATAGGGTATCTTAGAAGAACATGATATTCTATTATAAAATGATTTACATGTAGAAACCCAGAACCTACCCCAAGGTCCTGGTCGCAGCTCAATCTTCTGCCTCTAACAGCCACCTTTCACTTCAGGTGCCACCAGGTCTTAGCGTGAGAGGACCTGGGAGAGCATTCTGGGCAGTCAAGGGAACCGCACATTGTATTAAAACGGCGAAAAAGAAGAATGGTATGGGACAGGCTGGGTCAAAAACCAAATGGGAGCATGCAGTACAGATTCACCTCCACTGCACTGAGGTACATTTCTCACACAATATATGTCAAAACTCTGAAAACGGTGAAGTCTATGGAAAAATGAGGAGATCTTTTCCTGAAACTGAACCAATTTCTGAGACAAAACAAGGACAAATACTTTTTAAAATAGCAAGTTTTTCCTGTTTTCCCTTTATGTGCATACATTTGTGTGCTTGTGCATCTTATTGGTGAAATAGCAAAGGTAACTATATGTAGCAATTTTGTTTCTGGAGAAATTCTCCTTATTCTTATTTTTTTAGTTAAACCCATCTGGTGAAAAAAGTGAAAAATATAATAGGAGGTACACAGACAAAAGCCCCTTCATTGCACACTTTTGGGTGCATTGTGGGTCACAAAAGTATTAAGCATGTGCCATTGCCACAATTTCCAGATGAGGGTTAAAAATACAATACAGATATGGGACCTGTTAACCAGAATGCTCGGGACCTGGGGTTTCTCGGATAATGGATCTTTCTGTAATTTGAATCTTCATACCTTAAGTCTACTAGAAAATGATGTAAACATTACAATAAGTATTAATTATATCTCAATTTGGATCAAGTACAATGTACTGTTTTTTTATTAAAGGGATCCTGTCATGGGGAAAAAAAATGCATCAGTTAATAGTGCTGTTCCAGAAGAATTCTGCACTGAAATCCATTTCTCAAAAGAGCAGAACAGATTTTTTTATATTTTGTTTTGAAATCTGACATGGGGCTAGAGCCGCTAGATATTTTGTCAATTTCCCAGCTGCCCGAAGTCATGTGACTTGTGCTTTGATAAACTTCAATCACTCTTTACTGCTGTACTGCAAGTTGGAGTGATATCACCCCCGCCCTTTTTCCCCCAAGCAGTCTAACAACAGAACAATGGGATGGTAACCAGATAACAGCTCCGTAACACAAGATAACAGCTGCCTAATAGATCTAAGAACAGCACTCAATAGTAAAACCCATGTCCCACTGTGTACTATTCAGTTACATTGAGAAGGAAAAACAATAGCCTGCCAGAAAGCAGTTCCCTCCTAAAATGCTGGTACAAGTCACATGACCAGGGGCAGCTGGGAATTTGACAAAATGGCTAGCCCCATGTCAGATTTCAAAACTGAATATAAAAAAATCTGTTTGCTCTTTTGAGAAATGGCTTTCAGTGCAGAAGTCTACTGGAGAGGCACTATTAACTGATGTGTTTAAAAAAAAAAAACATGTTTTCCCATGACAGTTTCCCTTTAAGGGAAAATGGAAACCATTTTTGAAAATGTGGTTTATTTGGATAAAATGGAGTCTATGGGAGACAACCTCTCTATAACTCTCTATAATTCAGAACTTTCTGGATAACAGGTTTCTGGATAATACATCCCATACCTGTACCAATAGCAATCAGGTATTCAGGGGCTAGCTTTACTAGGAAATTTGCATGTTTCAATAAAATAAGGGGAAATAGTTCAACTAAATAATTAATTGTAGAACAATACCATGAAAGCAAACAAAAGATGATGTCTTGTTTAGTAAGCAAATACACTGATTTCAGATCTTTCTGTGATTATTGCAAGTTGTTTGGAATGTTCTAACATCCTAGAAAGTGTCAGCTGAAAGCTGCAGGAAGGATTGCAAGCAGATCAAAATAGACATATAAACAAGCATTCAATATTCCCAAAAAAGAGATCACGGTTATTTGTTTTAAAAAGACAAACATCTCATCTTCTGGATGACTTTACACTTCATGAAAATGAAATATTATGAAATGGAGGACTATTAATATTCATGACAAGTCAAAATAATTCATGACTTTCTGGAGTAATGTCCGATGATGTATGATAGCAAACAGTATCATTTACATGATATCTGAAGAAATATTGACAAAGATAAGTTCCCAAACAATGACTAAACCTTGTATTCAGTGCTATGATTCCTTGGTTTTCATCTTCAAGCAGCTTTTCAATTAACTGTGCAGTATACAATGCAATTATTCATTTATAATAGTCACTTTAGATATGCTAAGGATTAAAGAAGTAGAACAAATCATTTTCGTGACATTGGGTATTGATAGATTGCTATTACGGAGATTGTCATTCCTGCAGCAAGATTAATCACGTCCATTTTAAATGTGATTTTTTTTTATTTCCAAGAGATTTTGATATATAAGTTACAGCAATTAATATCTGCTCTAAAACCAAAGTCACAGATGATAGCACAAAAGTTGGTTGGAGCACAGTATTTTCACTTCGAATTTCAACCCTTGATAAATCTGCCCCTAAAGGAACAGTTCTGTGTAGAAATAAAAAACCAGGTAAATAGATAGACTGTGCAAAATAAAAAAAATGTTTCTAATATAGTTTCTAATATAGTTCTTATATAGTTTAGGACATAACTGTTCATTGAGTTTGCAATTGATCCTCAGCATTCAGGTCAGATTCAAAAGCAACAGTTATGACTCATATGGCCCCCCTCAAGTCACTGATTGGTTACTGCCTGGTAACCAATCAGTGGAAACCTAGAGTGCTGAACAGCAAGAAGTTGGCTTATGGCAATTATGTTACACATCCAGTCACTCCAGCCTTTGTACATTACATTTTTGCCTAACTAACTATATTAGAAACATTTTTTTTATTTTGCACAGCCTATCTATTTATCCAGTTTTTATTTTTATACTGCGTTTTGTGATTTAAAGTGCACAATAGCACCAAGGTGTGGATGTGGAATAGAGTGTGGGTTCCACTTTTGAAAAAACATTATATGTAAAGTTTAATCAAGACACTGAATTCACAAAGGGTGTAAATATTTTTTATCGAAATACTACACTATATTCAATTTCTGTTATTCCCCCTTCCTCTGGACTTTTGGGTTTCACGGAATTCAGCGATTAAGTTGTTTTGAAGAATCTGTTTAATCTACACATTTATCAAAGCAGATCCAGGGGGCACGTTTACTGAGGGTTGAAGGGTTTTGAATAGCCCAAAATTTGATTTGAATTGAATTACAAAATTCGAATTTCGAAGTACTGTCCCTTTAAAAAAATTCAAATTCGACCATTTGCCACCTTAAACCTGCCGAATTGCCATGATAGCCTATAGGGGACATCCCATAGCCTTTACAGGCAATTTGGAAAAGTTTTGCAAATTTGAATTTGGGGAAATCGTTCGAATCGATATGAATTCACCCCCAAAAAAATAGATGTTCAAATTTCAACGTTTTTTCACTTCGAAATTCGACCATTGATAAATCTGCGACATGTGTCAATTTGTAAATCTGAGCTGTCAAACACCATTCAGTTCAGTCACTGAGCTGTAACACCCCACCACAATATATTATATAGAAATGGGAAAACAAACCTAAAATATGAGCTCTAGAAAATTGGCACTCTGTGTGGTTAATAAGTTCAGATAAATTCACCCGCTATATTTATTCTGTGGGATGTTTAGAATTGTATTCATTGGTGAAAGTTAGAGTTTTCCATTTGATAAGTATGCTTCTAAAACCCCCATAGGAATGAATAGAAAGTGGGTGAGTTTTCTGTAGTGATCTGTAATTTCACACTTTGCATTGATGCATCTTTCCCTTTGTATCAGGCCAAGAAACAATACATTATTGGGGTTATACTGTATATCAAGCTTCGAGTTGTGTTTTCCATGAAAATTTGAGTTTTCAAAGTTATTTTTTAAGTCAAAACTTTTGGGTTAAAACCCCCCCCACATTTTGTGTTTTTAAATACTGCCTCAAAGGGTGTATTTAATTAAAACTAAACAAATACTATGGTGTAACCTTTATTCGGGCACAGGCGTACTACGGTCCTCTTTTTTTCAGCAGTCCCTTGCAATGTTATGTGTTAGAAAGAATATCTCAGGGAGTAAATACTATCCTCATGAACTGTCCAACTCGTTCTGAGGTGCGCTACAACAGGTGCTATATAATTTGTTTGTGGGGTTTTTGTTTCCATGACTTTAACTAAGGAATTGGTTTCCTTAGGCCCCTCTTCTTTATTGGGGCCTCCTGCTGCATGCTCTCCAGCAGCATTCACACTGTTCAGCAGGTGGAGTTAGAAGAAGATGTGCTTCTTTTCATATATATTAACTATAGACAGGAACTAATCATAACATCCCTGGCCCATTATGGAAAACATTCCAATGGGGACAGGTTTCAGCAAACAGGATATGTTAAACATATACTGTATATATAAATAATCTTCTATATAGCCATGGGACATCTATTAAAGTTGAAATGGGGTATTGGGCACATGAGTACGGAGCAGACAACATATAAGCTGTATAGAATATTATAGTTTGATCTTGCACCGGGATATAAATAGGGTTCAAATTCCATCAATTGCTTTCCACAGAACTAAATTATAGAATGAAAACCTTTACACATTTAAATCAATTAGAACATTTATTGCCAAGAAATAGTTTATTAATAGGTGGTGGATGAGCAAACTTTTAGGGTTATGAGGTTTATAATGGTATGGGGGTTATGTTGTACAGGGTGATTGCAAGTTGAGAAGAAAAACTGCCTAGTAACAAAGCACACCTTGTATATCATTAGATTAATGTAAGAAAACTTGTACAGTTTTATTAGATCCTGGTAAAAAATTTCCCTTAAATAATAGGGTCCTTAGATAGTATGCTCCATTAAGGCAGGGACCCATGTGATCTCTAAAATGCTGCAGAAATGTGTAGGTGGTATATAAATACCAGAAAATAAAAAATAATTTACGTATAAAGTTCACATTGCCTGCACTTTCCAAAATTTGGCACCATGACTACTCTAAGAATGTTCTTTTACATGTACTAGACAAGAAATAGTTTGCCAGATTTATTTATTAGATTATTTTAACTTTTGCTGCTGCTGATCCTCTAAACAAAGTCAGAATTTTGGCCATATGGCCACTGGCATATGGGGACTGCTACAGGGACATCAAGGAGAATCATAAAAATCAAATTTCCTTTCCCTGCCTGCAGCTTGTTCCCTTCACTTGCACAGGAAACACCTCTATGGATAAAGCTGATAAGTCAGGTAGCTTGATTCCCTTTCATGTGGACAGCTGATTTTGTTTTTGATCTGTGTAAACAAAAATTTTTCAGATTTTCTGCAAATAAAAAGCCAAAAATGTAGTCACAAAACTGCAATCTTGAAAATTAATAATTCAGTCCTATAGTGTCTGAGGGTTTGGAAGGGCATTTTGATCACCGTAATTACCCCTGAGAGCACCTAGAGTGCTCTGTATATTCCCCCCCCCCACACACTTTTACAACCATCACTTTATTACAGGAGCGCCTTGTTAATCAGTCACTAATCGTCTGGATCTGGCTCACTTATCTTTGCAGATATTTCACTCTAGGGACCAATATATCTAAAAGAAAAACAAATATTACCATTTACTAAATTAAACAAATCTAAACACACAAAGAACGAAATCTTGAAGATTCATCCCATCTACTATTTCTCATGTTGTCATAATTTTTTTATGCCTCCTCCCTGCCGTACTTAGTATAAAAAAAATTCTCATTGTGTCGAGAGTAACACGCTCACTAATATATCATTGTGCATTCTCTCGTCTTAATAAGTGTAAAAGAATTTGTTCGGGATGCTACTTTAATTACATCTACTTGTTATCCCGCTTGTAAATAAATAAGTAATTAGTCATTTAATAACATGATTCATTTTGCTTTCTTACAGCTATATCCAAAATAACATGGAAAGGCTGTTACAACCCCAGTAATGAAATTGCTTTTTATTTCTTTGCGTGCCATACGTTGGTGTGGAACTGTAGCTTTCCCTAGAATAATTGCTTCTCTTTGAGAAATTACTGTATACTGATATTGGAAATCCACAATTCTAGAGCAATTCTGCAAAATGTTATTAAGTGCTTTTCCCCCAGAAGATTTCAAGTAATTAATCAAAACTGTTTTATACAAACATGAGTAGTTTCAAAAATATCTGGGTTTTCTGAAGAAAAAAATGAGACTGAATAGCTATTGCTGTATAAACAGTTATCTATTTTGGTATAATGAAAGGTGCAAATATTTTCAGTCTGATTACTTTCTAAGAGAACAAAAACTCAGCTAAAGCAGTAGGGTAGATCTGTGTCTCTGAAGATGCCTCAGTAGCCCCCAATCTTTCTGCTGATTTACTGCACATGCGCTGTACTGTCCTCTGTACTGGCATCAAAATCTGGTCACGGCGTCAAAATCTGGTCACGGCGTCAAAATCTGGTTGCCGGCATTCTCAATACAAAGTGTCAAGCAAGTAGCAATTACAAACATTTTTAGCATAAAAAGTCTTTTTGCATAAAAATGTTATGCTCCCGGTTTTCCCGGCAACACTTTGAGACCTGTGTAAAATAATAAAGAAGAAAATCCACGTGAGTCCCAATGCTTGAGATCCAAGAAGCACAGTCCATACAAATTGTGTATAATTCCCACGTAAAAATTCAAATGATGACCAAAAAAATTAATGCCCAACCATCCAACCACAATGTGTGACCAGTGTACTGCTAAAAAAACTTGAATCGTTAAATTTTTATGCAAAAAGGCTTTTTATGCTAAAAAAGTTTTTACTTGCTACTTGTTTGGTACTTTATATTTAGTATTTAATTCACTCAATTAGGGGGTGAGTCACCAGAATCATGAGTCAATACTAAACATGTTTTTACTATCTGTTTGACACTTTGCATTTAAATGTTTAATTAACTGAATTAGTGGGTGGAGTCAACAAGATCATGTGTGATAGGTTGGATTATTTAACACTTTGCATTGGTGCAGTTTTGCATGTCTGATGAAGGGGTTTGCTCCCCAAATGTTACATCTCTACGAATAAAGTTGCAGGGGTTCGCCCCGCTTGGGGTACTAGTGTTTATACTCTTCCAGATTTTGGAGAGTGGCTTTTCTCTCTAGCCAACGACTGGGCCGACTTGTTGGAGAGGCAGTGTGAAAGTGGGTAATTGTGCTGTGCACTCATAAAGAAATGACCAGACTGTAGATTATAACCTTTTAAACAGTGAGTTCTGACGTCAGAATGCACCATTTATAACAGGGGCCCTGGCTGCTGAATTGGATGCTGATCACACCGACTCAAGCACCCCCTACCAACATTTTACTGTAGATTATAATGCATAATGAACTCCCTACTGAAATTTATAAAGATATCAAAAGTCACCTAGGAGTTATGGGACCTATATAAAATATGGTCACATAACTCCTCTGTGACTTATAATATCTTTGTAAATTACAGTAGGAGGTACATCATCCACAGATCTTTTTAGTTATCTTTTATGTGAAACAATAGCTTAATCACAATACTTAAAGCAGAGTTATTGGTATGTAAAATGTACTTTTGGTAAGTTTTATAGAGTTAAGATCTACAATATAATACAAAAAAGGACACTTGAGGGTTAAAGTATTATTATTATTATAATAATAAAATGTATTTATATAGCGCCAACATATATTGCAGCTCTGTATAAGTATAATCAATAATATTCTTGATGACTTTACTTAAAACATTACAAATATCATTTATTAAATGATGCAACATCCCCAAAGGCAGCACCAGATGCATGAGAGGTCATATACTTTATAATATTAGGTTATTACCTTCATGTTATAAATACACTTCTCAAGTGTGGATGGAGAATAATGTTTATATTTCATAATTCACTGTCAAATATTTTAAATAATAAATGAATGCAAAATACAACAAATGTCTATCAAAAGTCAGTCCATGTGATAATTACTTAAATTAGCCATTTCTATACAATAACCCTTTGTGGTGAAAAACCACTGTGTACATTTCATATGGCATGAAATTACATGGCATATATTTCTAAATATATGCACCAGAACTTATTTATGGTAGCGTATTTAACAAAGAGTGAAAATACAGTCAGTTCCACAGTTATCTATTTACTCGTATGGGATTTGAAGGAGCATATTTACCAAAGGTGGAAATAGAGTTTGTTTATTGCTACCTTTGAAAATAAATGAATGGTATAAGCAGAATGGAATGGTATGAGGAACTGTTATCCAGAATGCTTGGAACCTAGGGTTTCTGGGATTTGGAGCATCAAATAGGATTGTTTAGATATTAACATGTCTTAATGCAATTCGGTTACATTTAATTATCCTCCACTCATCCAAGAGGGTACAGGCCCCTCCCCTGCTGAAGTCCTTATCATAAAATGATTTATACCTATACCTATAAAACAAAGAGTAATTTATAAACTCCTCCTAATAACCTTCAAAGCCCTTCATTCCTCTCTATATGTTCCTGGCCGAAACCTCTGCTCCTCTCAGAGCAACTGCTTGGTTGCACCCCTGCCAGGGCTGCCATCAGAAATCCAGGCCTTCTGTACACCAAAATTATCAGGACCCCTCTGGGGGCCTAATAGTTGAAAACCAAAACGCAGCCAGGGGCCTTAATAGTTCAAGGTTCTTCATTTAAAAAAAAAAAACTATTTCCCAATGCATCTGCTGTACAAGCCTGCTTACATAAGCTGCACAATATCATTAAAAATACATACATAAAAAGTGATCAAAAAATATATAATAAAAATAGTGATATTTTTTTCACACTGCAATTTGTATCCCTCCAGGTAACACAGGGATGGGGGTGGCCTTGGCCAATCAGTGGGAGTGGGCTAGGCCAATTTGGGATGGGGGCAGGTTGAGTAACTTGGCTTGGTAAAGAAGTAAAAGCCTTCATGCAGTCCTGGTGCGGGCACAGTGAATTTGGCTGCGTGCGTGTGGGGTGGTTAATCCAAGTAACTGAAGCACAGCGGGCCTCCCTCAAGATCCAAAACCCACAAAGTATGGGACAACTACCCCCCCCCAATGATGGCCCTGTCCCACGCTACTACTGCTGTTTCCCATATCAAACCCTTCTCTCTTGTGACTCCTTATATTTGGAATCCCATTCCTGAATTTCTCTAGAGAGAATCCTGCCTTCAGTGTTTTTAAACAAAACACCTGGATAACACCTGAACTTGCAGTGTAAACTGTAACCTACAGTGCTTTGATACCCCTCCAAATTGTTACCCTCCCTTTTAGTCTGTAAGCCCTACGGGGTAGGATCCTCCAGCCTTTTATTTCCTTGACACTGAACACTTAGGGGCAGATTTACTAAATTCACATGAAGGATTTGAAGTTCGATCGAATTTTCAAAAAGATTTGAATTTGTTTTTGAAGAGCACTTTGACCAGTGAATTTTGAAAATTCGAATGAATCGAATGATTCAAATAAAAATCTATTTGAATATTCGACTATTCGACAGTCGAATTACTTCCCCTTTAAATTTTTATTCGACTGTCTAGTTCGCCAGATCAAAGCTACGGAATTGGATTTCATTATTTTTGATTGAATAAAAAAATTTGATCGAATGGTTAAAATAGTTGGAATCGATCAATTCGAACGATTTTATCGATTTTTATCGAATATTTTCTATTCGATCGTTCGACCAATCAAATTTAGGTAAAATCCTTCAAATTCGATAATCGAATTCGAAGGATTTTACTTCCCACATTATTCCCATGGTCGAATCTGCCCCATAATCTGTATTGTAATTATATTTTATATTTGTGTGAATTGTATTTCTAATAATGCACTTATTGTTACTTAATATTTCAATGACCCCATGCTTATTATTACTAATTTTTTTTTTTTGCTGTACAGTGCTCTGCCCTCAATGAGCGCCACAAATAAAAATATACATACGTACATACATTTATATACAGGTTTTGCTAATTAAAAGGATGAAAAAGAAAACCATATGTGGACAACCATAAATGGATTCTATAGGAAGTGGCCTTCCTATATTTCTGAGCTTTCTGGATAATAGGCTTTCCATTGAAAGATCCCGTACCTGTAATAAAATATAAAAGGGTTTATGTATGTGATGACAGTATCCTTTTAAGAACAAATAAATATTCTTTAATATAATCAAATGGTCACCTCAACAACCCAACTAAGTCTTGCAGCATTAGTCTTCCATAAAGAGTATTATTGACAGATCTGCCACTGAATATTTGATGGTATTTATTTCTAAAGAAACAAAAAAGGTTAATAACAACAGCAGTTTGTGCATGTGCAGAAATTGCTGTTAAAACATTTATACAGTAGATGTTCCTGCTTGTAATCTATATCTCCTGTTGGGTGAGAAGAGTGAAGCGAAACATGAGATTAATGAAAAAATCAATAGGACTTTCTGCATTTTCACTAAATAAAAGTCTATTTTGATTAGCAGCTATAGTATATAATAATGGATATTCTTTTTTTTAAAAGTGTAGATTCTGCTAATTAACAGTTTTAAACAATAAAGCATCTTTATATAGTCTGAAGTCAGAAGAAAAGTGGGGTGGTTTTAGAGTTCTAGCACAATAGCATGTCAGTGATTAAACACTGGGAGCCTGTAGAAACTCTGCCCCACAAAAAAACTGCTATCCAAACAGATACTTACAACAACAATCAATATAAATAAATATGTCATGCATATTATTATATACAGTACAAGTATGGGATCTGTTTTTTGGAAACCCGTTATCTAGAAAGCTCTGGATTATATGGTTTGTGTGAAAGAGTGGAGATGTGTGTATGCTGGGTTTTTAATTTGGAGGGGTTGAACTTGATGGACTCTGTCTTTTTTCAACCCAATTTAACTATGTAACTATGTAACTATGGAAAAGCTGCCTCCCATAGACTCAAATTTAATCAAATAACCCAAATTTATAAAATGATTTCCTTTTTCTCTGTAATAATAAAACAGTAGCTTGTATTTGATCCAAACTAAGATAATGAATCCTTATTGGAATCAGAACTATCCTATTGGGTTCATTTCATGTTTGCATGATTTTCTAGTAGACTTAAGGTATGAAGATTCAAATTATAGAAAGACCCCAGGTCCATACATGTATTATCAATATGCATAACTACTAATTCCTTCTAAACCAATTCTGGAAATTATTTTTCAGTAATTTTAAACTTTTCCTTTCACAGTAGAGTATCTAGTTTTAAAAACTAGAAAAGACAAAATTAGGTAATTTTCAAGTTTTTATTTCCCTTTACATTTTCATATGCTTCTCCTGAGTACATTCATCAGTCATCTGTTGCAGCTGACCATTGTACATTTTTACATGGCTGCAGTAGGGAAATTAGATTGCAGAGTCCCTGTTTCCTTTCAACTTAAATGAGAACTACACCCCCTAACAATGCAGATCTCTATGAACATATACTGCCTAAACCTCTTTTATGTAAAACTGTGCTTCATGCAAATAAACAATTTCCATATGCTATTTAGTACAATTTTGGTATGATTCTTTAATATGACACTTTATATGATATAAACTGTATGTATAAATCTGTTGTTTAGGTATTCATTTTGTGGGTATAGTCTTCCTTTAAGCAGTGTGGGATACGTTGAAACGATATATTGAGATTTATAGTGTAAATAAATTTAAATATAACTAAAGATTATCAAACAAATATGCTATAAATGCTACACATTATATTTTCGGTTTCTTTACCAGTCCAAGTCTACCACAGCCTTTAAGCAGTGAAGATTGGTATCTCTGAAGATGCATGAAATCACTCCCCATCTTTATATCTGCACATGCTCTCAGCTGCTGTCACTTACATGAGCAGTTGACAGTCTACATACAATATACATTTCCAGTACAAGGCTGATTAGTAATTAATTCAGATTCATAATACATGAGAGCATAGAAAACATTACATTCATAGGAATTAATTAATAATCAGCCCAGTTGCATTGGCTTCAATGGAACGCTTAGGAATTAACACTTCTCAATTGTGATGGGCGACTTTGTCCCGTTTTGCAGAAAAATTCACGAATCTCCCGTAAAAATTCATGAAACGGCGAAAAATTAGCGAAACGACATCGGTGTCTCGTTTTGGTGCTGGCATCCGTCTTTGGACACCGGCGAAAATTCGCCCATTGCTATTTCTCAGTGAATGCCATATTCATCACCACATTAACCTTTGTACTAGCAGTGTATATAGGGTTGCCACCTGGCCACTATTTTACTGGCCTGGCCGGTAATTTTGATGGTTGATCCCAATGTTATTAATAGGAAAAAAATATAAATATACAGGAAAGCCGTTATTTTTTCCAAGAAAAGGCGGCAACCCTAAGGGGCAGATTTACTAAATTCACATGAATAATTAGAAGTTCGATAGAAATTTTATTTGAATTCGAATCTTCGAATATGCAAATTAGGCAAATTCGACCATTGAATAGTCGAATTCGAATAATTTGAATAAAATTTTATTCGAATATTCGACTATTCTATAGTCGAATGACTTCCCCTTTAAATTTTTATTCGACGACCTACTTCGCCAGAACCAAGCTACCGAATTGGGAATCATTAATTTTGATCGAATAAAAAAAATTTGTTCAATCGATTAAATCGTTCAAATCGATCGATTTGAACGATTGATCGATCTAATTTTTCCTATTTGATCGTTCGATCGATCAAATTGCGGTAATTCTTCGAATTCAAAGGATTTTACTTCCCTTTTATTCATATGGTCGAATTTCGAATTTTTTTTAATTCAAAATTCGACCAATGATAAATCTGCCCCTAAGTGTATATGTGCCTTCACTTGGCTGCTATCCAGGTATCTACTCCACTAGATATAAACAAGTACCTTGATGGGATTTAGCAAGATACTGACACTGGCACAGTTTGTCCATTTCTAGTTTTTGGTCTGATTCTCTCCCCAGAACATGGTTATTGAGATCATAGTGTTTGCAAGTGATCTTCACATTTCAGTTTAATTCTAAGTGCAAAGTATTAATTTGTTATACAAAAGATGGACCAAAGGAAGAGTTAACGGCACAATACAAGTAAAGCAATTAAATTGCCTATTTACTTTGTAAATATTTCCTGTTTCCCATTTGCTTTGGTAATGTGTCCCACACCTATGACATGTCAAATATTGTGATTGCTAACAGTAAACTGACACAACATTGAGTTAAATACAGCCATAACTTTCCTATTAAAGTACACTGCATACAGACCTCCTAACTGGATGCCTTGCCTTATGCTCACGACAGACAAAGCCTAACACAGGCATTGAAGATAAGAGGGAGTGAGATGTGCATTTTTACATTGATAACAGTATGTAGCTCTATGATCTTATTTGAAAATCCATTTGAATGGAGTAATAATGCACCATAGGCCCATTCTATGGAAAAAGTTAAGCCACGTTTTCCTAGAAAGATACCCAAGAAGGAGAACTGTTAACTAGAATTCAATAGCTGTATTTATTTAGATGAACCTATATACTGTAGATGTTTAATTGCTGCTTGGCCTGCAAGTTTAGTGTAAGAGAGTCTCACAATGAATCTATTTTCTTCCCCATAATATCCACAACGCGTACAAATTTGTATTTATTCCTAACTTCTATTAAACATATGGCAGAAATATATCTCCTATTTAGTTTCAAGTATTCAAAGGCTGGCTTGCTGAATGCATCTGGCTGTTTGGCTAATGACCCATGGAAATAAGCAACTGTTTAAGTAAAATGTACTATGAAAAAGCTTTTACCAAACACCATTTTAATATTTTAAATAGATTTTCCATTGCAGCCTCTTTCTAACTGGATTAGGTCTTTGATGTGTTCTGACAGTGCTGTTGTTAGAACTACTCCATTAACTTTTGTCTGTCTTCTTGTTTTGCTGGGTATCCAGCATAACACCCTTATATTTCATAATTTGTATTGCTATCAGTGCTGATTTGTAAATGTGCAAATTATAATTAACAACGGCCACAAGTTCTATTAAATATTAAATCATTCTTGCAGCTAATATTTTCCACAGCAGATGGAGCCCTGTAGTATGCAAATTGAGGATTTCTGAATTGGCTGATGTCTTTTAGCCTGTAAAATTCTCTTATGCTATTTCCTTTCTGTTTCCTTTAACATATAGATTGTTATTTATTCACTGCAGAGCCTTATTTCCTCAATAAGAATTTCATGGACTGTTGCATTTTAACATTGTGGTTTTGTTTCACCTCATTATAGTGCCTTAATCACTTCGCGAGATACCATGTATAAATGGCCATTATTTATATTGCTGCAGTAGTCTGGTGATATGGAGCATTTTGTCATCTTTCCATAGGTTTAGAGTAAATCGCTAGCTTTTAACAGCTCAGAGAATTGCCTAATTTGAAATACGCTATATTTTTTATGATTGTAGAAGCAGAAGGAAAAAGAAAGTGTGAGCGTGTGTTTTTTTTTTTCAAGTTAGGTGATGAATATTCCAATAAATGTTATCAAGTAGTGCAGAAAAAAAAAATAAATGGCAAATATATGAGAAAAGTAAAAATATAAATGTGTGGAGCGTTGAGCAAATACCTGGAGGAGAGGAGGGAAATCAGATTGTTGCAATGAAAGAAGAAACTGTGATAGATAATTTGAACTCTCATATTTTATATTTTAATATGTTATATACAATTTGTATCTTTTTTGTGTTTTATGGAGCAGGGCTTTATTAAATAACACCACAACCAAAACACTCTCTATCAATCTTATCATTCAGAAGTGGCACAAGGATAAAACAGTCACGGAAATACATACTGCTAAACATTTACAGCAATGTGAGTTCCAGCCAAACAACTTATTTAATTGTAATGAAGCATCTTGCTGCATTTGTAACAGGCAGATCAGGACTATGCAGAGTTTTTGTTTTATATATTTTCAGAAATGACCTGGTACGTTTCAAGTGTATGCCTCTATAACAACTTGCTCTCAGAGTTATAAACAAAGGGCCTTGTGCCATAGACCCAAATCTATCCAAAAACTGATAATGCTATTGAGTATAAATAAAAAAAGTGAAAATACTTATACATACATACATATGTTATCGGTTTCTTCATTCTTTTCTCTGTATACAGAAAATACAGGTATGGGACCTGTTAACCAGAATACTCGGGACCTGGGGTTTTCCTGGATAAGGAATCATACTGTAATTTGGATCTTCATTCCTTAAAGGGGTAGTTCACATTAGAGTTAACTTTTAGTATGATGTAGAGAGTGATATTCTGAGACAATTTGCATTCGGTTTTCATTTTTTATTATTTATGGTTTTTAAGTTATTTTGCTTTTTATTCAGCAGCTCTTCAATTTGCATTGTAAAAAATATGGTAGCTAGGGTCCAGTTTATCATAGCAACCGTGCAATAATTTGAATAAGAGACTGGAATATGTATAGGAGAGGACCTTAGTAGAAAGATGAGCAATAAAATGTAGCAGTAATAATGTGTGTAGCCTTACAGAGCATTTGCTTTTTAGATGGGGGTCAGCAACGCCCATCTGAAAGCTGGAAAGAGCAAGAAAAAGGCAAATAATTATAAAAGTATAAAAAATAAATAATGAAAACCAATGGAAAAGTTACTTAGAATTGGTCATTCTATTACATACTAAAAGTTTACTTTGAAGTGAACCACCCCTTTAAGTCTACTAAAAAATTATTTACAACTGGATGTTTTGCCTCTAGTAAGGATTCATTATATCTTAATTGGAATCAAGTACAAAGTACTGGTTTATTATTAAAGAGAAAAAGGAAGTCATTTAAGAAATATATAATTATTTGAATAAAATGGAATCTATGGGGGGTGGCCTTCCTGTAATCCAGAGATTACAGCCGTTTTGCGAATTTTTCACCTTTTCGCAAACACCCCAGATTCAAAGTCACTACTGGCAGCACCCAAGTAGCTGAGGTCCAGGCCCAAAGCCAAAGGTGGCTGTTACAGACATATAGCACACTGTCTGCAGTTCAGAATTGCCTTATGTGATAATAACTATAGTTTTTGATTCATGGTTGACTGTGAGTTTATCGGGTCATTCTCAGACAACAATTTCTAATACAAAGGCTTGTAAAGTGTTTAGCTAGGGATTTTGAAGACAAGATTTAAGAAAATGGACCACAGACCACCATTAAATGCAGTCCTCAGCCCATGAAAATCAGATACTGGGGCATGTTTACTAACACTGGGGATAAATATCTGGAGAGATTTCTGGAGCCCATAGCAACCAATCAGATCTTTGCTTTTGTTTTCTAACTTATAGGTGACTGTTTAAATCTAATTGCTTATCTCCAATGTTAGTAAACATGCCCCACTATTCCAAAGGGAAACCTTTGGAATACATATGTCCTACACCATAATGTAAGTGTCTCTTTTTTTCCATAAATGGCTTAAAGTCACCCATAAACTTTTTTATATAATGATCAAGCTAATGTGCAGTATCTTGTGCTCTCATACTTTTACTCAACAAGAAAGCTCAATAGTAATGAATAGAATTATTCCATGGTGCAGGGGTGAAAAATTAGCACTCCTTTCACAATGCTAAAATTTCTTGCATTACATAGAACACAAGTATTTATTCCCCCTTTAAATGTTATCTTAAGGTGCAATGGCTCTTGAATGAGCATCTTTTTTGTTGGACAGAAAATTTTCAGCATTTGCAGACTGAGGCCACTGAGCACTTAGGACTAGTTTCAGGTCCATTATCTTGTTTGAAAAGCTCTTTTGTGTTCATAGCTGCATATTCATTTCATGTCTATGGACTCCAATTTCGAGCCATGAAAAACAGACTCAAGCAACTGTTCAATTAACTTATATTGATGCTAAATAAATAGCTGCAAGTGTGAAAAAAATCCCCTTTCATTCCAGATATATCTCTTAAAGTCTGATTGAAATACACCCATAGGATGTTATTTCACACATCAGCTATTTATATCACATTGCATACCTCATAATATTATCACATTATTCAATATGCATTAAGTTTATGCAATTACCACAAATAGATATTTCAAGAAAACATACTCCTGTATGTCAGATTCCAGAATGCTACATAATAACGGCATCAAATGCACAAGAAAAAAAAAGCATTTTCTTAGATGTAGAGTTTATGATCACCAAAGATTTTCAGCACAATTGCATCCAATTCTCATTGAAGCTCATGCGTAACCTTGTGCATTTTAGCTCATTGCCTGCAACTGGGTGAGACACATCACCACCACATGGCTGCAATTACACTGTAATGTTGGTAAAATATTGCACTGTGGGTAAGCAAACATAGCAACTTGAATCAGATGCATATTCCACACTATGGTTCCGTCTCTAAAACTGGAGGCCCATTCATCAATATTCTCATATCAGTGGTCTTAGTTGTTTTTAAAACTACAAACTGATTTTTGCAAAAAAAAAAAAAAAAAATCACACTTAATTTATTAAAAGATCAAAATTTAAAAAACACAAATGACAAAAAAAAATGATCTGAATAAAGATATGAAAACCTGTCAAACCACAATTTTTTTTTAGTTTTTTGAAAAATTAGTAATTATGTTTAAAAGAAGGTCCTGTAGGATCAGAGCAGCTCCCTTAGACTTCTATAGGACCTTGACTGCCGAAGTTTTGTATTTGATTTTTTTACACTTTATAAATCTCAAATTTGTAGACTTTTAGGGAAAAATTATGAATTTTAAAGAGACAAAATGTGATTTTTGAAAAGTAGAAAATCAAATGCTAGTAACTTGGCCCCTTAGTGGCATAAATACTTTGGCTTTTGCTCAGGTACAGTATGTGCATTCCTCCCCCCACTTTGGACTTGAAAAGCCTCCTTACATTACACTGCTCATATTGATCTGTCGTTGCTTCGGTTGGTTTAATGGGGGGGCAGGCCTGGATGCGATTGTACCCCCTGCACCACTGATTGTTTTGCCATTGTCTACTAAAGTATTTATTTCTGGACAAGGCACAGACCCACTGGCAAGGGTGCAGTAACTAAACTGATCCACTACTTTACTATACTGATGCAGCAATGGGAAATAAGAATAAGTAAGACCAGCATGGTTTCAAGTACTACTGCACATGCTCTGTCTCTTTCATAATCTTTTGAATATTATTAATCATACTGTCAGGCAAAATGATTAATGTTACACAAATGAGCAAGGGCAGCTGCGACATGCACAGTAGTGCTTGAAGCTACACCGTCAGATTATAATGAAGGCTAGGGATGGCTAGCCAAAAGCAAAATTCTTATTTTTATTAGTATAACTTGCTTATGAAAAGTCAAAGAAACTGTAAAACATTGTGTGGGACAGGAACAGGGGGTAGGCATTGCCTGGGGAAATGATATGCTCTGATTAGCTTCGTCTTGAAAGGTCCAGCTACTCCTTGCCTCACTTTACTATGGAAATATCAACATGTTCCTAATAACCATTAGTCTGCATACACTTAGGGGCACATTTACTAAAGGTCGAATTGATTCGAAGTGAAAATTCAAATCAAATTCGAATTAAAGAAATTCTAAAATCTAATTTATTTTGGGCTTATTCGACTATCGAATAACCCAAAATTAGATTTGAATTGGTCAAATTCGAAAATTCAAATTCGATTGTCGAAGTACTGGCCCTTTAAAAAAAAAAAATCGATATAATAATTCAGCAGATTAAAATTACTAAATTGCTACATATCTATATGGGAAGCTCCCATAGGATTCTTCCAAGTTTTTTTGATCGAAAAAAAAAATTCGATTGAATGCTTAATGGGAAACTGTCATGGGTTTTTAAAAACACATCAGTTAATAGTGATGCTCCAGTAGACTTCTGCACTGAAATCCATTTCTCAAAAGAGTAAACAGAATTTTTTTATATTCAGTTTTGAAATCTGACATGGAACTAGCCATTTTGTCAATTTCCCAGCTGCCCCGGTCATGTGACTTGTGCCAGCACTTTAGGAGGAAATTGTTTTCTGGCAGGCTGTTGTTTTTCCTTCTCAATGTAACTGAATAGTACACAGTGGGACATGGGTTTTACTATTGAGACTGTTGGGTGGGGGAAAGGGAGGGGGTGATATCACTCCAACTTGCAGTACAGCAGTAAAGAGTGATTTAAGTTTATCAGAGCACATGACTTGGGGCAGCTGGGAAATTGACAATATGTCTAGCCCCATGTCAGATTTCAAAATGAAATATAAAAAAATCTGTTTGCTCTTTTGATAAATGGATTTCAATGCAGAAATTCTTCTGGAACAGCACTATACATTTTGAAAAAAATTTTTTTTCCCCATGACAGGATCCCTTTAAAATCGTTTGAATCGATCAATCGGAACAATTTTATCGATCAAATTTTTTATATTCAATCGTTCGATAAATCGTATTGCGTTAAAACCCCTCGAATTCGAAATTCGAATTTGAAGGGTTTTAACTCGACCAAAATGTAATTAGTAAATGTGCCCCTTAATTTTCATGACTTAGTTGATGCAGGTTTAGCGCTGCCTGTATTGGTGAAAGGACCAGTAATACCACAAAATGGATGGAATTAGTATGTGTTTACATATAATGTGTTTATATATAATGTGCTATTACCATCAGGATTAGTGATGGGCGAATCTCCCGCGATTCGCTTCGCCGAAAAATTTGCGAATTTCCAGAGAAATTCGAGAATCGGCAAAAAATTCGCGAAACGAGTCGCGGGACGCTTTTGACGCGCGTCGAATTTATTCGCCAGCGGCGAATCGCGGGAATTCGCCGCGAATTCGACCCTGGTGAATAAATTTGGCCATCACTAATCAGGATGTTTGCTTCAGAAATACTGTTATAGTTTATATAAATAGAGCTACAGTGTAGATGTGGGGGAAGCAATTCAGCCTTAATGGGGCAATTGATAACAGATTACATAGCTGATAACAGAAAACAGCTCATTAGAATATAGTGGGTTTAGTTCTTCCATAGGAGGATACATTGGGGCAAATTCACTAAGTGGTGAAAATGCCTTCACTAACGTTCACCGCACTTCACCAGGCGAATTTTCGCCAGCGATACGCAAATTCACTACAGTGTGAAGTTACACTCAGGTCGGCGAATGGTAGTGTAGTTGTGCTAGTGTTACTTCGCCAGGCAAAGCGCATTTACGATAGCAATGCCTAATTTGCATACGGTGCGAATTTCAAAGTGTAATAGAGGTATGTTACAGCTACATTTCACTACACAAGCCCAGGAAACCTTTAATAAATAAAATAAAGTTGTCCTATTGCCCTAAACATGTGCCCACTGTATAGTTGCCATATGTTAGGAAATGTAGAGGGGAAGGAGGGTAACCCCCAACCCCCAAAAATATTTTGCTCTTTTTCAGACTATTACCCTACAAAGGGTAAAACACGCCAGCATTTTTTTTGGACTTCCATTTTTTTTTTCCAAACTCCTATCTATTGTATGGAACTTCGCCAAGTCTGACCTGGCAAAGTAACGTCTAGCGTAAGTGGTAATGTTCAGTAAAATGGTAATCTTAGTGAATTTGCGTAATTACCAAATACATAGCAAATACTTGAATGAAATATATTCTGTCTGCTTGAGTATCATTATTCAGAGAAGGTTCATAAAATGTCTTTGAGCTTTGGTTTTTATACAGTCTTGATTTCATTTCTAGTTAGAATAGTCTTGCTTTCATGTTCTTGGTGTCATGAACTGTCAACTTGATACATAGAAATTTCCTTTCCTTTGTCCTGCATGTCAGATAATAATATCAAGAACATACGTACATCGGGAATCAGTATTAGAGAATTCAGACGCTTTGGTAATCCACGGAATGAGACTGGCAATTCGGCAACTTTCGGGAGTTTTGGCACATGTCCAGTTGTCACTAGACATCAAATAGCTTCAACTGCACAAGCGCTGCTATGTTGGTCTCATTCTGAAGATTACTGAAGCGGCTGAAGATGCCACCCATGAGCTCCGATGCCTGAATCTGCACAGAGGAGTAAGTAAAAAGTTTCACTGTGAAAATTATGCCCATAGACTCCAATGGGTGAAAAAAATTGTTGTGTGTCAAAAAAAAATTGTCATGCATCCAAAATGTTTATTTCATATACTTCAAAGCATTTCAGCATTTTTTTCCGTTTTGTGAATTTTCAACTAAGCTAAATCGGTCATATTTGCCCATCACTACTGAAGACATTTTTGGTCAAATTTGATGAACCAAAGCAGAGATAATGTACATCAAATTGTAGTAGGTAAACTGAAGAGAACATCTATAACAGATAATGTGAAATTGGACAATGTAAGACTTTTATCATTACATAAGAGAAGACTTCTTTAAGAAATGGGGTAGACATTGCCTAAAATATATCACCCCCAATAATTAATTTTTTTGTCCCAGTGTATAATCATGAATTTATCCGCATTGACTCTCATTTGCCATATTGCTGGCCCGTCCTCCAGTTTCTTCAAATCACTCTGCAAAGGGCCTACAAAGATGTACCATGTTACTTTTGTTGACGTTAATGTGCTGGCTGACATCATAAGCTGTTACAAGCTATTCTACCCAGAATGTTCATAGTATAATAGAAAAACAGACCAACTGACAGTGTATGCTCACATAGATCCAATAGCTCATGCATATGATTTGATGCAAGGATATTTTAGTGAGTACCCAATTCACTGTAAAGAAAATGTCGTACATTTAGATGCCGAAAACCCATGAATACACAAACAGAATGATGAGCTATTTTATTAGGAAATATAGTAAGTGTCTTCCAGTTACAGCCAAATAAGATCATTAAAAATTAGGAGGAAATGCTTATATTATATATGCCTACATCTTGAAATAATTATTTCCAAGATATAGTTAGTTACTGAATTCACAATTATTTAAACAAGCAAGTTCAAGTTTAAACACCATGCTAAAATCTTACAATTTGAAGTGATTTCTTATATCATTTTTGTTGCTGCAGACTAAAAAATTAAATTCCAGTAATAAAACTGCATTTTGTATTACGATGTAAAGACTTGACTGTGTAATTTGAAATGGTAAATGCACTCATTTAATGTAACACATTATTTTGCATAGCTAATATCACTATAATTAGTCATAGTTCTTATAATTTATTGGAAAAGATGCTCATACCCTCTAGTGTACAACAATGATGGATGTTGGGAACACAACTTCAAAATTAGGAATCAAGAAAATTAGTAACAGTTGGAGAATTAGCATGTAAATCAATAATACCTGTCCCTGCTGTACTTTTAAATGAGTTTTACTATTTCCATATGCATAAGCACATCTTATTTACCGGTTTGTCATGTCCGCATGGATCATTCAGAAACAAAGAAGTTAGTGCCTGTAGTTCTTATATATATTTGGGACCACTGTGCTTTGAATTCTGGTCCTAGTTAGACTAACAGTTTAATAAGCTGAGTTGTGGTATACCCAGAGAAAGATAATGTGGTTTTAAAATTGTTAATACCATCAAAACCTTAGAAACTGTGAAATAGTGAATTAACAATGCTATTATATTTGGTACTTCTTGATGTCACATGTCATATGACAACTTGAAACTGTTAGAGGCCTATTTATCAAAATTCACATTTGTGTAATTTTTGAATTATACAATAATCTCAAAATTAAAAAAAAAACGAATGTTTTTGATGATTTATTAAAAAATTCAATAATAAAAACTAGATTGAATAAAATTGTGGGAAAATACTCTGAATTCGAAAAACTCAAATAACTAGTTTACATTTTGATTAGGACAGCTCCCATTGACTTCTACGTGACCTTGCAAGCTTCAAAATTTTGTGTTCTGTATATAAAGAAATACGAACATTGATAAATAACTCCCCTTAGAGTAAAAAAAAAAAAAAAAGCACTTCTCCAAAACAGTAAAGATAAACATGTTCATAATCTCCTTGAAGGTCTTTGACCTGTACTACAGCACTTTGCCGATAGTCAAATAACTTTTTTGGTTGTGAAAAACACAATATGGAACATAAAAAAATGTAAATTAATTTAATTATCAAGTCCCATTTTTCCAAGAGGATATAATTTTAATTATAGTATATTTTGCCTCAATGATAAACCAACCAGGTCTAATCTCACATTACACATTCAAGCTGTAGACCATTCTTGACTTCACATTTGTCTTTAGAAGGCCTTGCTATTCACTCCAATTTGTATGTATTTAACTGAATAAGACTCTTTTGTTTGTATTAATCATACTCCCATTCCCCTTCTTGTTCAGTATCTTCCTTTTCATCTTCCTATCTCTTTTTGTTGATAAGTATCACTTGCAGTGGTCACTAAGGTAGGTGGAATGGCATCTCCTAAGGTTTGCCCAGTTGCTATTGTTTAGATGGTGGTTTTTCTACATTTTCTACATATCCATATTCTGTCTTGTTAATCTATCTTAACATGGATAGTATTAGGACACCCCCTGGAACAGATGATTTCACCTACTAAAAAAACAATATATATATATATATATTATATATATATATATATCTTCTGTCTTTTTGTGTGTGATGGGGTGTGCTGCAACTTTATTAAGTAAAGAGAATAATTAATGTTGGTACAAACTGAATTTCCTTGGGAATTAGTACCCTTATGCATGTTTACAGTCTGGAGAAGGATTTGCAAATAAATTAATATGCTACAGTCCCAATGCTGTCTAATTAAAAGGGCATCACATCTGATGAAACATGATATGTAAAAAAAGAAGAAAAAAACAGTTGGTATCCTATTAACACTTTTCTGCATAAACCAACATAATTTGTCATGAACTCCCTCATTTGCTGTTTCTTCACAAAGCAGATTAAGCTTATTTTTCATTTGGACAGTGTAAAATCAAGCCAGGTGTTTGGCAGCACCAGAGTGTTCAGGTGTAACTGTGCCAGTGATGGTACATTACTAGCAGCGTGGATGAAGAATGAGGCATGGAGAATCCTGGGACTGAGGTGCCTGGAGGCCTTTCCCTTTAGAGTGGTCCTGCTGACGAGACAGGTGTTATGTGAGAATGGAGACAACAAACTTTGTTTCCTGCAAAGTCAGCATTTTTTGCACCATGGAAATGACATTAACTGAATGTAAATGAGGGCAGGGAAAAATGTAATGCTTGCTTCTAGTTCCGCTTCTCTTGTGCAGCAACAACATTTATGAGTTACTTATCACAGGATATCAACAGAGTTAGTGACAGCAGATATCAGTGTTTTTGGATGGGTTCCTCATGTGGAATTGCCAACATGCATCATCACGTTTCCAAAAATATTTGATGCGAAAAATATTATAAAAATGTTGGCTAATTCGTTCTTTAAATGCAGTAGTGAAAATATCTGTTTGCATGCTCATGGCTGAAACAGTATGATATCATGCTAAAAATTTAAATTTTAATCCACCAAACTATATTATGCCAATTAGTAGCAGGCTAGCTTAACATATTGCCCTTTTTCAGTTTTCAGCCTCAGCCTCCTTAAAGTTTGTCTGTATCCTGTCCTGGCACTCTAGCACAGCCATCGCTAACTAGTGGCTCATGAGCAACATATTGCTCACTAAGCCCTCTGATGTTGCTCCCAATGGCCTCCAAAACTTTTGTAGACATTAAGACCATGTATACTACCAAACAGACCCACCTGTAGTCTTCCAGTACACATAGTGGCTACTAAATAACCACTTAAAACCTTTATTGATTTCCCATGCTTTTGTTGCCCTCCCCCCAACTTACATTTAAATGTGCCTCTACCATAAGGAATATGTACATCTCTGTAACTGAGCAAAAAGTTAGGAATATATGATAAATTCTAATAGATTTAAACTTATATATAGGCTACTGTAAATATGCATTACAAATAGCCCTGATCTACATTATGGTTACGATTTTTCACTTAGAAACCTAGTTACGTTATCCTGACTTCACTGCTGGACAACCTATAGCAGTAGTATGGGTGGTAATGCTTGGAACCCTATGGGGCTGATTAATTTTTTTCATGATTCAAACTTTCTAGTGCTAAAAATCTTGTATGTGAAGAATTAAAAAAAAAAATTCCACTTTTTATTACAATTATTACTATATATTAAACCACGAAAAACTGTAATGTAAAGGTACACCATCTAAAAGCAGTAGAGGCCATTTTGAAGTCAATAGGAGATGTTCTTTTTATTTTAAAATATTTAGTTTCTTCAAGGTTTTAGCATTTTTCGAAATTTTTTGATTGTAATCATTCTGCATTTTTATTTGCTCCCTCTTTAAAGTCTGGATCTCTTAATAAAAAAGTAGACATCTGTGCTTTTTTAAAATTTGAATTTAGTCATGCTTAAAAGACCAACTACACAATTAAAAATTTTGATAAACATTTTTATAGAAAAGGTGATAGAGCATCATCATACATTTTAGTACTTTACCACTAAAAGTCTAGTCTTGACTAGCCTAGAATGGTTGTAGTTTAAAGGTCAACATTGTCAGCGTCTGCCTTTTTTTGTCATGTCTTTACCTAATGCATTTTTTTTGGAAATGTACCTGGGTTTCAATTCCAAAATTAGTCACCCTCACCCCTATAAACACTATTTTTTTAGAGATGCGTCATGTGAAATACATTTTCTAGGTTTCAGTCTCTGGCTTGTGTCTCCACCTCACTTGTATCTGGTATAAAGCTGCTGTACAGTGTGCTGCTTAAAAATGCATGTTACATTGCAAACTCATGAATGCTACTTTGTGGTGGGATTGGCACCTTGATATTAGGAGAACTGTGAGAAGGGTTAAGGATCTAAGTAGTATATTAAAATGTAAAGGGTTACTGTGAAGCAGCCCCATGTCCTGTAACAAGATAATTATTAAAATTTCCTATGGGGCATTAGTTACCCAAATCTTCATAATCTTAGTTATAAATTGGATAGTTATAAACTATTCATAATCAAAATATTATTTTTAAAAGTCCCTTCATATGAACTCATGAGATGCACAGTTCCCATCTGTTGGTCTGTCACATTGCATTGGTTGGGGAAGACAAGAGAAATGCTGAGCTGCTTATGCTAAGAGGTGTGAGCTGGAAGCTCTTGAAACAAATGAGACATTGCTTGAAGCTCCAATTAACTTATAAAACACCAATAAAGTCTGTATTCATTTACTCATTACACCTTATCAAATGTTGTTGGCAAGAAGATTTCAGAGTGCTGTCTGCAAATAATGTATACAAATTAATAGATGGCCAAATTGTAAAAAAGTAGTGATTTCAAAACATCAAGTGGCTTTAACTGTGCTATGCCTATTCAATATGTATGTTAACACTATAGACTAATATCTTTAATAGGATCAAGTTCATTAAAAAGAAAAGCATCAGTATCTTTCTTGACCTAGTTTTTGTGTTGTTTCTTTTCACTCCTACTTCCTTCTCAATTTCATATCTAGACCCACATCTAGAGGGCAGGTTGACCTAATTTATACCTCCCTCTAATATAACCTTATTTTTTTCTCATAATCATTTCTTAATGTTGCAATTTCAATACAGTGTTTGAAACATAAGCATTTATAGTGCCTTTTTAAATTGATGTCGTGGATATTAGACTTTCTCTATTTCAGGGTGTGATGTCTCTAGTATTTCAACAATTTAGAAAATACTTTAAAAAGAAAACTTCACAGATATGCTTTTCTGTTGCATGATAATGGGGTTATTTTACGATGTAACACTTATTCCATAAATGGAGGGTATATGGGCAGCAGTTGACATAGAACACTTTAGGAGTGAGGTGTGTAGTGCTGTATGTATTGCAGAACCCTAGAGAGATTTGCTTGCAATGATATTGCTTAAAGAAACAGTTCAGTGTAAAAATAAAAACTGAGTAAATAGATAGGCTGTAGTGATGGGCGAAACGGCCGCGTTTCGCTTCGCCGAAAAATTAGCGAATTTCCAGGGAAATTCGCGAATTTTTCGCCGATTCGCGAAACCCCTGTTTTGCAAACTTTGGAGACAGGGGCACAGGGAATGTGCATTAAAACTAGCACTTCCATTATACTTAAATACACTATAACTTTGCCTTTAGAGTGCTTCCACATACCCCCTATTTTGTACATGATATTAAAGGGATACTGTCATGGGAAAACATGTTTTTTTCAAAACCCATCAGTTAATAGTGCTGCTATAACAGAATTCTGCACTGAAATCCATTTTTCATAAGAGGAAACAGATTTTTTTTATATTCAATTTTGAGATATGACATGGGGCTAGACATATTGTAAGTTTCCCAGCTTCTCCCAGTCATGTGACCTGTGCTCTGATAAACTTCAGTTACTATTTACTGCTGTACTGCAAGTTGGAGAGATATCACCCCCCTCCTTTTCCCCCCAGCAGCCAAAAGAGCAGTGGGAAGGTTACCAGATAACAGCTCCCTAACACAAGATAACAGCTGCCTGGTAGATCTAAGAACAGCACTCAATAGTAAAAGTCCCAGTGAGTGCAGGCACAAGCACTCCAGATAGCAGGTCCCATGCTTACACATGAAAAAACAAACAAATTGTATTTTTATGATTTGGGTGTTCTTTCTACTAATGCTAGTGATGGGCGAATCTCCCGAGATTCGCTTCGCCGAAAAATTTGCGAATTTCCAGAGAAATTTGCGAATCGGTGAAAAATTCGCGAAACGAGTCGTTTCCGACGCGCGTCGCTTCGTTTTCGGCTCATGTCGCGTCGTTTTCGGTGCGCATCGCGTATTTTTCGACGCGTGACTCGTTTTTCTTGCGAATTTTCGCAAAGCGAAATTTCGCTGGCGATTCGCGAATCGCGGGAATTCGCCGCGAATTCGCCCCTGGCGAATAAATTCGCCCATCACTAACTAATGCTAATTTTTAAAGAAGGCTGTGGTGGGTGGGAATTGGTATGCAGCATTTTAATTAATATTCTCATTTTTATTGTATATTTATTATAATGTTAAGATTGATCAATCTTTATTCAATGCAGTCTACTTACAGTGTTGGGATCCATATGCAAATGCATGTATACATTTTTAAGATATAAACATTTCTCTTCATATATTGTGTTGGTGTGCATTAAACTGCATTAAACTGAGAGATGTCTTTGGCAGTAGATGAGTTAAACACTTCCAGCTTAATACTTAATACACTAGTTTTCACTTAGAGAAGAAAAATATTTTGCTATAATGAGGTCATCTACATTAACATTTTTTGGCTCCTGTTCAGGAATTTGCAAACTTTGAACACCTCCATCAAACAAACACATGAAAAAGTCATGTAGGAATTTAAAGACAGAAATTATTGTTATTATACTAGGAAAGTGTTTAAAATGTGGTGAGCTTTAGAATATTCTCTCTCTTGATTTACGGTATTGTGTTTAATGTCATCTTTCTTACTAAATTTTTTTAAAAATAATATCTTGGCATCGAATATGAAATTTGTCAGCCTTCTTTAAAACTGTATTTCTTTACTCCCTGGTTGCAGTTTATGAAGCCTCATTAAATTAAGAAAAATAATTTAGAGAGAGGTGTTAAATAGCCTGCACATTTAAATTACATAAATGCAATTTCTGGATCAGGTATTATTACTAGGTTCCCAAAAGCACAAAATTACGGCGCATAAATACCAAACCTATTTCTTATTTTGTCACGTGTTAAAAATTCCTTATCCTGTGAACGCAATACACTTAGCAATATGAATATAGTAATAAAACAAAATAAATGTTGTTTTCTGTTTTTTGTGTTCCTCTTTCCTTCTTTCTTTGATCATGTTCCTAATGTTTTCTGATTTAGGGTAACGGTAGTTTTATAAATGGACACTTCTGACGCCTTGGGTTTCAAAATTGTGGCTGAAAAGCTTGTTTTAGTTATTTATTCCCATTTAATGTCCTTCTTATCCATTTGGATTCATTAACAAAAAATGGGGTAAGGCACGTAGTGCACAAAACAGTTGCAATTCATTATGATCTTACACTTTGTTCCATTCAATTTTGCTGGCTGAGGTGTAAATTTTAGCACTTTTAGAATTGAGCATAAACAATTGTGTCTCACACTTAGATGATGCCATTTACTGCTATAAAGGGAAACTTCCCTATGGGAAGGAGGTCGTTATGGTAATTTCAGATGGTATAATCTCTCATGTGACTGTCTTCGGTATGACAAGAAAGAAACTATCCCTACAGCATCTGTCAAATCCATCTGATGCTCACATTGCCTGCCTCAAAGGCTTCATTGGTTTCTTGTTGCTTGAGATGTCACAATCATTTATTTAATTCATAAAACTGCATATGCAAATTAGCTCTCAGGTAGTAATGACAAAAGCAGGTTGACAGAGATACTAAGCAGAAAGTACTACATAATGGTGGTTACTGGCTGAACATACTGGGATGTATAGGTCAGTAACAGTGGAAGATGGATACATAGAACTATCCTTGATCCTGCTGTTATCTTCACCCAGAACATGGTTTTGAGAAAAATTAGTACAGGCTTAAGCTTTGTATTTTCATGTAAAATGGAGGAAAAACCTAAATCAGCGGTTGTAAAACTGAGGTTTCACTGCAGTTTCCTTGTTGAATTATTGAACTCACAATGTTGCAGTAACCTCTACCATTATAAATATGAAATACTACTGTAACACCCACCACTGGTTTTGAGCCCCGGCGCATAAGCACAGGGCGTCGAAACGCCCGTGCACATCAAATTGGACGCTCGCACCAATGACCTCTAATTTGGATGCCTAGCTTCCTATTGGTCCCTGATGTGTCTGTCTTCCTCAGCCTGCTCCTGATTGGTTCCTGTTCCCTTAAATACCTTCCTCTTCCTCCTCACTTTGCCCAAGCTGGCTTCAGTTCCTACTGTTCCTGCTAAAGCCCTGTTTGTCCGAGTTTCCTGGTTTTGACCCTCTGCCTGTTTTCCTGACTTCTGAACCTTCGCTGCCTGAAACCGACCTCTGCCTGCATTTGACTACACCTTAGCCTGACCCCTTGGTACTTCGCTTCTCTGTAACCTGTCTTCTGGAACCGACCTTTGCCTGCACTTGACTACGCCTTGCCTGATTCCTTGATACCTCGTTCCTTGTAACTCGCCTGACTTCTCTACTACCTCCGCAGCAGAAAGCCCGGGGCCCCAAAAGGGCGTCGGTGAATACCGGAGCCGTAGAGAGGTTCCTGTTACCATCAGTTCTCCTGGATCAGCTACCTTCCTTCGGGATCCGAGGTAAACAGATTGTTACAGTTAGCTTGGGCCCAAAAGGATGGATCCCTCCCAAGCCGCTGGTCGTTCTTCCTCGTTGGAGACAGTCTTAGAGGCCCAAGCTAACTGTAAAAATTTGATGTGCACGGGCGTTTCCATGCCGGCGCCAACGTTGATGTGCGCCTGTGCTTATGCGCTGGGGCTCAAAACCAGTGGTGGGTGTTACAACTACTTTACCTATACTCTTTAGTTTTTCTTTGTATGTTTCCAATGTAAAGTCTCAGTTATGAAACAAGTTGGGGTTATTTACTCTGTAGAATAGGTGCTTAAGGGGGGATAACTATGTATAAATATATAAGGGGATCATATACTAATCACTCTGATGTTTTATTTACCAGTAGGTCCTTCCAGCAGACACAATTACATCCATTTAGATTGAAAGAAAGGAGGTCCCATCTTAATATTCAGAAAGGGCTCTTTACAGTGTTAGCTGTGAAGTTGCGGAACTTTCTCTCAGTTGTACCCTCAGATACTGTACATTAGATAGCAAGTAACACAATGCAGGGTTATTTAAATAGCTTTTGTCATCTAAGGCAACTTGGAGAAGCTACAAATGAGGGTTTTCACTAGTGATGGGCGAATCTTCCCCCGTTTCGCCGAAAAATTTTCGCTGGCGTTTCGCGAATTTATTCGCCAGCGGCAAAACGCGGGAATTCGCCGTGAATTCGCCTCTGGTGAATAAATTCGCCCATCACTAGTTTTCACCTATGTCTGGAGGATATACAATAAAAGGTTTACTTTGATGGATGGATGTATTTTTATGTTACTATGATTAGGAGATGAATACTTTTATATTTTTTATCTTGCTGCTCTGTTTTTTTAGCATTTCTAAAAATGTTAATCATCAACCAGCTTCTGACTGATTGCCCACAGGTTCCATTCTGTCTCAACAGGCCTAAAGGCTAATCCAGCAGATATGTTATTATAATCACAAAAGCCATGAATATCTTGTAAATTATATCCTTACAAATGGTGAGTAGTGATGTCATCAGTTATAAATGGTGAGAAGTGATGTAATTTTTTTCACATGACTAACTAAAACTTGTGTATTATAATAATGTACCTGTTGTTGCAAATATAAAGATATTAGAAGTTACCTCGGAGTTCCATGACCTGTATAAAAACACTCAGCCTTCGGCCTCATGTTTTTATATGGTCATGAAACTCATAACTTATAATATCCTTATAATTTACAAAAGGGGGTACTTTATTCACTATATATTATTATAGCTACCCTAACTGTAATAATACAATCTTCTTAGTAACTGCACTGGCCCATGCATAAATAATTGTTTCTTTTAAAAATACAGAAGAACCACCATTTTATGTTTTTAGGGGACCAGAAAAAAATGGTGTAAAATCCAGGAAAATGTAAAGTCAGGGAAATGTATTATGCATGATATATAGGTGAGACCACAAAACAACAATTTTTGTTATGGTGAGTTTCTTTTGTCTAAATGCATTAAAGTCAATAAGCGTTTTTTCTTATGGTGACTTTTTAGTACTAATACATTAAAGTAAATTGGCATTTTTTCTTGTGGCAACTTTTTTGTCTTGGTGACATTTTTGTTGCAGCAAATTTTTCTGTGGAAATTTTTTGCCTCAGTTGTGCAATAAAAATTTGCAGATGCCAAAATGTGGAATTTCGCTGCAAATCCATGGCTGGTGAAAAAAACACTAATTGGGAGGCAATGTGGAATCAAACGACTAGAAATATCTCACAAAATCCTATAAAATACCAGGTATGGGATCCATTATCCTAAAAACCATTATTCTGAAAGCTCTGAATTATGGAAAGGCCACAGACTCCATTTTATCCAAATAATCCATATTTTAAAAAAGTATTTACTTTTTCTCTGTAATAATAAAATAGTGCCTTGAATTTGATTCCAACTAAGCTATCATTAATCCTTACTGGAAGCAGAACCAGCCTCTTGGGTTTATTTAATGTTTACGATATTTTCTAGTAGATGTAAGGCAATAAGATCCAAATTGCTGAAAGATCCATTATCCAGAATACCCCAGGTCCCGAGCATTCTGGAGAACAGGTCCCATACCTGTATATATACAGTATATATACATTTTTATGTATATAAATGTGTGGGATCTGTTCTCTAGAATGTTCAGGACCTGGGGTATTCCGGATCATGGATCTTTCAGTAATTTGGATCTCATTTCCTTAAGTCTACATGTTTACCTGATTTTTTTGTAGACTTATGGTTCCGTATGAAGATCCAAATTACGGAAAGATCCCAGATCCCAAGCATTCTGGATAACTGGCCCCATACATTTACAGCAGTTTCATAACATAAAAACAGCAATGGGCCATATTCATCTCACACAAATTAAAACCATAGTTTTATTTTGTTCACACAGCACAACCAATCACTTGAAGTGCCTTTGGAAAGTTTATGTCCCATAACGTAAAATATACATACTTCAGATCTACTTATCTATTCACTCTGGTATAAACCCTGAAGAAAACAGTTGTTTTTTCAGCTCTAGTATTAATGTGTATACATTAAATGTTAAAAAAAATATATAAAAAATGTATTTTCTGGAACTAAAAACAAACCAGGCCGAATAGCATTATGAATTAAATTGCCATGGATTGAGAACAAAAAAGAGCTGTAAAAAAAAGTAGCAGTTGGTTTGAGGCTACGTGCATACGGTTATTTATTTGTAATCACTGTACCATTAGCTATAATTGCAATGCTAATTTACCAGCACGGATTTTTACTTTACATTAGTTTGCTTTTCCCTAGATAGGGATACTAATACAACAATCTGATTCTGAGAGAAATCTCCAGTATATAAAAACAGTAAATGCATGTTCTAAGCTATTCCTAAATAACAGGAATAACAGGGTCTTTAGAATTACAGAGACTAAGTAACAAAAGCAGCAGAGCTTGTATAACAACTGTATTGTCTCTGGCTATTATAGGGGAGTTACTGTAGACATGGGGGTAAATCAGTTATGGAGGTACAAGCTGTCATTAGTAGGCAGCAATTCCAGGGTTGTGGGAAATGATGAGCAAGGTTTACATTTAGCTTCTTACCTTAGGACTGAAGTACAGCATTGATCTGCAAGGCATTTAGCCTAGCAAGTGGAACCACCCCTGAATAGCAGCCCAGCAGCCTACATTTCTTTAGCACTTTCCCACCGCCTGTATCTTCTACCCAGTGGTCCCAAGCATGCTGGTTAGCCATCACACAGCAATCACCAGCATTACTGGCACATTAATGGGTAACTCCACAAAGTTTTAAACATTTTTGCAATTCCCAAAATTACCGCAAAATTCAAATTAAAAAAATTCTAATTTTATTCGAAAATTCACTTTGACCCTTAGTAAATGTGCACCTTAACAAGAACATTTGCTGTCATTTTGGTGAATATTTTTTAAAGTTCTTGAGTTGTTTTATTTGAGATTTCACAAGAGATTGAGAGCGGGGAACTATATGGTAACTCAGATTCTTTGAAATGAAACTACTTTGAGGGACAATCACATTGGATTCCTTCTGAGCTAAATATATTGTAATGTTTTGTAATGATCTCATTACACACTCCAGCAATTGTTCTGTGAGGCCAAATCAAATAATCCAGGGCAAAGGTTCCAGCTTCTTGGTTCCTGTTCCATCAATGCTATCAAACGAAAATACAAATTGTAATTGGGACCATGATGATAAGATGGATATTGCAGCTGGTAATATTGGCATATCTTTTTTATGTAAGTACAATAAGCAAGAAGGCAATAGTTATCTGTTAAGTTATTTACCTGCCAGTAATGCTTTTTCTCCTTTATTTTTCACGTAGTGTCTGCGTCATTCATCTTGATGTCAGTAACATCTGCACTGGAATTGTTATGCGGTTCACGGAACATAATCACCAATTAATGGAAGCTTCAAATCCTGAATTGAAAGAGTCTCTTCAGGGTGATTCTTAATGCTTTCAGCAAGTGCTTACATATTCGAAGACAGTTATTTAAAATCATGACAGTCTATTTTTCTCATACTGTATTACCAACTTAAACCATTCTTGTAAGCGGAGATCTCAATGATCCCTGTGAGGAAATACTGGGACTATGTTTGTTGTACTCTGATTTTAGAGATTTTATCTGTGGGAAGGGGAAAGTAATTTCTTCTCTTTACATTCCCTCATAACACATACATGTACCTCAAGGGAAAGGAATTCAATTGCAGAAGCCAGATGTTCATTCTTACTGTATCTTACAAAGGCTGCAGTACTGCAGGGAGAAGCAAACAATGGTAAAACTCTCCCTTATGCATTTTAGCACAAAAGGATTTTAGAATGTGTTAAGGACAATTTGGAGTAGGTGTTGGCCTATCCAAATAGAACCCCCCCCTGGGAAAGGGCCTTTTTTGGTCCAGCAGTGTTGTCTAGCAAAATGTTATCATTAGAATTATTCATTCCAGTTTGTATAGTGTAAAGCATATTCCATGCTGCTCAACTGGGAAAATAAAACAGGAACACATATGTAAACAAGGTACAAGGTCCCTGTTCATTTAATTTCTTGTAGGGTGTATGTACAAAAATAAGCTTAACTACTGCATGAGCAGGATAGTGGGAAAGCTGGCCCAGGAAGACCGGAGAAGACTGGAGAGATAGGGCCATGACCCAGAGGGATTGTGGGGGCTGTAGTTTTTGTGAAGGTAGTGAGAAAACAGTGAGAGTGAAAAGGCAGGAGTGGGGAAAGAGCCAGCACCATTTTGAGAGAACTGCCCACCCACCAGCTCCATTTTAGGTTGTCACAGCCACTTAGGAGGATAGGTGGTGGTGGAGCCAGAGAACAATATTATGGCAGAAAATTGGTAGGTCCAAGGCTAGTTGGTGTGGAAATTCGCCACAGTTAAGAGGGGATGGTCAAAACAAGGGGAATAGCCTCAGGATTTGGATAGGTTCAGAAGCAAAGGGATCTTAATAGGAGCAACCTTCAGCAGCTAGGGGTGGAGATCCCGCTGGGCACTGGTTTTAATGTTAACATGTTTGACATGTTAAGATATGTGATTGCTAATTTATGTGTAAATAAAAGTGGCTGGGGCCTTTTTCAGTACACTATAGAAGTGTCCATTGATGTGTCCATTTGTTGTGTGTGCTGGTGTCGCACATTATGGAATCCACGGATAGTAGCAGGGCTTGTTGGAGGGGTAGCAGAACCCAGGCTCAATCCTGCTTAGCGGCCATAGGTTAGTTTAGTGGTTTGGGAGGGATTAGTTGGGGGGTGGAGTGGGACAGTTGGTTAGCTCAGGCTAGGTTTAGCTTTCCTACTATTTAGTTTTCTAGTTATCACAAATGTGACCTTGGAGGGCAGGGGCATGTGGGGAGGCTGTGTCGTTAAGCCAATGGAGTTCAATGTATCCATGGTCGTCACAGCTAGTGTGCGTTTGCTGAGAGATTTTGGTATATAAAAGTATTTGATGTTGTATTTTACACCCTAAGCTGGATGACTGCTCCTATTAAGATTTGTGGACAAAATATTTTTTACAAAATAATGGTGGGACGAGAAAATTGCTTGTCAATAGCAGGTGGTAACAGAGTCCTGATTGTGGTCATATCCCTTGAGCTGGTAGAGTTGCAGCTAAGGGCTATTGCTTCAGCTAATGGAAGGAGCAGACTCACGGGCACTCAGGACATGTTACTTTTTGTTGTGGACAACATTGTTTTCTCCACAGGTATTCAATTCACTTTGAAATTGTGTTAGAAGATGTATTTATACTCATGTTTTCTTACTGTATTATATTTGACAATGTTTTATATTGCTGTAACGAATAAAGCTTGGGCCAGTATCATTCCAAAAGATAATATATCATGCATTTTAATTGATGGTTTGGGTAGAGTGCTTGTTGTTCGGTGATAGCTGGGTCATGTCACTACTTACTTGGGAAGTAGTGATATGAGGGCTAAACCGATACCCGTGGGTCAGGTGGGTTCGGATCAGCCTCACACCCCATCTTCTGAGTCACGGACGGGTGAGGTTTGAGAAAATCCTGACCTGCACATCACTATTAGGAAGGATAAATTCAGTATAGCAGAGCAAGTGCAAGCAGGTAATCACCCCTGTGTTTTTGTTGTGTCATGAAAAATAATATAACACACAGGTAAGTTTGTTTCATTCCCTTTCTTTTAGTTACAATTGGCAGTCGGTGCCCTTACCAGAACAAGTACAGAGCAATGAATGGAATGAACACAAATATAAAACACTTTTGAGAGAACGTAATTAAAAAAAACAAGCATTATTTAAAATGGTGTCTTTGCAATTGTTGAGAATTCTTCCTAGTTTTTGAATATTGAATTTTCTTGCAGTAATTCATCTTGCATGTGTTCATATTTGTTGACTTCAGGGCTCTATGCAGGGGAACTTCCCAAACTATTGTGACAGAGTAGTAGGAATCATAATATTAAGAAGAAAATGTAATTGTTCCCTGTACAATTACTGGAACTAGGGACTTAGCTTATACTAAGAAATACCCCAAGACTATTACCCCTCCAACAAGTCTATTCAACCAGGTAGAATTGTATGGACCAGGGGTGTCCAACCTTTTGGCTTCCCTGGGCCACATTAGAAAAACTATCTGGGGCCGCACATGAAATAAACAAACACTTTTGATTTGTTAAAGTAAAGAAAATACACAAAAAATAACTACAATACCAGTTGGATAACCAGATGGAGCTATACACTGGAATACGGGACACCTGGAGTCCCCTCTCCTCCTATATCCTTTGTGACATGATGTTTCCTCAGGAACTGAGTATTTCAAACTGGGCCGCAGGTTGGACATTCTACTACACAAGCCCAGGAAACCTTTAATAAATTAAATAAAGTTCTCCTATTGCCCTACATGTGCCCCCTGTATAGTTGTGTTGCCATATGTTAGGAAATGTAGTGGGGAAGGAGGGTAACCACCCCAAAAAAAATATCGATCTTTTTAAGACTATCACCCTCCAATAGTAAAACACGCCAGCGTTTTTTAGGGACAGAAAAATTTTGACATATTTTTTTCAACCTCCCATCTATTGTATTGAACTTCGCCTGGTCTGACCAGGTGAAGTAACGTCTAACGTAAGTGCTAACGTTCAGGAAAATGTTCATCTTCGTGAATTTGCAAATTCTTCGTCAGTGCGCAACTTCGCCTGGCGTAAGGGTGCGAAGTTGCGCAAGTCTATCTACTTTGCTAGCGAAAATTCGCCAGAGCTGGTGTAAGTGAATTTCCGAAGTTACGTATTGACATCACGCTGCGAATTACCGCTAGCATTAGACGCTTCGCGCGTTAGTGAATTTGCCCCTATGAATAGGGATAGCTAATGAATAGTTCCTAGCAGTTGTGTGTTCCAGATTAAGATATGCGATTTTTATAATGAGTACTCAAATGCTTACCCTTAGAGGGTATATTTAGGATATTGTTCCGGTTTTCCTACTGCTAAAACATCAGGCCATCAGTGGTTGGTTCATCTTGTCATGTAATACCTCCTCTGTAGAAATGATTAAATTTTTCTCTGTAATAATAAAACAGTAGTGTGTACTTGATGCAAAATAAGATATAATTAATTCTAATTGGAAGTAAAATAAGGCTATTGAGTTTATTTAACATTTACATGATTTTCTAGTAGACTTAAGGTATGAAGATCCAAATTACAGAAAGATACATTATCCAGAAGATCCCAGTCCCCGAGCATTCTGGATAACAGGTCCCATATATATTTCTTCTGTTCAGGAAACATCATTAAATATTATTCTGCTATGTAAACTGTTGTTCATGGAGAATGTTGATAAATTGCATTGATTTACATGCTGTCTGTGGTTCAGGGGATATTATTATAGATTGTGTTGCTTTCCACCCTGTTTGTGGCAATGCTAACTTAATCATTAGATATATTTCTTTATATGAAATATGTGGTTCAGGCAGCATCATCGTCATAGATTGAATCACTTTTCACACAGTGGTTCAGATAATGCAATAATAAAGTGTATAGTCTCATCCACAATCCCAGATTCAGGTAAAACAACCATAATACTTACTGCTTTCATGGTTGATTCGCGGTTCTACTGCTATAATCATTGCCTGCATGTGTTCCTGTTTCATACTGACTCAGCAACTGATTGTTTTTGACTCATAACAAGCCATGATGTTACACATATATCTTTTGTTAGACAAACAAATTGTTCTATAATGATTGCAATTGACCTGCTTTTTATAGGGGATGGTCGCTTTATTGAAAATGAACACTGCTTTTGTCTATTGATTTACTTTATTGCAGCTCTTCTCCAGTTACATATAATCAGATTTATGAAGAAGCAATGGAGATCTTTATGCAAATGCAAAAAGACATGGTTAGAATTGTGGAACAGGCCAGTGGCAAGTGTTCTGCTGGAAACTGCAGAGATAAAGTACACTTGTGCATTATCTGCTGGTGTAATTTATTCCCTGTCATTGCCATATCATCTTTGATTTTCCTATAACTTAATAATTTTGCAAGTGAGCTAACATTGTGGAAACGGCAAGTATCTGTGCCTTGTAGAAGTCTTTTATTGTTGTGTATGCAAGTAAATTGAAATATCTTTCACTTGAAATATTGACTTTAATATCTCATTTGAAAAATTCATGAAGCCTTTGATGTTAAATCCATACTCAATTTAGCCAAATGCCATTAGAATATGCAATATGCCTGAATACAGGGAGCATTATTGCCTGTGTTTCTGCAGAAGAATTACATTTTACGACTGTAAAGTCAGGATCTTTTTGGATTTTGTGCAGGAGGTAAAGAAAGAAAAAAGTCGGCACATTAGGAGCAAAATGAAAAGTGGTATTGATTAGGCTCACATTTACCCACTCAGCTTCATGTCTTTAATGCATGGAAATAAGGCTTTGCCATTGCAGGCAACAATACACTGTAATGAATGGAACAATCTTTAGAAAATTAGTGTAAGCGTTCACGATGGCGCACAGATGTTGCTCATGGTAACAGCCATTAATGTGTTTTTTATATCTGCATTTACATAGATCTCTTTATTTCCTAATAGTATCATAATAGAAAAATGACAATAGGTGGTGATTTCATAAAACATGCAACTTTAAGATTGTCGGAGAGAGGTACATTGTAAAGTGAAACTTACATTATGAATACTTCAGAATTACATTTCCTAAATGACTCACGATAAAAGTGTTTCTGAAAAGGCAGCAAGGAGAAAAAAAAGGCTTTCAGCAAATTAATTTTTTTCCTTCACTAAAATGCAGACTGACAAATGTCGCAGAATGCTCTCAGTGCTAATAGAATGGTATTTGCCTTTAGTAATTTATGAGTATGTTCTTCTTGGTTATCGATCAAGTTTGAAAAAAAAAAGTAAACTCTATTAACATTTTAGGCAATAATGGACAGTAAAAATTTTATTTTTTTCACTTTATATACTTATGTTATTGAACTTAATTTTTTTTTTAAGAACGTGCAAAGCACTGAATGATTCTCTGTTGGAATGGTGTAGGTTGCACAGAAATGTGTAGGGAGTTTCTGTAAAATTGTATTAAATACAGTTTAAATGGAACCTCTTTGGCATGATTCAGTAGCCAAATTATTACATTTAGCATCAAATTGCATTGTAGTTTATATACTTCAAAAATAAATAGTGATGAGCGAATTTATTCGCCAGGCGCGAATTCGCAGTGAATTCCCACGATTCACCGCCGGCGATTAAATTCGCTGGCGTTAAAAAAAAAATACGAGTTGCGCCGAAAATTACGCGACGCGTGTCAATAACGTGCCGCAACTTGTTTCGCTAATTTTTCGCCAATTCGCGAATTTCGCTGGAAATTTTCTGCGAAGCGAAACAGGATAGATTCGCCCATCACTAAAAATAAACATTACAGGCAGAATGTATAAAAGTGGAGATAAAGTCACACTGCATATTTATCACTGATTTTTATGAAAGATCTTTTTACTATTCATATTCAGCTTTTACTTTGCACACCATGGGGCAGATTCACTAAAGGGCAAAAATTGTCTCCAGTGACCACTTTGCACACATTGCACTACTTTGCCAGACACAAATGCGCTACTGCTATACTTGGCGTCCAAACGCTGGCAACTTTTCACTATCATTACTTTGGGCAGTGCAAGCATTTCAAAGCAAAGATGTGCTAGCGTTCGTTTGTGCCTAGCAAAGATTTGCTAGTGATCTTACGCTGATCTTATGCTTTATTAGAGATGAATGCTCCATCTGTTACATATGTTCTCAAATGTCTGGCGAAAAATGTTACGCCAAAAAAATTTACGTCAGGATTTTTGTAGGCAATCCCACTTAAAAAAAGGTAAAGTCACCAGTGTTCTTTCAACTTTAATGCATTTTCGGCAGACAGGATATGATGTAATTCACATAAGATTTAGCTTCATTTTAGCAGTTTGCCTGGTCTGAGGAGGCAAAGTCAACTCTGGCGAAAGAGGTAACGTTCAGTAAAATCCACACTTTACAAAATTTGCAGATCAACGGGCATTTACCTGAATGAAAAGTCGCCTGGCGGTAGAGTGCGAATTAACGCTAGTGACGGTCCCATTCGTCATCTGTGCTTGTTAGTGAACTGGCAATGTCCGTGCAGATTGGATTTCTGGTTAAAAGTCGCTAGCGTTAGCCACTTCGCCCTTTGGTAAATCTGCCCCTAGACCTGGGAAAATTTTAATAAGTTAAAAGTTTTCCCAGGTCTAGCAAACAATCAGCTGGCCAGTAAATGTTACCTGCTGATTAGATGCTATGGATTACTATACCCGTAGCAAAGTTTGCTCATTTTATTGCATTACCCCTATTTACCAGAAATTATTCTTAGACAGATTCCATAAAACCCTTGTGTTACATACTAGAAAAAGGGTGTGTGATGCCAGAAACATGTTGTGTGGGTTGCAATAAAGTTGCACTGTAGCAGTAATTTTATGTTTGTCATCCTAACACCCTCACCCGCGTTACCTGTTACGTGTCTGAATGAGCATGGAAAGTATAAGAGACTTAAAAAATTAACTATTAGCTTGTGTATGTGTATGAGAGGTAAAAATTTGGATAAACTGCACTAAATTGCCAACAGAGTGGACATCTATGGTTTCTTAATGCAGCACAAGGCATATTGCCTTATTGGACAACACAAAACAAAGAAGTGATGTCCTATAAATAAAGTGTGTAGGAGAGATAGTTCTTCATTTCCATCACCATTACTAGGACCTTGAGGAAAAATTAAAGAGATTAAAGAGATTCTAAAACTAAAAAATAACCTCTTTTTATATCTATCATAATATTGAAAAACAATCAACATGACCTATAGGTTACTTCATATTTTGAAAAGAAACATTTTAGTGTCAGTATCACTTTAACAGGGTCAAACTGGGCTTACAGGACATGGGGAAAAAATGTTGAGCCTTGATCTGCTCCCTGCTACCCTCCCAGAGACAGGGGGGATTTTTGGCATGGGGTCAGTGGGGGTGCCAGAGGGGGGGGGGTCCTGATGTGGTAGCCCCAGTGGGCCCTGTCCAACTCTGTACTTTACTGTAAATATGGGAATGCAGAGATTACTTATTTTACTTTTTCATGAAAACAAGGGGTCCTCTTTATACAGGTGTGTGAGTATATTGTCTAGTAAATAGTTTACATATTTACATGTAGATTAAAAGCATGCATTGTGATTACAGGAATACTCCATTACAAAGAGCTAATCAGTGTATTATAAGGTGTATTATTTATTTTTGTCCAAACTAGCACGTTACATTATGATAATCTTACCCTTCTTCAAACCTGGCGTAACCCTTTGAATTCAATGGGATAAATTCATTTAGCAAAGAATTTCAGCCACGAAGGGTAGTATAAAATTCAGTGTAAGATAGACACTTTCAATCCATTTTTTGTGCCATTTCCTAAATGGGAAATCAGAACATTTTAGACCATATTCCCATCCCTTACTAAACCCAGTAACAACCACACATCCTACATATGATTAAGTTCTGCCCGTTAGGGGATCTACATGTTGGGGTTGTTCCACCTAAATAGTTAAAGATAAGAGGTGTTATTGGCTGCTCATTTTTTCATCTAGATAAAGAACAGCAATAAATATTTAAAATAATATTGCACCTTCATCTACTCTGACCCTTTGAATGTGCGTGAACATATCTTATGAGGGTTATATAATGTGGAAAAAGTCCACCAAACAAAATGGGGGGGTTTGTCCCAAACAAACTATGGGGACACAAACTCTAAGAGCAATGCTAAGAGCAGTGAAATCAGTAAAATGGACAACACATCAGCTACTTGTGCCTGCATGTAACTGGGTATTAAAATATGTGGCTGGTCTAAACCTTGATTGGATGTAAAAATATGTGCCTGTCCTATTAACTGAGAACCAATTTGTAAATGTATTCTAAGCTCTCCTCCTCCTGATAACAGAATATCAGATAATCAAACACAGAGTAAAATACAACCTAAAATGTAAATATTTTACATACATTTTTTTTTAAACTATTATATTGTTACAGCACTAAGAAGAAAATGTACAAAAAAACCCAGCTGGCAAATAAACAGCTGCACCCTTACAATGATAAACAAATAAAGCATACGCTATTTCCGCAAATCATTTAAAGCACATTATATTCTATTACCCTGGCTCCCTGCTTCTCTATCATACAAATGGATTCAGTGACAAGCTTGTTCATGTGGAACAACCAGGTAAAACAGGATGATCTGTTCAGCCCGAGTTATTAAAGAAATTGGCTCACTTTTTTATTTCTTGTCATTGTAGTTTCAGCTATTCATTTGTTCAATAAACAGTTTGGTATGGCCTAAGAAATAATGAATATTGATTGCAAGATCGATCACTTATTAAGAAACAGACTAAGGGAAATTATTTATCCAATCAATTCTAATTTTTTGATTAGTTATTTATATTTTCCAATTCCATCTCCTTCTCCCTCAGGCAGAGAAATGCAGCAGTAACAAAAAATAAATTAAAGCAAAACAGGACATGAGGCATATTCCTCTGCACTACATCTAACAAATACTATGGAATATGCTGATATGAGTCATTTTCCGGATGGGATTTATTTAAAGGTATATATATATATATGCCATTTATTGTTTTAGGCAAAAAATAAATTGTAAGGGAAATGCTTTGTGTGAATAAAACATGCTATTTGTCATTTTTCACTATATAAACAAGTAAGAGCTGGAATATGACTTATTCATTATTTCACATATTGTAGTAGTCTTTGCATTAATAGTAGCATTTATTTATGGAGAACAAGGAGTGTCACAAATTACAGGCAGGGAATCTATTATATGAACTGCTTGGGACATATACCATGCCATATGTTTACTAAAAAAACAAATATTACATAAACCTAGTGGAAACATTAAAGTAGTTATTTATTGAACTCTGAATGCAAAAAAATAAAATAAAAAAATGGAAATTGGAAAAAAAAAATCGAATTTTTCGAGATTTATTATTCCTGAGGATACAAAAAGTCAGAATCTGAAAATACTCATTTTAAACTTGTAGAGGTACTTTAGAAGTCAATGGCAGAGGTCCTATTTGCAATTTAAAGATATTATTGTCTATGCTGGGTTTCCTATGATAATCTGAACATTTCTGACTATTCCACTCAGATTTCACAAAAAATTCTGATTCTTCGGAGGTCAAATTCAAAAATTCTGATTTTTTTTTTGCTCGACTATCCAAAAAATTCACGTCACGGTCTTCATTCAACAATCCTAAAAAAGTTGCGGTTATTCCTTATCCATTTTTTTCATGTTTTTTAATGATAAATAAGGGTAAATGGTTTCTATTTTGGTTGGATTTAAAAAAAAAAATAAAAAATCAGATTTTGATAAATAACCCCCTAAATAAACCAAATGGGAAATGTCATCTTGAGATTCAAAAAGGTGTTTTTATAGATAAATGTGAAGCTGTAGAACTCACTCCCTGAAGCAGTATTACCCCTTCAAAAAGGGGTTGGACGCTTTTTTTCAAAAGTGAGAAAATACAGGGTTATTGTAATTACCTCTTATTACAAAGGGGTGAATTAACAGAAAAAATGGTATAAAAACCTGTGTAAATTAAATGGCGATTTTATCAAGGTGTGTTTTATCTGACGCCATTTAAATGTCAGATTTGTTGCCGTTATTTTACACTGCTGCAGACCTTTGTTCAAAGCTCGTAAAAAATTATGCCAATTTTTACGCTGTTGTATACATGGTGATGCCTGGCAAATTATTCAGCTGTTTATTACACCACATAATGAATCTGCCCAAAAGTGTCAAGGCCAAGTAGCTTTGGTTGGAGTCTAGACCATGAAGGAATCTGTATACAGAAAGTCCAATTTGCAGTATACGAAAGTTAGAGAAAAGCAACGCCAGGAGTCAAAGCAAGAATTACAGCGTTCCCAGGAGTAGAACATCTATTCAGGCACTGAACACAGGTTTCTGTTGTCTCTTTATCTTAACTTTTCATGCTAAACCATGATATGCTAGTCATCTCGGATTCTGTGTTGTGAAATGCACTAGAGTGCTTCTAACAAAACGTTGATCCAGGGACTGGCTCAATTGCTAGCTTGGAGTAAGAAATATTTTTTTTCATTCTGGAATTGGGGAGGCTTTAGATAAGCCTGGATAAGGTAAAAGTCCGCTAGCAGTTAGGCAGGTTTCACAAAAATGTTAACTTGAAGGCTCAGAAATGGTACCATGTGTGTTACTTTCATACAATTTAAAAAAAACATGGCTGCTGAAACAGTGGGGTTAGAAAGTGCCCTTAGATGTTTGAGGCCATATGCAGTGTTTCTTTAATAGCACAAAGCTGACCTTATCCGGATGGTCCATCACCCCATTGCCCCTGGCATGTGTGGTGTTTATACAAATGGCCTGCAGGTGGCACTGTGCATACATAGGACTTTCTGTACAACTTGAAAGTGAAAGTAAGACTTAATGCTGTTATGTAATGGCTGCATGACCTGCTAATAAAGCACTGTTATACTCTCCTCATCCTCGGCTACCAAACACAAAAGCATGTAAAAACTTTTTTGCTCTCAATGTTTTTGTCAACATTTGTAAGCTTTAATAAAGTTTTTGAATCAAATAAAAAGCTATAAAAATTAGTTTCAGGGAGATTTCCTTAGTTAACAGTTTCACCGGGCCCCTAAAATATTCACAGGCATAATACATAATGCATAAATCTTCCAAGCTACTGCATACAAACAAACCATTTCTCCATTTCTAAGGAAACCATTTCTCATGCTGATTTTTTCTTGAAATTCATTATAGTGTTGGTTAATATATTTATTATTATTAGCACCAAAAATAAGACAGATACTGAGGACTTTGTTCAAATTTAAATCTTTTTCCCAGTCATGGACAACAGTGTTCTCAAAATGTCATGATACTGTTCTATATTCTTTATTTTTTTATTTAACTGAAGCTGAAAACAACGCATACATTTTTCACTTTGGAATTTACAACTATTTTACATTTACAAAAATAAGGGGAAAAATGTCCTTTTAGTTTATCTCAGAATATAGCCTGACAATTTATCCCTCCAGCTCTTTCTTAAAGCATTGGAATATAATAACCTGCCCAGTTGTGCTTAATCATGTCTCCAATTTTCTAATCTGCTAGGTGGTTGAGATATTTTTCTGCAGTGCCGTCACACTATAAGTCATGTAAGTTCTATTAACCATGTATTTAAGATTTGGTATAGTCAACCCTTGAGACAGATCTAAAATGATTTTATTTAATTAATTACACGAGTAATCATATCAAGCATACATTCTGTTTGGTTTTGTGTTTAAAACAGACCAAAGACCCTGTAAATCCACTTTTCCAATGAAATGTATCTGCATTGTCACAATATTTTATTGCATCACAAGGTAAGTATGTTTTGTTTGGGTTTTATGAAGTGCTGATGATCATGCCAAGATTGATGTATCTCATTTCTTATCTGGTTAAGTGTTAATAGGCATATTTTCTTTTTTATTAAGGGTTGCAGCAGGCAAAAGGTACAAATCTATCAATGATATAAAGTGTTCTTACTCAATGCAAGTCAAAGAAACAAACAGCTGTTAGCCAATGTTCCAGAATGCACTTCAAGTTTAATTGATTTAGTAAGTGCTTTTTGCATGATTGCTCTGTGTTAATAATCTTCTTCTTTCTGTGTCATCAGCTTGAAACTGGATTTCATCTCCACTAGTTGACTTCCTTGAGCAAAATGAGAATGATTTCAGAATACATGTTCTCTGTATAATTTAGTGCTTTAAATGATATATTTATACATCTTTGCTCTCATGTTGTGCTATTAATGATCTTATCTTCGATTATTTGGGCAAATGTAGGTCTTTACAAAGATGTAGAGCAAGAGGCTTTTTGTTAGGGAAGTTAATAA
>CM044437.1:99984052-100080426 GCA_024363595.1 Xenopus borealis
GGGGGATCATTTTTGATGGACCTAATTCGATCCAATAGGTCCATTTTCCAACATATTGAAATTGTTAGAATCGTTTGAATGCATCATTCGATTTGAACGATTTCAGTCAAAATTCTTAGAATTCTCAGGACTTTGAAAAGTTTTCAGGACTGGCTCAAGGAGGTCCCACATAGGCTAAAATGGAAATTCGGCAGCTTTAAGGTGGCGAATAGTCGAATTCTAAGGATTTTAAAGGTCCATTCAATTTGAAATGAATTTTGGGCTATTCGATAGCCGAAGTAGCCCAAAATTACTGCAAAATTTTAATTTTTTAAATTAGAATTTTATTTGAATGTTCACTTTGACCCTTAATAAATCTGCCCCTTAGGGGGCATTTTTTAAAGGCCATTTTCAATCAAACGATTCAAATGATTTTGTGCACAATCCTTCAATTTCCTAGGATTCTATTAGAATTCCAAAATTCTATTAGAATTGAAAAAAATAATAAAATTCTAATTTGTCTCTTTAAAATCCTTCTAATTCAACTATTCGCCACCTTAAAGCTGCCAAATTGCCATTGTAGCCTATGGGGGACCTCCTGGAAGCTATACTGAAACATTTTCTAAGTCCTTGAAAATCATTGCTTTTTTTAAAAATCGTTCGAAACATTCGAATCAAACGATGCATTTGAACGATTCGAACGATTTTTATTCGATTGAAAATGGACATATTCTATCAAAATAGGTACATTTTTGATCAAATATAGCCTTAAAAAAATTCAATGGTCAAATTTCAATGTTTTTTCACTTCAAAATTCGACCATTAGTAAATGTGCCCCATAATATTTGAGAACATGCAGCTTTCTGGTCTCCTGACTCCTACAGTAAATAGGACTCAGGTCTCATCCAGGTATTTTACACAGCATTGATCAGTTAGCTTGCAACATTGTTTCAGGAGTCAGAGCCACAAGTTCAAAGAGTCAGAAACAGTCAGAAAGATGCTGCTTCTAATAACAATTAAATGATAAAATAATTTTTAATGAAGGTATATTGGAAATTATTGTGTCAAATAATGGGTGGAAGGCCCCTTTAAGAGCAACAGCAATATTTATAGATTTTAATTAAAATATACCTATTTAAATAAAAATGGAAATATGTACATTATATAACAAATACAGAGAAGCTGGTCCAACTGTTGCTCTTCATTATTATTATTATTATTATTAAATTATAAATCCTCCAGCAGCTTTTCATTCTGCTTTTGGTAAATGGCTCTTTAAGAAATACAATAATTTCACGAGAAAGGTGAAAATGACTTTACCTTATTTTTTTTTTATTTACAGCTGTGAAATGCTAATTTCATTGTGTCTGTGTGTAATTTAGTGTGTACGCAGCATCTGCTTATAATTTCTGTTAGTTTACAGAACAGATGCAAATCATGAATGCGTGAGTTTTAGCATAAATATTAATCATATGTGGTCAGTGTTTTTTTCTTTCAAAAAAAGGCAAAGACTAGAATTCCCTGCACTCTCTGTAGGATTATGTTCAATCAGTGTCGGACTGGGACATCAGGGGCCCACCAAAAAATTTTAGACCAGGGACCCACTCTCAGTACTATTATTCTTCCTCTACTCACTCAACCTCTATTCTACTAGTGTATTTTCTTTACATACTATAATCTATTATTACATATATTTAGCCTGTAGAAATAGGGAATGGCATGAACTTTGAACCATGAAAATTAGCAGCATGAGGGCCCACTGACACCTGGGCCCACCGGGACTTTTCCTGGTATAATGGTGGGCCAGTCCGACACTGTGTTCAATATCTAAAAAACAATTGCAAGATGTTTTCAGATGCATTTCTTGCTAAGTGTGATGATCTTGTTGATGATGATATTTGCTTTTCCTGTACAAGTATGGGATCCGTTATCCAGAAACCCGTTACCCCGAAAGTTCCGAATTACGGAAAAGGTAATCTCCCATAAGAGCAGATTCACTAAAGCGCGAGGGGTCTAACACTAGCACTAATTCGCCAGCGTGACGTCAATTCGTAACTTCGCAAATTCACTAACTACAACTCTGGCAAATTTTTGCTAGTGAAGTAGATAGACTAGTGCAACTTCACACCCTAACGCCAGGCAAAGTTGCTCACTGACGAAGGATCGTAATTACTCAAATTCACTAAGATGACCATTTTACTGAACGTTACCACTTACGCTAGATCTCACTTCGCCAGGACAGACCAGGCGAAGTTCAATACAATAGATAGGAGTTTGAAAAAAAAAATGGAAATTTTTTCCAAGTCCTAAAAAAACGCTTGCGTGTTTTACCTTTTGTAGGGTGATAGTCTGAAAAAGAGCGAGATTTTTTTGGGGGGTTACCCTCCTTCCCCCCTACATTTCCTAACATATGGCAACTCAACTATACAGGGGGCACATGTTTAGGGCAATAGGACAACTTAATTTTTTTATTAAAGGTTTCCTGGGCTTGTGTAGTGGAATGTAGTGGCTGTAACATATACTTCTATCAGACTTTGAAATTCGCTCGGTATGCAAATTAGGCATCGCTAGCGTAAATCCGCTTTGCCTGGTGAAGTAACAGTAGCGCAACTACGCTACCATTCGCCGACCTGAGCGTAACTTCGCACTTTATTTAATTTGCATAGCGCTGGCGAAAGTGCGGCGAACATTAGCGAAGGCAACGCTAGCGCATTTTCGCCACTTAGTGAATGTGCCCCATAGACTCCATTATTATCAAATAATCCAAATGTTAAAAAATGATTTCCTTTTCTCTTTAATAATAAAACAGTACATTGTACTTGATCGCCTCTAATATAATGAATACTTATTGGAAGCAAAACCAGCCTCTTTGGTTTATTTAATATTTACATTATTTTCTAGTAGTCAAGGTGTGAAGATCCAAATTACAGAAAGACCAATTATCTGGAATGCCCCAGGTCCCGAGCATTCTGGATAATAGGTCCCATACCTGTACTTTAAATCTTTTAGCTCTATAATACCAGCCTCTACTATTGCAGCATGTGAGTACATCTCACAAATAAGGAACATGGTAGTTCCACTGAAGTACTGGACAGGTAATGCAAACTGCAATCAAATCTCTTGCTCGCCCAGCTGGAAGTGTGTCTTTTTGTATTCATTACTAGTGTTAGTAATGATCTAACATGAACTGCTATTTACCTTAAATTTGTTGATTGTACCCTTCCTAACGTAGCCAGGTGCCCTGCATTTCTATGATAATTTAATTATTACTAAGTCACTATGTCATTCTAAATAGTACTTCACTGACTGTCATTTATTTTATATATACAATAAAGCATAATGTTCATAACAATTACAGCATTATTCAAAGCTCAGTCAAATAATTGAGGAATATACTTAACATTTGTACCTTGCAAGCACCAGTAGTTGGGGATATTACAGTTTTTGATTCATGTGTTATAATTATAATTTTGTTTAGTACAACACATTAATATTTTATATATTCTTATATATTCATTATTTATACTACTTTATTAGTGATGGGCGAACCTCCCGCGATTCGCTTTGCCGAAAAATTAGCGAATTTCTATAGAAATTCGCGAATCGGCGAAAAATTCACGAAACGAGTCACGGGACGCTTTTGACGCGCGTCGCATCGTTTTCGCCGCGTCGCGTCAAAAACCACGCGCGACTCGTTTTTTCGGCGAAATTTCGCTTGGCGAAATTTCGCTGGTGATTCGTGAATTTATTCGCCAGCGGCGAATCGCAGGAATTCGCCGCGAATTCGACCCTGGCGAATAAATTCGCCCATCACTATACTTTATATGTTTGTTAATGGCCAGTAATACTAGGAAATATATATATAAGTTTCACGTAAGGTTCACCATCAACTGTTTTGTCTGATTTTTGTGAAAATCATTTCTAAAAAAAGCATAATATTTTTCTTATACAAAAATGGTAGTTTGATTTTGCAGGACTCTGGAGATAAGATTCTAAGGTCCTGTAAAATGCTATAGGCCAGGTAGGGTTCTGTTTACATAACAGATGAATATGACACACACAGTAATCCCAAAGGCAAAAACATAAACATATACTTAATAAAACATTTTTTTACATTTACAGGATAATAGTTGAAATTTTACTCCAACCTGTTAACCTGTGTTGTGTTTAATATGGTTTCTTGTACAATAAACACACACTATAAGTTGTAATAACAGACAGTTTCAACATTTCATTTGTTTTATGAGCTATTTCCTTGGCTACAATAACCATATTTCCTCCTCACTCTATGAACATGAAACTGCAGGTACTCTAAGCAGTCTGATGTTTATAGGTATAGTCCAGTGCATGTTATCAGATGTCATTTTATTTGTGTGCTTTAATCATTAGCCCTGAAGAGCAAATCGTTTTATGTTGTTTTATTTATGGCATGGATTAAAATCAGTTATTAATAAATTCAACATTGAAGCTGGATTTTACAAAATGAGTGGCAAGACAACTGTCACTTTGTATCTTGGCTTTGAGAGCAATGGAACCAATTGTGTATCAGATTGAAATGATCTGTATTAAGCTAATTAGTTCTATGATTGGCCAGACCTACAAGGCGTCTTTGCTGACTTTTTGTGATACATACTGGTGCAGCAGATGGCACGCTGCTTTGCTTAAAAAGAACAGTTGCATCCATTGGAACAGCTTCAGTAACTCATCTTGATTCATAAACTACCCACGAGCATATTAATAAATGATTTAACTAATAAATCATTTTTATAAATATCAATGTTCCCTCTTCCATCTGTTGTGGAAAAAGAATACACAAGTGCATATACAGAAAAAAGGTTATTTATTCCGTTATTTGTAACAAACACTTTTTGTTTACTTACTTCAAAGAACATTATAAATTTGATCAAATTTGCAAATAAGATATGGAACTTTATAATGTATGCATTATACAGAATTTTTCCAACACATAGTTTGTGCTTAAGGAAAGCACAGGAAAAGTCACTACTGGAGATACACAGATTATTTAATGCCCACACATTCATTTGAATTAAATACTGTGCTGTACCAAGTCATATGCAAACTGATGTATTTTATCTGTTATCTAAGAACATGCTTATACTGATCATAAAGTGATATAAAAAAAATTGCCACAATTGTCTGCAATGAATGGAACTTTTCCAATTCAAATCATTAAGAAGAGGTTGTCTACAGAGAAGGGCATTTTGCTATAGTTCTTTCTGAAAGGACAGTGACTTATAAGTCATGCGGTGGATTATTTATCAATGTCTGTATGATAAGAGAGGCTAAATGTATATATGGAGCTATGGAACGCATATTTCATGGATACAATGGAAATTGCCAGAATGCTTAGATACCAACGTGAAATATTCCAATACTTTAAAGCGCTGTGAAATATGTTGGCATTATATAAATAGATGTTATTAAAAATGATAATAATAATAATACAGTTTGTGAAAAACAAAATTGTTACATTTCTAGAAAACCTGTTACAAGTCAGATTTCAGATCCAATTACTTAAAGCTGTAGATCTTCATACATGATATTTAAAGGAATTGTTCGGGAAAGTAAAAACTGGGTAAATAGATAGGCTGTGCAAAATAAAAAATGTTTTCAATATAATTAGTTAGGCAAAAATGTAATGTTTAAAGGTTGAAGTGTCTTTAAGTCTAACCTAACAGAACAGAACACTACTTCCTGCTTTTCAGCTCTCTTGGTTTCCACTGACTGGTTACCCTGGTTAACCAATCAGTGACTTGAGGGGGAACCACATTGGTCATAAATGCTGCTTTTGAATCTGAGCTGAATCCTGAGAATCAATTGCAAACTCACTGAACAGTTATGTCCCACGTGGCCCCCCTTCAAGTCGCTGACTAACTCAGAGTTAGAGAGCTGAAAAGCAGGATGTTGTGTTTTTATTCTATGTTACACATCCAGTCACTACAGCCTTTATACATTACATTTTTGTCTAAGTAACTATATAAGAAACATTTTTTATTTTGCACAGCCTATTTACCCAGTTTATATTTTTTACACTGAACTGTTCCTTTAAGCACTTAGAAACATTTCTAGCACTTTTCATAATATCCAAATGTAAAAAACCTTGACCTTGACCTTATGCTCCCAGCTTCATAGTTTTCAAATATTCAGATAAGACTGCATGTGGCCTACGTCAACATGTTTTAAGTTAACATATATAGTGACATCAAATGAATGTACACATTTGAATACCACCTTAGTCCAACAGAAGACTGACTAAAAGCACAGAAACTGTACATAAAGAGGTCAAAACGGAGACCATATGAGGGAAGACAAAAAAGCAAAACTAAATGCAATTTTGTTGCCATTTGTTAATCTTTGTTAACATTTGCAAATGTTTTTGTGAGTTTGAGTAAAATAGTAATGATTTTGCTGGTAAGAATAAGTATATTTTTTAAATATCAGACTATATTACCATGCTCCAGGATGTGATGCTGCTCCCCAACTCAAGGATTGAGTTGATTGAAGACAATTAGGGGCTGATTAACTAAAGCTCAAATTTCGAAGTGGAAAATACTTCGAAATTTGACCGTCGAATTAAAATAAAAAATTTTCACCGAATTAAGCATTCCTGTGATCGAAGTAAAATTGTTCAATTCGAACAATTTTACCGTACGATTGAACATTTTACTTCGATAAAATAAAACTTAGAAAAATGATCTAGAAGGTCCCCATAGGCTAACAGCCCTTCAGTTTTTTTTTTTAAAGAGAAAGTTCTTCGAAGTCAAAGGATTTAATTATTCGACCATTCAAATCGAATGGTCGAATGGTTGAAGTAGCCTGTTCGATGGTTGATTATTCACTTCGACCCTTAGTAAATCAGCCGCTTAATGTCCCCATCTTTGCCCTTATCAACTGATGGGTTGAGGACTGTATTACATAAAAAGGAAACCCCTGTAAACCTACTGTATTTACCCCTTTATAAATGGTTTTCATAATAAATGTAAATAATCATCCTATTACCAACTCCCCTTATTTAGCATTTGGTAGGTATCAGAAACAGGGCAAAGTAAACTCACTAGTATACACAGGGGTCTCAAGTGCACCTCCCTGGCTTTCAACTAAGAAAACAAATTATCTGACACCATAGAAATACAGGAACAAAAAAGGAAATCATAATGCAAAATCAACTGAGGCCCCCCATTCTCTCCTATATGATTATAAAGACACATTAAACAATCATATAATAAGGAACCCCAAGCTCTTCACTATTGAGATTTAGTAGTATACTATATATTATATTACTCATGTGTTATTAAGTACAAAAAAGGGATGCTTTTACACAGCTGCCTATATAATATAAACAGATCCCTAACCTAATAAAGGACTTTTAAAACTCCCTGTAAATGTCATGGGCAGATCCAAGCAGCACATTGATCTATATAGAAGCACTTACCCTGTAGACCTGTGTCTTCATAAATGTCACAGAATTGCTTTATGAACTACATACAACGTTGCTTTAATAGCTAAATTATTTGAGGTTTTTTTTAAATACAGTACAGCACGGAAAACAAAATATTTTTTGTAGTTTTTTCAGTAGCAACCATAAGAGTATTTTCACACCATCAAGGGCAGTTTTACTTTAAAAAAGATAAAGGTTTAAAAAAAGAAATTGGAAATTGCATTCAGTTATGATGATATTTCAAGCAGCATTAATTTATGATGATGTAGTAATTGTGGAAAGCAGGTGCATAAATTCATATGTAGCATTGTTTTATACATTAAAATAAGCCCTTTATTCCTTATGGGCAATGATACTGTGAAAAAAAATAAAACATTTTTGCATAATACATTGCAGATGGCACCTTCAGGTAAATGATTTCTTCATTCTTAGATTATAAACCAGCATATTATGCTAAATATGATTTATTCAAATGTGAACTGAAATAGGAGAAAGATTTAATTGGATGACACTGATTTACAATAAGATATATTTTTGGAGATTTAACATGCTCTTCCTTTGCTCCCGAAAACAGAACGTTAGTCTCCATACTTAGAAGTATTTAAAATCGCATTTGATGTGAACTTTTTTTTTAAGACGACAAGAATAAATCAGTTTCTCCCCCAGTGACATTTTTAAAAACTTGAATTATGGTTTATGTAAACAAGTTCAGATTCAATTGAAAAAGATTGATCTGTGGAGTCTTGCTATCTCAAGTTTAGCACTTTTTCATTGCTGCATAATTACTATTGGAGGCACAATTTCAGAAGGGTGAAGATATTGGTCATAGAACTTTCAGTGACATGTCAAACCCAAAGACACAACAAAAAAATTAATCAAGTGCTGTTATGAATCTGTGAGCTATGTGTGTGTAGATGCATTTAGGTGCATTTATGTATCGTTTTGTCTATATTCTGAAGCATTCAATAGTTGTAGATTTGAAATGCAAATATTTTGTGTTTATCCAGAAATCCAAAAACGATACTGAGGGTATAAGAAATATTTCCTGTCAAATCTTAATCATCAACCTGAAATAGCAAGCACTGAAAATAACAGTCTTTTTCTATCATTTATAAATATGTAGTGAAAATGTGCTTGGCTGTATTGGGAAGTGCTGTATACAGAATACTTCTGTTCATTCATGGCTTGTTTGTTATTATTAAAAACACATATATATATATATATATATATATATATATTAGGGATGCACCGATTCCAGGATTCGGTTCGGGATTCAGACAGGATTCGGCTTTTTTCAGCACGATTCGGATTCGGTCGAATCCTTCTGCCCAGCCGAACCAAATCCGAACCCTCATTTGCATATGCAAATTAGGGGCAGGGAGGGAAATTGCATGACTTTTTTTGTCACAAAACAAGGAAGTAAAAAATGTTTTCCCCTTCCCACCCTTAATTGGCATATGCAAATTATGGTTCGGATTTGGTTCTGTATTTGGCCGAATCTTTCTCGAAGGAATCCACAATATATATATATATATATATATATATATGTATATAAAGAACATTGTGGTGTATGGGCTGCACATAATAAAGACCTGGGTGCTCATGCAGAAAATATTTTAAATAGACAGTCAATAGTGATATACACAATATACAAAATGAATAAAGGTGAAAAAAAGAAAGGTTTATTAATCCGACATTTCAGTCCCACGCAGTAATAGGGAATGTGTAAACAATATATCACCAAAAAGAAGCACCAAGTCTGTTGCTTGGTGACCAAAAAGACCATCCACTTTGATGACATCATAGTGCAAAAAAAAAAAAAGAGTTGTGAAATAGACACATAGAATAAAAAACTCCTTCAGGTGATAACACCGGGTCCCTGATTGTTGTCACATTTTTATAGACCCACTCCAGCCTAATGTTGCCTAGAAAAAATAAAGAATGATCTTACTGTGGTATGAGAAGGAGATATCAGTGTACCCCCATGTGTGTCCATTACAGTAGAGGTGGACAGACTACCGTCACAATCTGATATAACCCCACTTAACTATGTAATTATGTAACTACCGTATGTAGGTAAAGGATCTATTATTTAGAAACTGATATCCAGAAAGCTCCAAATTATGGGAAGGCTATCTCTCATTGGGGCACATGTACTAAAGTAGAATTGTGTTTTTCTGTCTAATTTTCGCTATAAATTCAATTCGTAGTGCATCGAAGTCAACGTTTTTTTCACCGAATTTGACTATCCTGCGGTCGAACTAAAATTGTTTCGAACAATTTTAGCGTACAATTTTTCTTTGACTTAAAAATGCTCTAGAAGGTCCCCATAGGCTAACATAGCACTTCGGCAGGTTTAATTTCTCAAACTATTGCAGTCAAAGTTTTTTTTAAAGAGACAGTACTTCGAAGTAATTCGAACGTTTTTACTAATCGAAGTCAAAGTTGTAGTAACCTATTCAATGGTCAAAGTATCAAAAAAATTACTTTAACTTCAAAAATTCCCTCGAATTCACTTTGACCCTTGATAAATCAGCCCCTTAAAGTGTGATTATGTTTACAAGTTGTAACTGTTAACAATATCTTATTTACACAAATTTTTAACATTTGAAACTCATGCCACTTTTGTTTTAGGGTGGGCTCATGGCCTAGGTAGGACAATAGAGGATTTCTGTCTTCATTTTGCTTACTTGGACATTTTTAATAAAAATGGGAACTTTCAGCAATTTCACCAACATCACTAATAAATACATATAAATGATCTTTATATACCCACTGAATTTAAATTGATGTAATCATAAGTACGTTAGGTTGAATGTAATGTAAGAGAAGATTTGTCATGAAATTTTTGCTCCAAACGAATCATCACTGTTGAAAGAACTCCAGTGTTCTTCTGCTGTGCTGTATTTACACATTTTGATGAATAAACGTATTCGGCATGAAATAATGTCTGACATAGTTGAGTGAAGTCTGGCAGAGACACCCGAAGTGAAAATGAATGCCCCATTGACACCATTTAAATTGATAATTTCACAATTTCTTCCTTTTTCATTGTTATAACAGAACAGTACTTTATACTAAATAAGATATAATTAATCCTTAGTGGTGGCAAGTCAGTCTTCTGGGGTTTATTTAAAGGGTACCTGTCACCCTAAGAAATAATTCCAAATACTTTTTTATTGTGATTGTCAAGCAAAATAAACTTTACTTGCACTATATAAATGAGTTACATCTTGTTTCCTTCCTTCTTGGAATTCACAATCAATGCAAGCAGATGGGCACCATTTTGTAAAAAGCTGTTATTAAGGAAAGGTTTGCATCATGCCAAATTCTTGTTTATGCACCACAGTGGGGGACCTGATGTCCATGTCCATGCACAGGCTACTCAATTAGACTGTGAGGAGGGAGGGGTATATCAGGAGTGCAGTAACATCTAGGAAGAGTAGAATGTAAAATCAAAGTAATTGCTATGCCTGAAGCATAGAGGTGGGGCAGGCAATATATGATTGGCAGCAGAGATTTTTAACTTACTATATAACAACAATGTATGTGTTAATAGAAAAAAGAACTTGAATTGCAAGATTAATTTGGACTTTCTTTATACAGCTTTTTCATGTCTGGGTGACAGTTCCCCTTTAATGTTCATTTAATTTCTTTTAAGCTAACTTAAGGTATGGTGATCCAAGTTATTGAAACCCTCAATTTCCAAGCATTCTGGTTACAAGGTCCCATACTTGTATTTAAGAGTTATATTTTATTTTTCTCTAAATCTTTTCACTCATACTCTTCCTGACACTATATGACCTCTCCTAATGAACTCATCATCTTCGCCTCTGAACAGGGAGAGGAATGTCCAATGACGACTATGGCAAATGCAGGGGGAGGAATTTATAGCACAAGAGTTCATTCAGATTAATGAAATACAGGCATATACATACTTATATATGTATTTTCACACAGTCGCTGTTAGGCATGTCCTAGACACACTGCAGCTGTATAGTGTTCATCATATGATCTAACGGCCATGTGGATGAACACAGTTCTACCAAGAGGCCTTTAATTCATACACTTCGATTTCAAATAAAGATTGACTTTAATGTGCATGATAACAAAAACCTGTTCAAATGCTATATCTGGTGGTTTAAAGATTCCAAGATCAGGAAGATCCATGTTAGATTTCCCACTAGATATACTGCACAATTTCCCTACCTATTGAGACGATTTAGCGGACTTAATGGCTGTGTGGGTTTCAAATAAATATGAAATGAAATCAAAGAGGACTTGTTCATGACTTCTGTTAGGAAATTCATGTAAGAAGATGATGATCGGACAACCTTACCCCGTACCAATCTATATGGTTATAAACATGTTTCTGAACACTGAAGGTACCAAAGACATATATCATATTGTTTCTATGAAAACAGACATTTATTTGCAAACATATTTTTGCCTTTCGCCATTTAAATAAATGGATGTGTCTTTTAACTGGGTGGTGGCTGTGGAGTGCTGCTTGTCCCAAATACATTCTGTTTACAAAACTATTCCTAGTACAGAGAATGAATGTGTCTCATGGTACAGGTATGGGACCTATTTTCCAGAATGCTCGGGACCTTGGGTTTTCTGGAGAACGGATCTTTCCCTAATTTTGATTTTCATACCTTAAAGTGATACTGACAATAAAAAACTACTTTTTAAAATATGAATGTACATTAAGGGGCAGATTTATCAAATTCACATGAAGGATTCGAAATTCGATCGAATTTTCAAAATGATTTGACATTTCTAATGTTTTTGAAGACCATTTCAACCATTTCGGATAATTTGATTAAAAATCTATTTGAATATTCGACAGTCAAATAACTTGCCCTTTAAAATTTTATTCGACTGCCTAGTTCGCCAGTTTCAACCTACTGAATTGGTTTTAATTATTTTTGATCGAATACAAAAATTCGATCAAATGGTTAAATTATTTAATTATCATTAATTATTTATATTCGATCGTTCGTTCGATCGATCGAATTACTGTAAAATCAATTTCAATTTGACCACAATTCGACTGGTCGAATTTGAGGGTAAAGTCACCCTCGAATTCGACCAGTAGTTAATCTATCCCTATAAATTACTTATAGATTATTTTGATTTGGGGAAGGTTTGTTTTTGTAAGTGATTGTTAGCTGAAGTTTCTATACCTGACTGTTTTGCCAACCTGACTGTCCCATCTCAGCCTGTCAGACTTTCTAATACTAACGGACTCCTGCTGCACAAATATGGCAGCCCATTCAACAGCAACATGGGGCATCAGACAGGTAGTGTAAAAGCATTGTGCAAATACTTTATGGCAAAGATATAAGTAGCTTTCAAAGGCAATATTATGCCAGATGTAGAAAAAGGAGTTTCATTTTTAGAGTCAGTATTTCTTTAAGTCTACCTGAAAATTATGTAAACAATAAATAAACTCAATAGGCTGGTTTTGCTTCCAATAAGGATTCATTTTATCTTAGTTTGGATCAAGTACAAGCTACTGTTTTATTATTACAGAGAAAAAGGAAATCCTTTTTAAAAATATGGATTATTTCATTATAATGGAGTCTATGGGAGATGGCCATTTCGTAATTCGGAGCTTTCTGTATAATGGGTTTCGAGATAAGGGATCCCATACCTGAACATAAGTATATGTGACCATATACACAGATTCAAAAAAATACGAAAAATATGTATTACAGAATGAGAATAGTGCTTGGATTGTGCACAAAAGGATATCATTATATTACAAACTCCATTCGGATCTCTTTAACAAGCAATCTATCTCACAAATGTATAACATCCATTAGTGATGGGCTAATTTATTCGGCAGGGGCGAATTTGTAGCGAATTCCCGCGATTCGCCGCCAGCGAATAAATTTGCAAAACGGCAGCAAAAATTTGCCGCCGAAAAATTCGCCAAAAAAAACGAATCGCACGTCAAAAACAAACGTGCGACTTGTTTCACGTATTTTTTCGCTAATTCGTGAATTTCTCTGGAAATTCGCAAATTTTTCGGCGAAGCGAAACGCGGGAGATTCGCCCATCACTAACATCCATGTAACAGACTCACTTATGTGTAAAGTTACTTACAGAATGTAAAAAAACTTGGACAGAATATAATATACAGTGGGGTTACTAGTGGACACACTAAACTTTCTATACTTTTAATTATTGGCCTGGTGGAAGTCATCATCTTTAAGTGCCTGCTCTAATAGATTATTCCAGTGGTGTAACTAGTGCATGCCAAGCTAATGTGTCTATTACATGGATTACATGAAATTTGTGCTTGTTAAAGTGTACAGACTGGAGTTTGTAATATAATGATATACTTTTTTGCACAAATCAGATTCTGTTGTCATTCTATAATAAACATGTCTTTTGTATATTTTTATATCTGTATATATGGTCACAAATACATATGTACTAGGGATAATGTTGTATTCAGAATATATTTGGGACAAACGGCACCCTATAGGACGGTGGTCAATGCACCACAATTTCCATGCTAGTTGGGTGTCATTAAAATATCAAACTATATCCCTTAATTTAAAAAAATTAAATATATACATTATCTATCTATATATATATGTTTTTTTTTTGACTGGATTATCGTGAGTGCCGGTTTCCTACCATTTCCATTTATATTTACATATATATATAATATATTTGTAGTGTTATTTGTGTTTGCATTGCATAAGAAATTCTGGAAAGATCCAGCACAGCTCTGTAGTTTATTGATGGGTGAGATACCACCTTTTACTCCTTCCTGTACTCTTCTTCTCACTTCTGCACTGTAATTAACTCACCTTTCATGAGTAATAATAAATCATAAATCTCCAGTAAATAAATATGAAGGAGCATTGTAAAATACTGGCATATTTGTAATTTGTTTTCTACTGCTGTGCAAATCTTTTCCCCCCAATAATTTGTATGCCTCACTGACCGTAATGTTTGCTATTAGGATGTGCTCACATTCGAAACATTTTTTGATAAGCTTCATGCATAATTTTTGTTTCATTGCCATCTTAAACAACATGTCTTATTTTTATGAGTAACGTTAAATTTTCAGAGATATTTACCCTGAGTAACTGCTGCCTTCAGATGAACAGTTTGCGAACCAAGTCCCAACTAACATTTTTTTTTTAATTTCAAGGAATATTCTAGTTAATGAAGACATCATTTGTGATGTTCTAAAACATGTATACACATAGGTATTGTCCCATTTATCAGACACAAGAGCTAATTACCTCATATACTGCTTTATTTCTTCCATCCTCTGAATCCCAATTTCTAATATTAGCACATAGGTGGTCAAGCTGACCACTGGAAAGCTAGCATGACCATGAATGCATTAAATAATTTAATGTGGGAAGAGTTTATTAAACTGCCACATGCTAATCAGCATGCGGACTTGCATTCATTAATCATCCACTGGTCCGTGGTGTCTCCTCAGCCAATGCAGAGAGTGTTAATAGGAGCTTGTAACAAACAGGGGCAGTTAATCACAGAACATTCACTATTAACCACATGATCATGCATCCTGTATTCATATTACAGCTAGTTTTAACCCACTGCTGCTATTGACTTTTAATGGCATTCTGATGGATTTCTATAATAACTGTATGTTTCTTACATTATACAGAAAAACTGTTGAAAACTAAAGAATATAAAGTATTAAGTCTGTTTTTTCATAGGTAAAAAAGTTTATTATTTGGGAAGTAGATGACATTTTTTCCTGCTTTGTGATGACTAAATGCAACCAATAAAATGATGTTGTGTCTGTCTGTTTATAGATATTAGAAAAAGAATACTTCAAGGCAAACACTTCAAGGCAAGTGAAGCGGGGCGAACCCTCTGCGTGTTTATTCTCGTCAGTGATGTAACGTTTCAGACATCATGTCTGACGAAGTGGACCACCCCTTTAAAGTTACATCACTGACGAGAATAAACACGCAGGGGGTTTGCCCCGCTTCACTTGCCTTGAAGTGTTTGGTATTCTTCTTCTAATTAAGTTTGGAGAGGTGCCATCCTCTTCGCCAAAACACCGGTCTGAATCGTTTGAGAGGTTGGGAAAATAGGTATCATATGAATAGGAACTGTATATAGATATTGACACAAAACACCTGATGTCCTATACATATTTGTGGCATTTGACAAGTCTCCAACAAGAATAACTGGCAGTTGCACAGTAGACAGATTTGAAGATCTGCTGATCTGCTGTGCCCACCCAGCAATACAGATTTATCACTGGAGAAACAACTAACTGTCCACTTCAGTCATTTAGTAGTGAAAAAGGAGCCAAACACACAAAACGTTTCAGGGAAAAAAATCAACCTTCATCAGAAAAGTTGTCTATAAATTAGTTAAAAACACATTTTAGTGCACTACTAAGTGGCTATGTTGTAGTAGCCGAGCTTCCGTTGTCAACTTCAGTCCAGTAGCCAGTGTTTTTTTTTTATTGAATTGATGGGCGTCATCATTGTCAGCCAAGGCTATCTCAAGGAGCATTCCTGGAACATCAGCAGTCATATAACAGGAGCGCATTTACACATGGTGAGGCACACGGGGAGGCACATTTATCAAGTGCGAATTTCAAATTCATGTGAGTCTTTTTTTAACTCACATCAATTTTACTGGTAATTCGATTGGGGGACATATATTAAAAAAAATCAATATGGCAAATTTTTAATTTTACCGGCCTGAAAACTCGAATCAAATTCGATTCATATTCGACCAAATTTTTCTCCGAAATAAACTCCAATGTCTGTAATTTCCTGTTTAGGATTGCTCCATGCTACTAGAAACTATAGTATTTTATTATCAACATGGTTTATTTAGAGGCAGGGTTTTAACTCAAATATCAGGAATTTTACTGGAAATTCAATTGGGGGACATTTTTTAAAAAAATCGATAGGGAAAACTCGGACAGATTTTACCGACCCGAGAACTCAAATTAAATTTGACTTGAATGTCTGGAATTTCCTATTTAGAATTACTCAATGCTACAAAACTATTGTATATTATTATGAACATGGTTTATTTAGAGGCAGGGTTTTACAATTGAGCTGTTTTATGCAACATACTTTTATAGAGACCTACTCGGGTGTATAGTTTTCCTTTCAGCAGCCTGTGTGGTCACAGGCCTTCAGAGCATCCATTAATAAAAGGTGGCCATACACGGGCAAACTTTTTTCGTTCTGCGATGAACGATCTTATCGTTTTACCATACGATATGCCATCCACGGAGAACGATTATATGAACAGATATAATCGTATTGTTTGCCAAAAGAAAAGAACGATTATACATCAACGTACAATGTGATATAAACTTGTGGAGGAGATTACCTGAGAAGGGATGGCGCGAACAGTTCGCCGGCGAACTTGTTTGCGCGAACATCCGCTGTTCGCGCTCGCCAAAAGTTCGCGAATGTCGCGCGACGTTCGCATTTTGGGTTCGCGTCAATTTGGCGTTTTTTTTTTGCCGCATTTTTTTTGCCCTCTCACCCCAGACCAGCAGATACATGGCAGCCAATTAAGAAGCTCTCCCTCCTGGACCACCCCACACCCCTTGGACCACTCACCTTCCCTATAAAAACCGAAGCCCTGCAGCATTTTTTCATTCTGCCTGTGTGTGTGCTTGGAAGAGATAGTGTAGGGAGAGAGCTGTTAGTGATTTCAGGGACAGTGTATAGTAAGTTTGCTGGCTAGTAATCTACTGTACTTCAAACAACTAGCTGTGTGAGCTTGTTCACATTCTGTCTAAATATCCATAATATTACCCTCTCCAGAAAAAGCACCTGAGTGACTTTTTTCAAGCAGCCATAATATATTTTACGTAATCCGTATCCACCGCTGTAGTAGTGTATACGTTGACCTTGTAGCCATTATTTGCCCTGTAGGCATTGTTTGCCCAGTGTGTTCTTCAAACAACTGCCATCTAGCTGTGTGAGCTTGTTCACATTCTGTCTAAATATCCATAATATTACAGTGTCCACAACCACCTGAGTGACTTTTTTCCCTTTACAGCACAAAACGCAGCGCTGTGTCAACAATGGATTTTTCAGATACATTTTTGCCCTTGATCCCCCTCTGGCATGCCACTGTCCAGGTCGTTGCACCCTTTAAACAACTTTAAAATCATTTTTCTGGCCAGAAATATCTTTTTTAGCTGTTAAAGTTCGCCTTCCCATTGAAGTCTATGGGGTTCGCGACGGTCGCGAAGCGGTCGCATTTTTTGTCGCAAGTTCGCGATCGTGTCCGCGAACTTTTTTGCCGCGGTTCGCGCCATCACTATACCTGAGATTAAAGTTGCAAATGCATTTTTAACAATCAGACACAGACTGTATACCCTGCACTTTCACACATGTAGCAGTGTTTTCACCTCATCAGACAGTAGGAGTGGTGCCAGCATTGTGTCATTGTCTGTAGTATATAGTCAGTTTCTCCTTCCATGCCCCATACAGACATGTGGATTTATAAATAAACTTTCTTTCACATATGAGGTTATAGGATGATATTTCTGCAGTGAGCACCAATTTATTTTCTTTACATAGTTTTATATGGTTAATGAAGCTTTAAGCAAAGGACGTTCTGGTCCTTCTGTATATTTTCGTTGGCTTGTGCTACAATCCTGACATGCGCAAAGAACGATTGTTCTACGACAAATGTCTGTATTTCACACTCACTGGCCGATTTTATTCCTGAACAACTAAAATTTTTCAACTCATCCAATCAATTTTGCTAACGATAATCTTGAGATGATTGTTCGTCCGACGATCGTTCGTACACCATCAACTATCCAATAACTTACTGATATTATCTGAACGTTCTGAAATTGGTCATTTGGAAGTAAAAAATCTGCCCGTGTATGGCAACCTTTAGTCGATGTTTTCTTCTGACTTTCACTGGAAGTTCCTAGTTTTATATAAAAGCATACATATTTGTAAGAATGATCTAGTCTTAGCAACTAATGGTTGTAGGATGCTAGCCATACTGAAGACACTATGGGGTAGATTCATCAAAGAGTGAAGTTCCGCCACTAGAGGGAAATTCCACAGCTCTCAATTCGTTTCTATGGGATTTTGCAAGGCGTATTCATCAATGGGTGAAGTGAAAGTTCACCCTTTGATGAATATGGCTTTAAACATCCCATAGAAATTAATTGAGAGCTGTGGAATTTCCCTCTAGTGGCGGAACTTCACCCTTAACTTCACTCTTTAATGAATCTACCCCTATGGGCCTAGGGAAGCAAAAGAACCTCCACAATGTTGGTACTCCCAAAGATTTCATATGGAGGGTAAGCTTTGAAACCTGTGATTACTGTTGAATCATGCCAGTAGTTATCCACTCCATTTTACATATATATGAATATAAATATAGTGGGAGATTTATTTTCAGGAAGCAATATTTAAGATGTTGGCGGTATGGATTGCAAGAACATTAATCACTGACTTAGAGTATGTTTTCTGTCCCTCTGTTCTGTCTCCCTATTTCTCCAAGTAAAATAAAACCAGTTGCCAACAAATCAAGGGCAACTTTTTGGGCAGGCAAAGGTCATCCAGTCTGAGCACCTGACACCTCTTCTGGGTGTTTAATTAAGGGTTTGAACACTCCATGGGGCAAATTCACTAAAGAGTGCAACTTTGCCAGCTTTGTCGCTCAAATCGCAAGGTGTAGATTAGCCAGGACAACACTAATTTAGAAGGAAAGGGAAGAGAACAACACTAATTCACTAAAATACAACGTTGTGTCCATAGTGCCAAACGATGGTGAAGTTGCACTAGCGTTACTTCATCAAGCAAAGTGAAGTTGCGCTAGCATTGCCAAATTTGCATATGGTGGGAAGTTAAAGTTCAATGGACATGTACAGTATGTTGCAGCAAATACATTGCATTACACTAGCCAGGGAAACCTTAATAAAAGGAAATAGAGTTGTTATATTGCCCTACACATGTGCCAACTGTATAGTTAATATTCCATATTTTAGGAAATGTAGGGGGGAAGCTGGGCACTCCAAACAATTTTGCCGCCTATCACACTGTAAAAAGGAAAAGAAGCTAGCATTTTTGGGACTTTTGAACTATTTTTTGACAAACTCCTAGATACTCTATTGCACTTTGCCAGGTCTGAGGTTGGCAAAGTTCCGAAATGACATCACGCTGGTGAATTTTTGCCACCATTAGTCACTTCGGCCTTTTGTAAATTTGCCCCCATAACTGATGTGTCCCTATTGCTCCAAATTATATTATTTTGCTCATTTGTATATTTGCATATTGATGAAATCAGATTTGGTATCATTTTCATAGCTACTCATGAAGAGGTAGGGGGAAAAGGGTCCTTTGGGACAGCACTGTTAACATTTTTGTCATGCAGTAAAGTCAGTGCTATCATTTAATCATTATAACTTAGACCTCCATGTCATCTACACCATGGGCAGATGGCACTACCTCACCCCCATTCCTATCAACCAAAAGAACTAAAAATAACTATTCTATAATTGTTTAACATCTGCCATTTCCCTATGCAGACTAATCACCAGTGCTCCAATTTTTTTCTATAAAACAAACATTTAGGAGGGATGACTCAGCACAAAAGTGGGCTTTACATTTTATTTTTAGTTAAACTCATTACTAATAATTTCTCTGTCCCCATTTCTAATCTTTCCGCTTTACTCTTAGCTAGAACCCTTCAGGAATGGTGCTTCTACAGTATTTTTATGTTTATGCACATAATACACTAATTAAATAATAGGCTTACTGTCAAGATATGTATTAATGTGTGCACTCTCATACAGATCCAATACTGATCTGATACTGATACAGTATCATGTAGCATGATCTTTGTCTGCTAATGCAGAAGTGTTAATGAAGTTATGTTTTGTTGCCGAAAAAAAGCATGGTGTATGTGTCAGTTTCTCCTCTGTCTAAAATAAAGCTGCAGTCTCATGTGTGATTAAGCTACCGTTTATCCCACCTGGCAACAGGTTATGGGCCCAGGTGAGAGGGAGGGAACTGATGGAGCAGGCTGTTATTTGATGGAGATGAAAAGAACTATGAGATATGGGATACAAAGTTTCAATGGCCACATGTGCCTGATGAACTTAAAGAAAACCATCCTGCATGAACTCACAGAAGACACAGACTTGGATGAGGACAGAAGTAAGAAAGAGGAGGCTTATGCTGATTTCAGTTTTTTGGATGATAAAAGTCTGTCTCTGATTATGAAAGAAGAAGCTGATGATGGAAGGAAAAGTATTTCAAATCCTGAGAAACTAGTATGCCGGCAAAGGTAAGTAATGAATAATTAGCTTATACACAGAGTTAACATCTATTCAGAAAGCTGCAAATAAAAGTGTCACATACTATCTAATACGTGCAGAAACAGCCATTACAGCACTGAGAAATGCTAGAGAGAGCAGATTTACTAAATTCACATGAAGGATTTGAAGTTCGATCAAATTTTTGACCAATCGAATTGCGGTAAAATTCTTTGAATCCGATAGTGGAATTCGAAGGATTTTACTTCCCTACCTATTCACATTGCAAGAGACAGAGAGGCATAAAGAGGCATTTTGCAGACGCAAGGGGCAGGACAATGTAAAGCAAGCATGACACAGAGCAAACATTTGCCTTCAAAATAAGTGAGAGGCATTCAAACCGTTTAACACCAAAGGGCCTAATGGTGGATACAGGATACAACATCACATATATAGTTACAATGATTAAAAAGTTTAAAAGATTTGATGACACATTCAAGCTGCTACATGGAGTTGGAGGATGGTAAAAGACTTTTGGTTTAGCACTGAGGAGAGGTGACACATAAGTGTGCCGACTGACAGAACAAGAAAAGAGAGTCTGAATTACACTGATTTAGCAGGCCCAATAGAGCCAATAGCAATAGATGGTTTTAGATATGCCATAGCATTTACTGATGATTACTGTGGTGCAGTATTTGTGTACTTTCTGATACAAGAGTGATACAGTGTTAGCCACAAAATAAGAGTGATACAGTGTTAGCCACAAAAAAGTTCATTGCTGATACTGTTCCCTTGTATACGTCTATAATGTATAATGGCACAGAATTTATGGCAAATAACTTTCAGCCACTGCTCAGTAAGAAGAGCACAAAACATGAGACCTCAGCACTAGTGATGGGCAAATAAATTCGCCTGGAACAAATCCGTGGTGAATTTCCGCGTTTCGCTGCTGGCGAATAAATACAAATTTTTTTGTGCTTGTCCAAAAAGTTGATTGCGTCAAAATCGAATGGCCATTCGCCAGCATCAGCTTGGACCATTTTGTGAATTTTGCTAATTTTTCAGGAAATTCGTAAATTTTACGTTGAAGCAAAATGGGAGACATTTGCCCATCACTACTCAGCACCTTACTCACCCCATCAGAATGCTTTGCATACTAGTATGACAGAAAGAACCTAAACTCAAAGGGGTAAATTTATCTAAGAGTGAAGTTCCGCCACTAGAGTGAAATTCTGCATCTCTCAATTCATTTCTATGGCATTTTGAAAGGCATATTTATCTATGGGTGAAAGTGAAAGTTCACCCTTTGATAAATACGTCTTTAAAAATCCCATAGAAATGGAGAATGGTGGAATTTCACTCTAGTGGCGGAACTTCACTCTTAACTTCACTCTTTGAAAAATATACCCCAAAGTGTAAAAAGGGAATTTTTGTAAGATATGACAAAAATATTCCCTCATACCTGGTGTATTACCCAAGCACTGGTATTTAAACACAAGCTAATAAAGTTCATTACACAAAGTGTGACCGAGAGACAAACTCAGCTATATTCAATATGAAATAATGCAAGATTCTGTGTGCAACTCAATGTAGTGCTCTGTCCTGAAACTCTATTGCCTCCAGTCTGAACAATCCATGTACATATGAAAAATCAAATTTCACACACACACTCCAGCAATTGTGCTAAATCATTCTTGTCGTTTATTTGAGATCTCGACACAACGTTTAAGAGGTACAGTACTCTGAGAAAGGAGGTTGTACTGTACTTCCGAAACGTTGTGTGGAGATCTCAAATAAACCACAGGAATGATTAAGCACAATTGCTGGAGTGTGGACCATCTGTTTTTTCATATATACATGGATTGTTCAGACTGGAGGCAACAGAGTTTAAGGATAGAGCATGTATTAGATGCTGATGATAACATGTACAGGGAAAGGTATGCACACCCTATATTAAACCCAAATCCAGGGAAGGTTCCAGTATCTGAAGTTGAGAATGCAGAGGTCAATGATAATTATCAAATACAGGAAAGCCATTGTACAAGATACCCCAAAAGAGACAGAAAAAAACCCTCAGTACTTAGATGACTATGCACTAAAGTCAGATTGTAATAACCTGATACTGACAAACATAAACTATTGTTACAGAGCACACTACCACAAACCTTTAGAGAAGCCATAGAGTCACCATAGTCACCATAATGCAATGAAAGATGAAATATATTCACTAAAAGAGAATTATATGTTAAAACTTTCCACTCCACCAGAAGGTAAAATGCAGTGGTGGGTCGATGGGTCTACTGTATCTAATGAGAAACAATGCAGATGGATCTGAAACATACAAAGCATAACATGTGATGAGATAATTGAAAGGTACTATTTGTTTTGAGTTAAGCTACATAAAATGTAAGGAGAACTTAAAACATGAGGCATATAGAGATGCCAGTTGGGCCTCAGACCTAAATGACAGAAGAAGCACAACAGGATATTGTTTTAGTCTATTTATGAATGGTGCACTGATTTATTGGAAGGCAAAGAAACAGCCCACAGTTGCAACGTATTCCTGTGAGGCTGGATATATAGCACTACAATAAACAAAGGAAAGTTGTGCTCACAACTATTTCTTAAAACCATCAAGAGTGGGTGTTTGTGACCACAAAATTCATAGCAAAATACAAAAGGTTGTCTGCACTCAACCCATTATCAATATATTAAGGACAGTCTTGGAAGTCAAAGAAACAACGCACAGTTGCCCTGTTTTCCTGTGCGGCTGTATACTGTATATAGCACTGGCTGCTATCACACAGGAGAGTTTATACCTTGTGCAGTTACTCAAAGAAATGGACAGTACATTTTTGAAGATAATCAAGGTGCAATAGCTCTCACAAAGAACTAGGTTTGCCATCAAAGGTTGCAAACGTTGATATCAAATACCATTTTCCTAAATCTGTACTAAAGATAACTCTTGAATGTTGTTCCACAAACAAAATTGTAGCAGATGTTATGACTAAGCCAACAATAAGTTTTAAACTGGGACCCATTTTACATTACATACATATTTGGAGTATAAACCAGTGTTCTATATATATATATATGTCTTTCTGTCATATGAGAGCAAGTGGGGGTATTAAGATATGTGTTAATGTGTGTGTAGATCCAATACTGATCTGATACTGATACAGTGTCGTGTGACATAATCTTTGTGTGCTAATGCAGAAGTGTTAATAAAGTGTACAGGTTCTCCTGTGCCTAAAAGAAAGCTGCAGGCTCACATTAGATTTAGCTACTGGCTTGGCAACACTTACATTTAACAATATTAGCTGATTAACATCTTAGTGATATTGGAACTTAAAAACTAAATTTCTAAATATTAATGTACATTAGAAGTCACCAAGAGGTTACATTGCTCATTTTTTGCTGACCTGCTTTTGTAAGCAAGTAAAGTAGTAGTAGTAGTAATTATTTGAAGTTACTTTAACCTGACTGTTTTGGGAACCTGACAGTCCCTTCTAATACAGATTACCACTGCACAAATATGGCGACCTCCATATACAGTAGATGAATGTGGGGAAGCCAGTGGGGTAATGCAAAAGCATATAAAAGCAGTACTTTTATGGTGAAATTATATATAGCATGCCTGTAGTGGAAAAGCAGTTTCAGGGGGATATGTATCAAAGGTTGAGTTTAGAAGTTTGTAACATTTTTTATACCTAACAACTCAAATGTTTCCTGATTTTATGAAAAAACGTGAATGGAAAAAAACTGAATCAGTGAATTTGGGGTAAACAACCCGAAAACTCAAATTAATTGAGTTTTTACCCTAAAAAAACTTGAATTGCTTGAATTCATAGAATTTTCAAGTGAAAACCTACCAACAAAAGCCCAAACACAATGAAAGCTACAAAGATCTTCAAATGTTTGAAGGGACCTCTGCTGTTGACTTCTACATGAACTCGACAGGTTTTAGCTGGAGTATTTTCAGATCTGAACTATTTCCTGCTTCGGGATAAATTAATCTTAAAAAAGAAAAAAAGAGTTTATTTTTAACCCAAAAATTTGAGTTTTGACTGAAAAATACCTTTGAAAACTCAATTTTTTCGAGTTAAATAAAACCTTAATAATAATAAATTTGCCCTTAGTGTGCATCACTTGAGCTCATCCTTTGTGTTGCTATATAGTGGCATTACAAATTGTTTTTGAAATCTGTAGATATTCACCTAAAATTCTACACTCAACAACAATTAGGCGCATATACTGTATGTCTAATATTCAGGACAATAGAACATGCTAAGAATGTTGTTATTTTCTTAAATGACAAGCCCAATCAAGGAAAACAACAAGAGGCTTAAATAAGAACATGTACACAGGGTAAAAAAATTCGTATTTGCTTATTGGGGGGTTTGTGGTTTTTTCTTCTTTACATATACACCTCATAACCCTTTTTTAGCCCAGAAAATAGTGATTACAAATGTAGTATTTCAGCCTAAAGTGGCTCCTGAAATACAAAAGAACATACTGGAACATCTTATTAAACATGCATATACACAAACTCTTGTCAAGAAAAGAAATAAAAAGCTATGATATTAACACAAAATATGACATATATCATATTTGCCAAGGTCAGATTTGTATGATTTTTTAGTCTTGCTATTATTTAGAACAAAAGGTCTTGAGCTAGAGAACTTCTTGGAAGAGATGGCAGAGCCGATATTATAGAAAAGCTTTTATTAAAATAAATTGGTGAAGTTTCAGTTCTGTTAAAATGACAATATGACAGAAAAGGAAGTCGTTGGGGAAAAAATGCATTTGCTTTGGCAGACTGTGCTTTTAAATGTTTAGCTAGATAAAAGTTGTAATTGCAAATTGGAACACGAAACAAAAAAACAGGTTAGTGCTACTGACTTTAAACAAAATATTGATCTATTATCATTTATTAAAACATTAATAAGTGGTGTGAATAATGTAAAAAAAGAAATAATGTTATACAAATGTGAAGCTCAGATTTAAGTGTTTATTGAGCTATTGACCCAATATTTTTTGCAATGGTAGCAGTACCAGTACCAGATACTGTATGCATCAGAATATTGTGAGACTCTACTTTTTCCAACAAATCAAAATTGAATAGGGGTTCATAGTTATTACTTTATTTCTGGTCTGTAAACATTTCTGGTAAATTTGGAGGGAGGCTTTTTAGCTATTTTACTGATTTAATATTATTTCTTTATTTTTCTTTTTTCCACAGAGACAACTTAACCTGGAAATTTGCCAGAATAAGTTAAGGAAAATCACAAAATCTAACCCATCTTGCAAAGAGATTAAGGTTTTAATTAATATGTCTCAGCCTGGAGCCTTGTGTCTACTGGGAAAGGCAAAGGAAACAAAAAATAAGTTCTATAAGCTGTAGATAAGTTTTTGAAGTTGTAGAGCCTAATAGAACTAGTATAACAAGAGCCATCATTGAAAGCAGCCTTGTATTCAGAGACTTTACAGTTCCTTATTTCCTGTTTTCCCATATCATAATTGTTTGGATAGGTGTGGCAAATAACATTAGCTAATGCAACACTAGACTTTAGTGTAAGTAAAGGCCTGTTCTGATACTGTGTAATTGCTAATTAAGTCGTGCCATTTTAGATCAATATTTCTCCTTGGGGGATTAGTAAAAAATGTGTCTAAAAAAATTGGTGTTGAAATATACCACACAAAGCCAATTTAACTGCATGATATACTGTGTAACATAAAAAAAGGAAAAAAGAAAACACCCCAAAGATGTCTTAAACCCAATTTCATAAATAGTCAATAAATTAGTTAAAGTGCTAGTGCAAATAGGTGTGCCAACTTTAAAATCTAATAAAAAGTGTCAAATACTGAATATCGATAAAGTGACAAGTGATTTGTGTACAATTAATAATACTATACATTAAAGGGGTGGTTCACTTTCAGGTTAACTTTTAGTATGTTATAGAATGACCAATTCTAAGAAACCTTTCAATTGGTCTTCATTATTTATTTTATATAGTTTATAAATTATTTGTCTTCTTCTCTTGAATCTTTCTAGCTTTCAAAAGGGGGTCACTGACACCCTCAAAAAAGAAATCTTCTCTGAAGCTGCACATTTATTGTTATTGCTACTTTTTATTATTCGTCTTTATTGCCTGACCCTATCCTATTAATGTTCCATATTCTCATTCAAATCAATGCATGGTTGCTAGGGTAAATTGGACCCTAGCAACCAGATTGCTGACACTGCAAACTGCAAAGCTGCTAAATAAAAAGCTAAATAACTCAAAAACCACAAATAATAAAAAATGAAAACCAATTACAAATTGTCTCAGAATACCACTCTCTACATCATACTAAAAGTCAACTCAAAGGTGAACAACCCCTTTAAATTCATCAGCTAGTTAATACCCATGTTGATTTAATTAATTACCAATAATAAATTAGTTAAATAGCGATATATGGAATGTAATAATTCAATTAAATTAATACTGTGTTGAATTAAAAATCTTGTATCTGTATCCACTTATTTGAGTTCAGTTTTTCTCATATAATAGAGATTATGGACTGGATTTTAAAAAAGATAGAAAATGGAAAATAAGCAGAGGGTGGAGAAGTCCCGTAGAAATTATCTGATATTGAGCTGCCTTCAGGACCCCACAAAGATGGAGAAGTCTGCACCAGAGGGACTGTGGTCTCAAACAATTAACTACTTCTTAACTGAATGAAACACAAATCCCACTGAGCATAAGAGAGAAAACAGCTTAAGGAGAAAGGATAGCACTCAAAAAACAATTACAAGTTGCTAAAACTCAAGGAGGAAATAGTAATAACAAGTCCCCCTTAACTTGAACAAAAGGTTTGAACCGTCACTAAAAAGTTTCTTACCGACACGCGTTTCGCTACTGCATTATAAAAAGGCAAATGCACATCCACGAGGACACTGACTATAAATAACCTCTTAATGCAGTGTCATCTGACCAACGTAATTCTGCAAACAATGTGGCAGCGTACTTGTTACAATGTAACACCCCACGTGTTGATGTCATCTCTAGTTATTTACTGTCAAGCAGCAGCATATACATTGCCTTTCCTTCTAAGATAGGCTCCTTTCCACTATGTTACATCTATTCTTCAAAGAACAAAAAGGCTTTCAAGTTGCCAATTTCTTCCAAACCCATACTCAGGCAGCTTCTTAGATAGACAGAGCAGAGGGCTCCAATCTCATTATTTGATGTGAAAAGCAAGGGGTGAATAATTATGACATCTGCATTCTTTTTTGGTGCAACACACCATAAGTACCACAGCTGCACACATGCAAATTTCTCCACAGTCAGTTGCACATAAAACCCCAGGTACAGTACTTACATTAAAATGTGTTCTTTGCAATTCTGTATATTTGCACTTGGCTCAGCTCAGTCCTTCCTGCCTCCCATTTTAAATTGACCGCTTTTGCACCTATTGATGCAAAGGAACCAATGAGCTACTGTCACCTTTGTATCAGGCGGTCGCTCCTTCTGTACCATGAGTCAATGGTGCAGCACACTTGCATCCAAACATCTGGCAACACACACCATTCTCATGCCGAACACTAGAGATCAGACCTAAATTCTTTTTAGTCAATTGTAATAAAGTCATGCCTGATTTTGTAAAAACTTTTACTCAGTGTTTATAACTTGGGCACAGTAGTTTAGTTTAGGCTATTTATTACCAAGCTTTCTAAAAATAAAGTTCTCTTCCCAGCTTGCCAGGGCAATGGTTCAGACTTAGGAGAACAGGTGCAAGAAGTGGGTTTACATGGCAGACACAGGTCCAGACCAGCTGTCCTACTGTTGTAGTCCTTCATATTTAGAGTCACAGGCCCAGCCCCAATTCCTAGAAGAGATTACTTTTTCCTGCAGCATCATTCAGATTGGACCAATCAGGCAAATATTTCAAGATATGCCAGATGCCAATCTGGACCTGATAAAGTGGGGCCTTTCTGAATCACCTGTACTAGCTAGCATTTGCAGTCGGTAGGGGAGGAAAGTAAAACAGGGACATGTTGTTTCTTTGTAATTTATTTTCCAATCTTAGCACCTTATTTGTGCAGCAGGGCAGGCACTTCCAGACTGGAACCAGAACAGCTGTTTTTTTGACTATATGCTGCAGTTATGCTGGCCATAGACGCAAAGACACCATTGTACGTTTTTGTACCATGGCGATTGGACAAGACATAAGATTTATATCTGCTAACAATAGGATCTCTGCATGTATTGCTTATCTGACGATATCAATGGGCGACTGTCGCTACAATTTGTTGGATTTAACTTTCGCATGATTGCTGTCTGTCAATTAAGGACCTCAACACTGTGAGATGTTTTCGTTTTATTACTTTACATTAATCTGAATGTTCAGTTGCAGGTCAGAAGATTGGCACGGACGATCGTTCCTCTGACAGAGGCTATAATCTCCAATCCGATAATTAAGGAGAGCACTTCAAAGCAATATTGCTGTGATTGTATTTTTTTATTTGTGGACTACAGTTCACACAACATGTTTTGGACCTCACACAAGTTGTGTGAACAGTAGTCCACAAATAAAAAATCTAATCACAACAGTATTACTTCAAAGTGCTCTCCTTAATTATCAGATTGGAGATACTACCTAAGGTTGAGCAGTGCCCTGGATGAGGATTGAGGCACTTCTGCTTGGATTCATTAAAGGCTGAGCGCAAGAACAACCCCTTGAAAGAGGCTATAATCTGCATGTCTATGGCCAGTTTTAAAGTATAACTGGTACCCCTAGGCACCTTGGGATCTAATGGAAAAAAAACAATCATGCAGAGGATGGGACAAAAATAGGTTCTGGTATACAACCCATGCAAAAAAAATTAAGAGAGCAAAAAAGTCAACTTAAATGTTTCAGTGACCTGATAAGGTAGGAAAGGCTGAAACATTGTTACGTGTCCCATGTGGCACAGAGATGACTCTGATTCTCTGTGCTCCCTTTTGGAGAGTAGAGAATTGCAGAAAGCCCTTTGAATCAAGCACTGTCCTTGGTCGGCAATACCCAATCCAAGATGGGCAGGTTGAGGTACGTTGTCAGTTTCTTGCAGCGCAACTGTGGCCGTTTTGAATTACCTCATCCACACTTGTGTTATTTTGCATATACAATATACCTGCTATATTTCTGCCTTCCTATGTTAATTTTGCACACAAACCATATGATATTGAATTGAATATTCATAGAATCCATATAATGGTAATGTGTCTGTTTTGATGGTGGCACAAGAAGATAAGAAGATAAGTTTATTATTGATAAAATGTACACCTATTGTTTTTAAAAATACTGTGCCATTAAGTCCCAAGCGCCAAAATTTTTTACTTGCCTAGATACAAAGTAGCCTCAGATATATTACCTGAAATTACCTGTTAAATCAATATTGCTCTGCCACTTAATTAAAACATACATACTGTCCTTGATTTATATCTGTATGTTCCTATTCTTCACTTCTATCCTTCCAAATGGTAACTTCATTTTATATACTGCAAAACTCCAGCGATTCATGCCTCCTGAGCAAGAACACATCACCTAGATTTATTTGAGTGAACCTTTTACCCTTGTACAGTTTCATTATAATTTCCTTCCAAACATATAATTGTGTGAAAAGGTTTTCAAGTGTAAAATTATACATTTACCATATTAATGAATATAGGTGCTGTTCTACAAGGAGTCAGTATGTCAAGGGAACGTTAAAGTTATTCATACAGGCGCTAGGAGAAAAATAAAGAAACATTCCCTGTGAGGAGAAATACATTTAATGAATAAGTGCAGCACACAATTCCTCCTTTCAGAAATGTCAGTTCTTATTGAACCTCCATTTTAGATATCTTACAATTACTTTGTCAACCAAAGGTAAAGTACTGATGGATGAGGCTTAGGTTTTTGAAACCTAACTTTCTGTGAGTTACTTAGGCTAAAACTAAGTGCTTTTACATGCAACTCTTATTGATGATAGTGGTTTTATATTTATCACCCTGTCATTTTTGTTGAATGTACCAGCCTCTTCCCTGTCTGAATATGGACACTAATGGAGGTGTGTCCTTAGAACTCTAAAGGGTCACAGATTCATTCTACACATTCACAGCAGAAATAGTTCTAAGCCTGGAAACAGCTTTGCCCATTTTAAATAGTAATCCATATCAGTGCCCTTATAGGGTTTTATTCCTTTACATCTTGCTGCCTGATTGTGCACGCTGACCTTGCTGACACTGAATATGTAGCTTCCATAGAGTTTTCACCTTTGTGTAATTTGATGTTACTATTTTGCAGCCCTCCCCATAGTAAGTAGAATTCTTCCCGGACCTTCAAAAGTCCAGGTCCTGATTGCAATTCTTTATTATAAGAAATTCTGTCAAGAATCAATAATAGTCTCGGGTCTCCAGTTCCTTCTTTAATAATGCTTTGATATGATTTGTCACAAGCTAGCCCAGAGTATCTTCTAGATTTTATTACTTAGCTTGCAGCACAAGCCTCATCTTTGAGTCATGAGATCCGCCATGGGAAGACCTTTAAAAAAAAAAGAATGGAAAAAAGCTATATTCTTTGCAGTTTGGTTATTACAGAAAGTCTATATTACTCAATAATATCTTTTATAAGGTGTGCTGTCACATTTTCACACAGATATTTAACCCCGATATAAGTATAGCACATTTAATGCCTAGAGGCACTTTCTGTGTGCTTTGATCATTGCTTTTTCTGATTGGATGGCAACAAAATCAACAACAGCAAACAAAGCTCAATTCCTTTTACAGTCCTTATCTATGACTGATTCTGTACTTTATCCATAGCATGACAAGAAGTATTTACAGACGGCAGGCTGACAATAGTGACTGGAAAATCAATTTACTAACACTTACTTTAGAATGCCATACAATTTTTGATTAAACAAAAAGGGTTAAGCATTAATGCAGTACAATAGAACAGCCATGAATATATTTAACTACTTAATGTGCATGTTTTATTGATACTAGATAGATAAATGTTGTCATTTTACTATACGTTTAAAACAACAATACTAAAAAGAGGCTAAGACACTATAAAACACATTTTGAGAAGCAGCAGGGAAAAAAGTCCACGCTAGCCCCCACCAAAAAACTTTTGGAGGGGCCCAGTGCGCATTACCTCTTCTGCTCTGTTAGTCGCACCCCCCTTCCCTGCCACATGCCAGTGAAGGCATGTCGGCTTTTAATACTATAGAGCATCTGTGAGCAACATTCAGATATAAAAAGGGGTTGGGGAGCAACACAAGCATGAAAAATGTTCATCAGATGTGCCAAATAAGTGTTGTGATTGGCTTTTGGTAGCCCCTATGTGGACTGGCAGCCTACAGGAGGCTGTTTGGCAGTACGTCAGTTTTTATGCAACTAAACCTTGCTTCCAAGCCAGGAATTCAAAAATAAGCACCTGCTTTGAGGCACTGGTAGCAACATCCAAGCGGTTGGGGAGCAACACCTTGCTCACGAGCTACTGGTTGGTGATCACTGCTATAGAGGAAGCCCAGGCCCCAAGGAATAATGGGGTCTTCTTCCTCTATATTTATTCCTCTGTTTAGAAGATTAGGACAATGGCAGACAGGGAAATTTGGGGTATTTATGAAGTTGCTGAAACACCTGAAATCATGCATCTATTGCTATTTATGACAATCATACTAAAGTACTTGTGGAAAATAGTGTTTGAGCATGTGTAATGGCCATTTACCTAGAAGTCAATAGAGAGGAATATCAGGTGTAAAACCTGGCAGACAAAATACCCGGAACTGTGTTATTTTCATTAGACCCGTAAGTACTAGTTACTAAAGAGGAGGAGAAATTAGCACACTCATTTAATGGTAATTTAATGTTTTGCAAATCAATCAGTTTGATTTGTTAAGGTACGCCTGAAAGTAATGGACCATAGGGGGCATGGCAGTGAGTGGGTAATGCACCTCATAGGTGGTTTCAAATTATGCTGGTGGCTGCTGAAGGAATGAAGAGGCTGAGCCAACCTGCAGCCCATCATCATCCAGGTCATACTGAGCTGAAGTGGGGGGGCGGCACAAAAATCTGAAGCAGCTGTGAAAATCCTGTGCTTCATTCACACTTAAACTATAACCTGTGAAATACCTTGATATCCCTTAAGCACGGTTTCCTCTATTTAGAGTTACAAATGAAGAGATTGTTGGGTTAATACATTGAGTGTGAGCAATTGATTTGCAACAAGCAGTGTAAAATGACAATACTGTACAGGGCATACAGATGACTAATAACTGATGAAGTTTTTTCATGATGTTATTTCATGTATAATCTTGCATACTGAATATCATATTATACACTAAAAAGTATCATAGCAGTTTAGTTTCTGCTTTAGGCAAAGGGAGTATTTAAATGAAGAATTTATGTACTGGAGCTCAGCTTCTCTACAGTTTCTTTCTATTTTTGGCCTAAGCTGCATATTTTCTTGTTGGCCATAACTCTACTCTGCCACAGCCTTGCTTTTATTAGCTAAAGCTTACTATGAAACATTTTTCTGCATTCATTTTAAGACTACAAATTAAAAGCACAAAGTTTTCTCCAGGTCTAGCAACCAAGCAACAGGCAGTGCAAACTATCACCTCAGTTTAAAAAAAAAAAAAAAAATCTGTTTTTACAATTACAGAAATCAATAAAAGAACAAGAAAGATGAGGAGAGAGAGAGGATAGGAATAGCAGAAACCTGGCACGGCTGATGGTAAGTAGGTGAGATTTGTGAACTTTAGCTCATACAGCTAGAAGGTATGTTAGGATAGAGTAATGTAACGCTGTAGTAGGGGTCGGGCCCAAGAGTGCTAGAGCACAGTGAAGTTAAATACAGAAGAAATATAAAAAACACTACTAATATTTTAGTAGTAAATTTTATTATATAAGGCCATGCATACATATTCATAATTTTAAACAATGGATCTTTGTACAAATTAAAAAAAAATAGGGTAGGTTTTTCAGGCATCAAGGGAATCATTTTTTTTAACCAGGGTGCAAATGCTAGAGCTGACCCTTAGTGCCCTGGGAAAAGCTACACTTTGCTACTTTAATCAAACTGAATATCCATTAAAAATACCTCAACTGTCCCCAGAAACAATGCCCATTAATATGCTTCTAAGGCATTTTATTGTCATCATTTATAACAAGGGTTTCTTGTGCAAAGCAATTATAACAGGGCAGTAATTGTCAAGCTTTAAGCGGTCATTTATGCTCCCCTGGGAGCTCATCTAGTAAATCCCGTGAAATGCTGCACTCTGATCCTAGATTGAAAATCACAGCATAAGGAGGCAGAAACAAGTGCTGTCCTAATCACCTGCCTGTACCTCCTGTACTCCATTCCATGCATGTCTGAATTATGCGTAAGTTATGGGATGGGTAGAGGGTTGGTGGGGAAATTTTTGTCCCTTCCGCTTTTGGATAGAATGCTGCCTAATGTAGGCAGTGCTCTAATAGTGGTGCTCGCCACAGGTCTCTGGACCGAGGTCATTCTGTAAGTGCAGAATGCAGCAAGTGAAGTGCAAAAAATATGATATGATAAATACAGTAACGTGTTAGACAGTACAGTCAATCACTGATTGAACAATGTATTGCCCACTCCAAACATTCCTAAGATTTTGTAGTCACTGCTGAAATAATACAAATAGATAAGTAAACTGCCATACAAACATAGAAAATGATATTTGTCATTTGACAATTCAACTCCACTTTTACCTAAAATAATGCACAGAACAGCAATGTTTTTATACAATGAAGTGTTTCATTACAAAATGAAGAAAATGCAATGGCAATAACTTAAAACCCTCTGAACTTTAGTCATTTGCTTCCTACATATACTCGTCTATCTTTCTATCAATTTACAAATGTTTTCTCTTCTTCCCCTGTTCTATATGCATTATGTTGTATTGCTGAAATATAACCATCTGGATGTCTTTCTATCAAAAGCATTTGCAAAAGGGAAATAACTCACATTAAATGTAATACCCTCTGTAGATTTGTCTATTGCTTTCCAAAAAATATGATTTAGCACTAAAAGCATGCTAACCCCCCTCCAGTCATCTTGTAGAATATGTATGTGTTTCTGCAAATTTAGGGAACAGCAATACTTCATACCTGGCAATTCAATAAAATAATACTGCACCAATAGTTTGTTCTTTAGTCATCTTGCAACCAAAAGTTTCCAGCTTATCTGTTTGCCTTCTTATTGAAAAGGAAGACATCCATACAATCCATACAATCAATAAGGTGCATTTTGTGTTTTTTTATGCTGTTTGTGTATCCCTATAGACATCCATGAGGTAACTACGTGTTCCCAAATAATGCAACCATGGAATGTCAAAGGTGCCAACTTTGCTGCAGGACTAATCATCTATACCAAGTACTTTTAACTAATCTCCTGCTAGCACATCATATTAGTTGTTAGGGGTTACTGCACCCAGCCAAACTGTCTGCTTTAAACATATTGGGTAGTTCAGTAACAACAGATATGGGAACTGAGTATTTCTCATTATTATAATGATAATTATATTTTGAGGGTGTTTCCCTGGATGTGTCTCTTTATATAAAATTCTCTGCACACTTTTCAAAATAATCTGGGATTCAGTGTTGAACTAAAATGATTTTTCTAGCATGAAGATAAAGATTTGACATTAGTAGTAGTAGTATTTAGCCAAGCAAAGGCAACAACTAGGGATGGGTGAATCGGCAACTCACGAAACGCTGCCGTGTCCAGTTTTGGACTCGAGCATCCATTGCCTGCGGCCAGCATGCGTTTTTTGGACGACGGCAATTGGTGCCTGCGTCCAAAAATGGACGCTGGAGAATTTTTGCCAGGCTAAATTTTGCTGGCGTTTCGAGAATTTATTTGCCTGTAGTGATTGGCGGGAACTCGCTGCAAATTTGCCGCATGTGAATAAATTAGCCCATCACTAGCAACAACTAGTTAAATGGAGTGAAAGCCTCTAAAAATCATGTAGAAAGACAGCAGCAGAATGCTACTCTTACAAACTGTGGCAAGCTCTTGTTGCTTTAGCCTACTGGCATCTACCACCCCAGAACACTGGCCAAACAGAACATATAAATATTTATGTGACACATCTTGTGTTGACTGAATCTGCCCTGTGTTGCAAAAAAAAATAATTCACAAAACTGCTGAAAAATTCACATTAAAGTCTATGGGGAACATTTTGTAGCAATTTTTTTTCTCACTCCAAATGCATTGTCAATGGGCATCGTTTCTCATTCCAAATGCATTAAAGTCAATGGATAGTTTTTCTCAATGCTTTTTTTCCACTCCAAATGCAGTTAATTGTTCACCTCCAATTTCTTTTGCTGCACATTTTTGTTGCAGCTTTGCAAAACATCAGCTGATGGTAAAATGCAGAATTTCACAGCAAATCCATGCATGGTGAAAAAAATCACTCATCCCTTGACATATTTTGTGGTATCAGCTCAGAAAAGGTTTGTTGCAGAGAATGTAGTTAAAAGATATTAGCTCACACATGCAAATAATGAAACAATATTGGCCTGTAGACTTGCATATTGAATATTTCACTTTCCATTTTTGAATCTGAGTTCTCATTGCAGATTGATACATTAAACAATTTGACAAACATAATTTACAAGCAACACATTGTCACACTTTGTTTTCTAGATGTTTGAATTTGCTCAATATAACACATAATATGGCTCAAAAGTTGGCCCAGGTGTAGTAGCTCATATCAACCAATAACAGGTTTGCTTTTTAACAGTGACCAGTAAATCAAACCTGCTGATTGGTTACTATAGATTATAAGACACTGCACCCTTTAATATATAACCTACCAGTTTGGATTTATTTTGGTATGATTTAAATCTAACAAAAAGAGTTGGAATTGGAGTAAATATTGTTTAGATATAGGTCATGAACTCAAGATGGGACTGTCTCTTTTACAAAGGAGAGCAAGCAACCAAGGGAAAATGTAACACGGAGACCCAACCTATTGTTGAAGTGAAGACTTTTTTATGCACTATGTTTATCTCTAACCTAACTTTGTAGCCCTGAAAGTTTTATATATTTTGAAGTGGCACAGCAGGAGACTTGTCTAAAGAAGATGGGTTTAATTGCTTAGAATCTCTGACAGCTTATCTTGTGATGATCCTTCAAGCAAGATGATGCCCTTCATAACTGCCCTGGAAAATAACCAATCAATCACTTTTAAATTGTATCTGGATTATTTAAGACAACTTCTGTTGATTAAAGTCTAAAAAGAACCAAAAAAAAAAAAAGAATCTGATTATTAAAAAAAAAAGTTATATTTTGGAACATTGTGCATTTCTTTGCTGGAAACTGAAATCTAATTTCTATTTAAACCTGTAATATTTAGGATCATTTTGTAATTGCATGCATTCAGACATGGTTGCTAATACTTAAAAAAGTATGCTTTCACAAAAAAATTTAATCTTCTCTTTTTTTAATTAGAAGGAGTTATCGTTGTCTTTAATTATGTATGAAAAACATATTTACAAAGCACATTCTTACTATACATCAATTGCAAATATTTCTGGTTGTTTAAACATTGAATATACAATTCACATACAAAAAACTAAAAAGCAAAAACAGTGGCATGGAGGTTGCACAAAACCACCCAGTGTTACAGTATTGTGAAGAATTAAACGGCAAGTGAATACTAAAATATAACTTTTATTCATGGAGAATTGAAGAAATGTATATAAAAGTCTAAAGCCTAAATGTGGGTATATTAATGTCTTCTGTTGCCTTAAAATAACCCACCATCCAATAGTAATTTGATACTGCTTTGTGTGTGAGACAGTACGATTCAAACAATCAAGACGTTTGATCGTACGAATTATATTCTAGCAAGTCTTTGCTTCTATTGGTATTCGGTAGGTTCAATCTGGCGAAGTAGGCATTTGATGGATTTTAACATTTTAAATCCTCGATCATCGAATGATTGAATGTTCGAATATTTGATCATTCGATCTATTCGATAATTCAAATATTCGGTATTCAATGATAGAAGATGCCAAATTTGCATATTCTATCCTCCGAAAAAATCGTACGATCGATATTCGATCTCTTCACACAAATTTTGTAAATTTGCCCCTGTGTGTAGTGAACACACTCATACCGGACTTCCAATTATTCAACCAGGTGGTCAAATCAATGGGTGGTCAAACCATTAAATACACCATAGTGAATGGACCCGCACTCCTTTTTCTTTGTGCTTTATTCACAGTGCATATCCAACATTTTGGCCCTCACTGGGGCTTTTATCAAGGACCCAGTTAGGGCCGAAACGTTGGATATGCACTGTACACTGGACAGTGCCTTGATGGGGTGCATCAATTTATGCATACTTTGTACATACTTTGTAACTAAATGTGTCTTTTTTTGTTATGATTCCCAGGGGGCTGTATGTTGGTATTCTTGTTTTTTTGTGTATATCAAGCCTGACCCATGTGAACCCAATTGAAAAGGATTGAGCTGCATTTTCTTGTTTAAGTAATATTATATATTTTATGGGGGAGGTGGTGCTCTCCTCAATGCTTGCTCTCCCAACCCCTGCTTAATGGTGTCTTGGAAGAGATCATGCTAAACAAAGAGAAAAGCAGGTATGGTCTTTCTCCCCCCCAAAGATAACACTTTTTTCACTTAGTTAGGACTGATGCATTGGACATTGCCTTGACAGTCAGCTTATGCATATTCAGTGTCGGACTGGGATGCCAGGGGCCCACCAGAAAACCTGAGACCAGGGAGCCACCAGAAAACCTTAGACCAGGGGCCCAATTTTCCAAACTATTATTCCTTCTCTCCTCCCTTAATCTCTTTATTCTCCTATTCTTTTAGATCTACTTACTCTACTCTATTCTTCCATTATTAAAGGAATTGTTCGGTATAAAAGTAAAAACTAGGTAAATAGATAGGCTGTGCAAAATAAAAAATGTTTTCAATATAGTAAGTTAGCCAAAAATGTAATCTATAAAGGCTGGAGTGACTGGATGTCTAACTTAATAGAACACAACAGTACTTCTTGCTCTCTTGGTTTACACTGCCTGGTTACCCTAGTTACCAGGCAGTAACCAGTCAGTGACTTGAGGGAGGGCACATGGGTCATTTCTGTTGCTTTTAAATCTGAGCTGAATGTTGAGGATCAATTGCAAACTCACTGAACAGTTATGTCCCACGTGGCCCCCTTTCAAGTCACTGACTAACTCAGATTTAGAGAGCTGAAAAGCAGGAAGTTGTGCTGTATTCTGTTATGTTAGACACCCAGTCACTCCAGCGTTTATACATTACCTTTTTGACTAACCGAACAATAATAGAAACATTTTTTATTTTGCACTGCCTATCTATTTACCCAGTTTTAATTTTTACCCTGAACTGTTCCTTTAAGCCTCTTTTTCCACAAAAAGAAATAGGGAATGAACATAAAATAGGCCAAATTGTTAGAAGCAAGAGGGCCCACTGACACCTGGGCCCACGGGAGTTTTCTTGGTATCCCTGTGGGCTGTCCAACACTGTGCATACTTTGTACAAACTTTGTAACTAAAAGTATCTTTTTTTGTTAGTTACAGTTCAGTTGTGCAAAAATACATTTCCCAGGGGGCTGTATGTTGGAATGCTGGTGTATTCTTGTTTTTAATTTGTATATTTTAATTTGTAAGTCTAAGGACGCACACTGGGATTGCTAGAAAAATAAATAATAATAACCTTTATTAGTCCAATGAGTAGCCGCACTCCAAGGCCCAAATATGTAAACGGGGTGCATGGTTAAAATATGTATATATCCACAAACATGAAGGAACCGGCACTCCCATATAAAAAATAATTCACTTTATTATTATATCATAGTCCTATGATATAATAATAAAGTGAATTGTTTTTTATATGAGAGTGCCGGTTCCTTGATGTTTTGGATATATATATACAGTAGCAGCAAAGATTCACCGGCACACAGGTAATGCAAGCAGGTTAAAACCTTGCTAGTGTTTATTGCGTTTCGGGGTTACCCCCTGTGCACCAGGGTTACCATTGGAAGGGCCAGGGAGTGCGAGTACTCAATTGACTGTTCTCCTTGGATATATATACACACACACACACACTGTTTTTGGTGTTATGAGATTATATTCAGGCAGCATTCATACTTGTAGCATTAACCGTGTGAGTAGGCACTCAATGAGCAATCCATCAATAGACAGAGCAGTAAAAGTTACCCTGCAACTAAACTCCTCCAAATTATTTCCAAAATTTCCCTTTGCGGAAACTTCAGGCAATGTCATACCTGGTATGTTTCACCAGGGGTGTTTCACTTTAATTGTGTAGGGTAAATTGCCACAGTGGAAGTGCTTAGCATAACATGAAATGAAAACATTTTGGCTCTTAAGGGAACAGGAACTGTGTCTCCTTACCAACAGTGCTTCTAATCATTTGTGCCAGTGCCCATTATATACCCACTAGCTTGACAGCTCATAGAAAGTTAAAAACTACATCATTATTTACATTAAAATTGGATGTTGTTTATGCATTTATGATACAATAACTTTATTATTACTGGATATTTTACAGCATTTTGGAGACCCCTACAGACATAAGGAAATATTCAACATCTGTTACTTAGCTTTGAAGTCTGTCTCATGGGATTACATTTTTCAGCATTCATGATGTTGAATGTATCATAAATGACAAACTCGTAATCCTTGAGTCATTTATATTTATTATGATTTGCATGTGTTTTTAGTCTAGTTGCTTTTATGTCTATACTATGTTGTCTTTGCTTTGAGAACCACAAGCTATATGTGTCAACTATGTAATTTGCTTTGTTCATGCAGTTCCTGTTAGTGCATGTGTTGCCCAGTTACTGTACATTTAAGACCATACTTCCTAAAATATGGTGCAGAGGAGACCATAAGGTTGTGGCCACCCAGATACTATTCTAGTGTCAATACATGCTACTCTATACTCCACAAAGTTTAGGCCCACAGATTCAAGGGTATACTGGAATTAACACCTGCATGTGTCATTTAGGATTGCCACCTGGCTGGTATGTCATTGGCCTAGCTTGTAATACACCAGCCATGGTGAGGCCAGTATTATGAAATTTTCGTAGGTTTGTAATCCCAATTGTTCAGCCCCAAGCATGCCTGCAAAACCACTATACCATTCTTTCCCTCCCCCTGCATGCCATCAAATCCTGCCTACATACAGAATTTGAACCATTATTGTCTATTCCCACCCACATAACATCATGCCCCACCCTATGACATCATGACCCAGCCCCTTCTCAGACCTACTACCCAACCCCATAAATCATCGGCTGGTAAAGGCGGGAAGAAACAGTGGCAACCCTAGTGTAGCTTCTAGGGCTCCGTTCAGGTGTTGCACCCATGCATAAAACCAACTTGCACCCAATGAATAAAACATTAAAGGAACAGTAAAACCAAAACATTTTTTAAAGTAATGAAAATATCATGAAATGTTGCCTGGGACTGGTAAAACTGAACTGTTGGCTTCAAAAACACTAATATAGTTCATACAAAAAAAGCTGCTGTGTAGCAACGGTGGAAATTGGAAAAAAAGCTACATGGCACAGGCTAAATAGTAGATAACAAATAACACCATTATGTTCTACAGAGCTTATCTGCTATCTGCAGTATAACCTGAGCCATTTGTCCTTTGAATGGCTGCCCATTGTTGCACAGCAACTTATTTATATAAACAATAGTAATGTCTCTGAAGCATACACAGCAGTTTTACCAGTAAAGAGCAACACTGCATTATATTTTTATTACTTTACTTTAATTTTTAATGTTACTGTTCCTTCCTAGAAATTATGCAACCTGCATGTTTAGTATATAACTTTTATAAGGAGTGTAATTAAAGTTTGACTGTTATTACAAGGGTTTCAGCTGTAGTTGTGCAAGCTCAAGGTCTAATCATGGGGAAGTTCTTAAATTAATCTGAAAGACAACTGATATAGCAAAAAAAGAACAATTACTTTTTCTACTTTTCTAGTTATGTGGTTTATTTATCCCCATTTTCAGTTTGCATCAGGAATTAAGAGGTGTTAGAGCTTTGTTGTTGCTGAGCTGTAAAATACCATAGAGGAGAAAAGTGTTTCATTGTTTATATTCTTTAATCAATATGTCAGTTTATTAAAACGCTTTCCTGACTATATATAGAATATTCCTGTAAAAAATATTAACTTTGCATCGAATCTGTATCAAGTGAAAACATGTTTTCATTCCTACCAGTACTATAACTTTTCAGGATTTTGCTTAACTGGAATAATGAGGCCTAAATACTGTAGCATTTTTAATAACATTTAAAGCATTACTACATCAATGGAATAATGGTTAGCACATTAACACAACTTACACCTCATTCTTGCATTTATTACTTAACATACAAGATTAGACTAATTCCCTTGGATTCATCCACCATATGTGCTTTACCCAGAAGCACCAGACCCTCGGAGGATGAAAGGAAGACAATGAGCTCTAAAATCCTAATGAATTAATTTACTTTTACATCAATCAAAGCAATGTATGCAAGGAAAGCTGCAGTATCGAAATATAATTGCATTGATCTACCTTCCAAAAACCTATTGACCTTACATAGTTTCTGTATGAATACTGCTGTAATGGCTGATTATAAAAAGAATTTCAGAAATTGTATATCATTTATTTTATGCTGTTGTTTTAACTGATGGGGATGGGAAAGAAAGTTACTATAGCTATAGGGCATTTTTAATTGCATTTTCAAAACTTCTTTTAATCCTATAATAACAAAAAATTAAATCAGTGCTGACATTTTTTGTTGCCAGAAGAAGGTACTAAAAGGGTAAAGAAATAATTGTTAATTTTGAGAACATAATTAGCAACTTTAAAGATTTAATCTAGAAATGCATATTCTAAACCCTGGTAAAAGATTAAGAAAAGATACTGAACCCCTGTGAAAATGTATCTGTCTTTGTTTTTAATTGTAATTTCTGATAGCTATAATTAGCTTGTTCACTTGGTTGATAAAATAAACAAATATGATCAGTTAGAAATGTTGGTGGAAGAATTAAAATGACATTAAGAACTTTAGGCAATGTTTGAGCATTTCATTGCCTTTCTCTTCTATTTTGCTACCTCCTATCTCCCGTTCATACTTCTCCCCACCTTTCTCTTCATTATACCTCTTCTCTACTCTCCATTGTATCTCTGTTATTTTTACTCTCTCTTCTAATATTTGGCCTCCATCACCTTTATCTGCTTTAATGTTTTTAATTTTTCTCCTGTTATTACCAACATCAGTAAAGGGAAAATGGGTGATATATACATACATATTATACATACATACATACATATATATATATATATATATATATATATATATATATATAAAGAAATGCCTTAGTGAAATTAGATTTTTAATTTTTTTTACATTTGGCGCCCAGTAAGCTATATAAAGCCACGTGATTCTATTGAGACATTAGGATTTCATATGATTTTGGGAAGAAACATTTTTAAATGAAACAATTGAATTTTCTAGATGGTCTGTGGAGCACTTAGCTTACAAGAATACACTTTCAAATCAAAAGCGTTTCAATCATTGCAAATATTATTTAGAGGATTTTGTGCAATATGGGATTGAGCAATTTAAATTTTATTGAATGTTTCACTGAGTCATAGGTGATGCATGAATTCATTTTACTTACATGTCTAATATTCTTGCATTGCAAGAGACATCTGGCTGACAGGGAAATGAACCTTGCATTTATGGCAAATATAATTTTATTTAATGCTTTGAAGTAAAATTAAGTCTGAAGGGCATTTTTACATTTGATATAGTAGTATAGTGTCACATACAGTAGTTCAATGTGTAGAGCTGTATAATATTGTTTATGTCTCTAAATATTATAAGGACCATCTCTGATTTCTAATTCAAAGTGAAAACAAGCATAGCAAGCTCACAGCCTCTTCCCATTGGCTGATGAACTCAGCTTGAACACCGAAACCTCGAATCATTTGTACATTATAGTGGTATGTGAACCCATATATAAATGTTAAATCACCAGCTACACAAGAGGCTGCACTTATTCTGGTGAAAGCATCCGCTATATAATGACAGAATTAGTGATGGGCGAATCTGGGGCATTTTGGATGCGGGTGTCCGTTTTTGGATGCCGGCGCACATTCGCCGACATCTCATTTTGGATGCGGGTGTTCGTTTTTGGAAAGTTACAGTCTGGTCCCATAGGGAAATGACCAGACTGTAGATTATATATATATATATATATATATATATGTGTGTGTGTGTGTGTGTGTGTGTGTATGTAACCCCTTTTTGGCTGATCTAGACCAAAACCAACTAGTGATGATAGCGCATGGGCTACATGCGACCCTCTTTCACCAGGTAGGGCTTTCGCTAGGGGGAAAATACACGTGCTAAGGTAGTTGAACTGTAACTCAATACTGCCAGATATGTGAAATAACAGTTGTAGGACGCCAGGGGTTCTTTGCAAACAGGTAGAACAGGCTTTATTTACATACAAAGCGCCACAGGGTTGATTATACTCATAACGGAGGTAGATATATCATATGCCAGGTACATTTAGAGGTGTAGCAGATACAGCAAGGAAAGACACCATGGTAGAAATAGCAAGTTGAAGTTGATAGGATCACCTTCCAGGATGTCAGTACCTCATGTGGACCGGATCCCTACAGCAGACATGGATCAGGGTTGAGAACACTGCCTGAAGTCTCTTGTCTGTACTGTGGTCCCTACACTACAGGCAAAGTAGAGCCTGGGGGAGAGCTACTCCCTTCTATCCTCCTTGGTGGAGCTTAGCTGCTTTTGATAGCTATCCTCTCTGACTCACTTCCACTAGAAAGTGCTATAAAGATATATAACCTATACACTGGCTTAACCTCATTCACGTGGTCCCTGTACCCCGTCTTCTCTAAAGAGGTTGGCCCTTTAGGACACTTCTGGGGCCTTGTTGACTCCAGGCTCAGTGGATCATCTGCCCAGGTCAACTGCTGCAGGCCAAAGAGGAAGTGCCCCTCCCTGCAAGCACTTTTGTTACAGCACTGCAGGGAGTGGTCCCAACCTATAACCAAAAGAATGTTAAAAATATGTTACATGGGATTTAACCCAGCAACAGGGAAAAGGAAGGCCCTAGGAAGGGATTGAAGCCATAAGGGCCATTACACTTATGGGTCCCTACATGTATATGTTTGCTGTTCCAGGCAAAGGTCTGGTTTAGAACCAAAATGTTGAATAAACTTCTTTTTTGCATAATATAGAAATAGTGATGGGCAAATCTGGGGCGTTTCGCTTCACCCAATTTTTATCTCCCAGAATGCCTTATGAGACCCAGCATATCAGGAGACTAAAATAAGCTTTGCCTGGAAAACTCAGGTGAAAACCAAGGCTGTATTAACTAAAATATAACTAATTACCCCAAGTGGAGGACATGTGCGTCCAGTCAGCCAGTGATCCAGGCTCTTCTGCTTAATGAATAATATCTGTTAGTTACTGTTGCTTTTGCTACACCCTGTCTGTCTTAAAAACTCTGTTTTGAATAAAGGTAGAATCACTGGGTTACCAAATTGTTAGGTACCCCCAGTAGTTCTTGTCAGTTACTTCAGACCCTGGACCTGCACCATCATAGGATATTTTACTTTTCAGCACAATGCCACCGCAAGCCTCAGTGGCTCCTAACATTCTCTGTGCTTGTGCATGCACAGTACAGAATTTCTGTACTGTATATGGTGTAAGTACAGTTACACCTTCTGATGGAACCTTCTTTCTTCAAATCTCAAGGGATGCTCTTGTAAGCATTAAAGAGTTTATTACATGACCATATTATGCATTTATAAAAAGTGCCTTTTTAAGCATCTCTTCTTCAGTGTAAACTATCCCAAACTGGCCAACCTGTTTCATAATTAAGACCCCTTTCCCTTTATCAGTTTAATTTCTTTATTCTGGACTTTTTTTTCAGTAATGTCCCTTTAATTGTTGAAGCATTTTTAATCATTAGGGTTTAAAATGTATATATCCTGGGGATGTTCATACAATAAAAAACATAGTAAAAACATTTTGTTTGAGAGCTATAACTATGTTTTATCTGCCCTTGGTAGAGAAAAGGTTTATGGCAACTCATAGCATTTCTCAAAATCTAACATAATTTACAGAAATTGCATAAATACATTAGTGCTGCAAAGTAACATAAGTGATGTAAAATAACATTCTGTAAACCATCAATATCTCTAGATTCAAAATGTCACATTAATCTGGTTTGCCAGCTGATTCGATTTCCCTCATATTTTATATTTCAATATCATTTGAGCCAAACATTCCGTTGTATATTGAAGTTACAATAGCTAGACTTGAATGGCTCTGCATCAGGAAAGAAATATTAGCTTTGTCAATAACAGTTATTAAGGGCCGACTGAAAAGAAAAGTAATAAACAACGGTTCATGGAAATGCCTTTTGTAACCACATGGAATATAATGTTTGGAATATTTTTAATAATTTCACATTTTCGTAAAAGCAAATGTAAAGTTTAAGATTGATACCAGATACAGTTTGGCACAAAGAATGTTTATTGAAGTTTCTAAAGTCTAAATGTATATATTTATATATGTGTATATACAATGTATATGTCCACTGTATGTTTTTTCTTTAGAAGCAATTCCACTCATTTTTACCCTTAGCATTACTATTTTCCCATAGAATACTGCATCAGATAAGTGATAAAAAATGTTTTTATAAAGAGTTATATGTTGCATATAAGTCTTGTTTACTGTCAAACAATATGACAGCAAAAGTTCTTCCTCCATTGTTCTCAATAGAAGGCGCAATTTAATCGGCTCCAGTGTTGAAATCTACAAAATGTTGTTTGCAATTAAAATCATATGTTCTGCAGTTGATATCCTCCTGGATCCATTTATAACTGGAGAAGCTGCTACTCCTATCCACCCAACACCTACTCTGGGTGGGGTGTTTTATAAGGTAAAGCTGGGATTCTTTTGCTGTAGATTGAGGTGCACAACACACTATCACCTTTTACAGTGGGGTGGGGAAGAGTGAGTTACAAGCTCACGGACAAATCAAATCAGGCCATTAATCTGGTGGTTCATGTCATGGACTCCCAACTGACACCCCATGAACACTTGTTTGTAGTTTCTTAAATGAAACTCAAATGCCCAACCTCTTCCAATAATGGCTATGGGGTTCTAATGTTAAAACACAAATATAGAAAAAATGTAATTGGGAATATTTTGGTATACTAGCAATATGACTGTGGTGACACCCCAAAGATTCCCAGTAAATGCTAACACAAATGAAAAGTGAACCCAGATTTAATACACATGAACTAGACTGAAAAAAATTGCAGTTAATGCAGAAAATGAAACAATAAAAAATAACAAATTGCAGTGCAATGCAATATAAATCAGTTAAATCTACAATTACATTTTAATGTAAAAGGTAAATAAATAACTAATATGTAACATGCAAGTGTTTGGGAGCTTCCCTGAGGTCCTAAAAGCCGCCAACATTGGGGAGTCAGACTGGGCCGGCGGGACAGATCTGATCCCCTGGTTTTCGCATACTAAGGTATTTTCATATGCACTCAGGGCCCCAGAAATTTGGAACCCCGTGGGCCCCCCATGTTTCAGTCTGACCCTGGGCCCTTAAACAACATAAGCTTATTATTTAAAGGAAAACTATACCCCGAAAATGAATTTTTTAGCAGCCTTGAACCACCATTTCATGATGGTCTGTGTGCTGCCTCAGAGATCACCTGACCAGAAATATTTCAACTCTAACTGTAAAGGGAAGAAGTGTTGAAGCAAAAGACAGAACTCTGTCTGTTAATTGGCTCTTGCGACCTAACTTTATAGTTTGTTTGGTAAGTTTGTGTGCACCGTTGGATCCTAGGATCCCAGGAGGCTGTCCTTATTTTTTAAAATGGCTATTTATGATTACCCAATGGTACATGCTACTAAAAAAGTGTATTATTATGAAAATGGTTTATTTACATGAAGCAGGGTTTTTACATATGAGTTCTTTTATGCAATATCTGTTTATAGAGACCTATATTGTTCGGGGGCTATATTTTTCCTTTAAGAAACCTGCCGGGCTACACCAAGTAGGGTCCCACTAGCCCTGTGTTGAAACACCTAAACAGAGAAAATATGTGTGAGAGTGCTCAGCACCTCATTGTCAGTTACCACCTGGACATATCAGTATTTTCTGCCTCCTATATGTCCGTCTTCCTGCTACACAGTCTTACCCAAAGAACACAACAATACACACTAAATTATACATGTCAGTATAACATATTGTAGAACACATGAGGTTGGAGTAGCACAGCGTAAGGGTTAATTCCAGTACTAGCCCTATATTAGAAAAGATACAACAGATGTGAACAGAAAGTGTAATATGTTTAGCCTAGCTTTTGAATTTACCCGCGAATTCGATCGAATTGTGTTCGAATTTAAAACCTTCAAATGCGAACATCGATTTACCACAATCCGATCAATCAAATGTTCAAATAAAAAAAATTCGATTGAACGATTGAATCGTTTGAATCGATCAAATTTTTTTTTTAATCGATCAAAAACAGTTAAAAAAAATACCTATGGGAGCTTCCCATAGCAATTCGGTAGGTTTAATCTGGCGAAGTAGATTACATTTTAAAGGGCAATTAAAGGGCAAGTAATTTGACTGCCGAATATTCGAATAGAATATTGAATATTTGAATATGCATTAAGAATTATTATTTTATTTAGATTTCTGTATTATTATTGACTGTGAAGGAATCTGTCTTTTGTTTCCTGTAGGCCTTATTTCTAGTGCTGGTAGTTCAAAGCTTAGAGTTGGCAGTGCACAAACATTACCAAGAAACAACTTTACTGTCATGGTCAGCTGAATATAACAGAACAATTAGATAACTTTTGTTGCACATTTTTTAACTGTTCATTATTAATAGAAAAAAAGTTTTTAATCTTTTCCATCATATTGCATCTGCAATTAACTGTTTAGAAAAGCACTTTTCACTATTAAAACTTTATGGGAAATGTGTTTTTGTAGCAGAGGATGAAAAGGTTATAGTGCTTTATTAGCAGGTTCATGCAGCCATTACACAACAGCAGTAACTTGAACTCTATTACTCTCAAGCTCAGTGTTGGACTGGGATACCCGGGGCCCACCAGAAAACCTTAGATCAGGGGCCCAATTTTCCAAACTATTATTCCTTCTCTCCTCACTTAACCTCTTTATTCTCCTTTTCTTTTAGATCTACTTACTCTACTCTATTCTTCCATTATTAAAGGAACTGTTCGGTATAAAAGTAAAAACTAGGTAAATAGATAGGCTGCGCAAAATAAAATTTTATTCAATATAGTTAGTTAGCCAAAAATGTAATCTATAAAGGCTGGAGTGACTGGATGTCTAGCCTAATAGAACACAACAGTACTTCTTGCTCTTCAGCTCTCTTGGTTTACACTGCCTGGTTACCCTGGTTACCAGGCAGTAACCAATCAGTGACTTGAGGGAGGGCCACATGGATCATAACTGTTGCTTTTGAATCTGAGCTGAATGTTGAGGATCAGTTGCAAACTCACTGAACAGTTATGTTCCATGTGCCCCCACCCCCATTCAAGTCGCTGACTAACTCAGATTTAGGGAGCTGAAAAGCAGGAAGTTGTGTTGTGTTCTGTTATGTTAGACATCCAGTCACTCCAGCCTTTATACATTACATTTTTGGCTAACAAACTATATTATAAACATTTTTTATTTTGCACAGCCTATTTAACCAGTTTTTATTTTTACCCTGAACTGTTCCTTTAAGCCTCTTTTTCCACAAAAAAAAAGGGAATGAACATGAAATAGGCCAAATTGTTAGAAGCAAGAGGGCGCACTGACACCTGGGCCCACCGGGAGTTTTCCTGGTATCCCTGTGGGCCAGTCCAACACTGCTCAAGCTGTACAGGAAGTACTGTGCACATAGTACAAGTAATGTGCACAGTGACACCCACAGGCCATTTGTATAAACACCACAGGAATCAATCACGAGTAAATGGCAAATTTGTATCTTTCAGATGAGTAGTGGCAATAAAACTACCATTTGTTCCATAGCCCTCAGTACAGTGATTTCGATGTTTAGTTCAGGAACAGTACAACTTTCTCCAAATCAAAATAAAATCAAATCTTTTATTAAAAGATGGCATAAACCTTCTGGATCTTGCCAGAATAGGAGCAAACAGAAGTAGAACCTTCCTACTGCTGCTCCTGAGAGGAGTATGAACAAGAGCTGGAAAAGGAGATCAGAGCAGAGGACACTCTGTCAGTGAAAAGCCAGGGAGGAGAAATTGAGCAATGCAGAGTTTCTGTAAGTTATTTCTCAGTAAAGGCTTTGCTATTTTAAATTTTAATTTGTTTTGGTGTTTTTTTGTTGTTGTAATTTTAATGAATTTTTTTTGTAAAAATTTTGATGTTACTTGTCCTTTAATATAAATAGTGCAGGCATCTGTTAGCACTGTGGGAATGACCCCAGGCGAGGTTATATATTACATCCTCTTTGGCTGAAAAGAAGTTAATGACACCAGGGACCCTGATTCCCATCACCTCAGAAGAGTACACTGTAAAATAGTTATATTTAGATTAGTGGTAGGTTAGATTTGTGGAGCTCGCAGTAGGCAGCAAGAGTTAGTAGCAGGTTAGTAAGACAAGCAGCAGAGGCTCCAACAAGGCGAAAAGGACCACTATACCGGCATTACCTCGCCCAGATAGGGACCCAGTGTAAGAGGGACTACGTTTAGTAGTGACTAGTTTCTTGAATGCTAGGCCAAAGCCTATAAGAAAGTACAGCATCCCTAAATGGAAGGCAGGAGCAGTCAAGTAGTTATTAGGTTGGGGCCCAGTGGCCTAGAATACATTATGTTGGCCATTTAGAGAAATTTGTCACTGTTATTATTTAGCTGTGCTGGTCACTGTAAAAAAAGTATTTTTGAGTTCATTCCCAACATCCAATAGTTTATTTAGCATTTAGGTGTGTATTACAAGTTCCCTTTGTGTGTTTTGAGATGTGAGTTCTTCTGCATTCATTAAAGATCAGGAGCCTACAGTTGTTGGAAGGTACATTTATTTGCAGAGCAAAATAAATCAGAACAAAAACAGAAGAAAAATATTTTTGCTAACTTTTCACAGAAACCAATGTCCCAACTCCTATTTTCAGACAGCCACCCTACACTCAGACTGCTGAGATCTGGAGTTCTAATGAACAACATTTTGTATGTTACTTAAGTATGTGCCCCTGCCTTTCCCAGCAACCCATGCTCTTTAAAGGAAAACTATACCACCAAAACAAATACTATAGCAACAGTTTCTATCAAATTAAAGAATCTCACCAAACTGTAATATATTTTAAATAAATATTGCCCTTTTATATCTCTTGCCTTGAACCACCATTTTGTGATGGTCTGTGTGCTGCCTCAGAGATCACCTGACCAGAAATATTTCAACTCTAACTGTAACAGGAAGAAGTGTGGAAGCAAAAGACACAACTCTGTCTGTTAATTGGTTCATGTGACCTAACAGGTATGGTTTGCTTGGTTTGTTTGTGTGCACCATTAATCATATGATCCCGGGGATGGCCCTTATTTTTTAAAATGCTAATTTTCTATTTATGATTACCCAATGGCACACAATGCTAAAAAAGCATATTATTATGAAAATGGTCTATTTATATGAAGAAGGGCTTTACAAATGAGCTGTTTTAGTCAGTGTATTTTTATTAGGGTTAGACCTACATTGTTCAGTGGGTAAGGTTTTCCTTTAAGGTGTTGTTCACCTTTAATTTAACTTCAAGTAATATGTAGAGAGCGCTGGTAAGGCCCCATCTAGAATATGCCGTACAGTTTTGGTCTTCAGAGCTCAAACAGGACATTATTGTATTAGAGAGGGTACAGAGAAGGGCAACTAAGTTGGAAAAAGGTATGGAAAATTTCAGCTATGAGGATAGACAAAATTGGGGATGTTCATGCTGAAGAAGAGGCACTTAAGGGGTGATCTGATAACTATGTATAAATATATAAGGGGATCATATAATAATATCTCATGCTTTATTTACCACTTTATTTCGTAGGTCTTTCCAACTGACAAGAAGTCACCCATTCCAATCAGAAGAAAGGCGGTTCCGCCTAAATATTCGGAAAGGGTTTTTTTACAGTGAAGACTTGGCATTCTCTTCCTGAATCAGTTGTACTGGCTGATACATTAGATAGCTTTAAGAAGGGGTTGGATGTCTATTTAGCAAGGGAGGGAATACAGGATTATAAAAGATTGGTCTTAGTACAAGTTGATAAAAGGACTGGTCTGATTGCCATCTTGGAGTCAGGACAGATTTTTTTCCCCCTTCCAATGCAAATTGGAGAGGCTTAAATTGGATTTTTGCCTTCCTCTGGATCAACTAGCAGTTGAACAGGTTACAGTTGTGCTCATAAGGTTGATTACCCTGGCAGAAGTTATGATTTCTTAACCATTTTTCAGAGAATATGAATGATAACACAAAAGCTTTTCTTTTACTTGTGGTTAGTGGTTGGCTAAAGCCATTTGCTGTCAACCAAATGTGTTTACTCTTTTTAAATCATAATCACTACACAAACTACTCAAATGACCCTGAACAAAAGTTTACATACCCTGGTGATTTGGCCTGATAACATGGCACACAACTTGACTCAAAAGGGTTAGAATGGCTATTAAAGGTAACCATCTTCACCTGTGATCTGTTTGCTTGTAATTAATGGGTGTGTATAAAATAAATATAGACAAAATGTCAATGACTTTCTGGACTCCTTACAGACCCTTGCATCTTTCATCCAGTGAAAGAAATCCAAATCCAGAATCCAAAAACATCAGTGCAGAACTGGATGAAAGATGCAAGGGTCTGTCGGGAGTCCAGAAATGTATCAAATTAGCTTGAGTCTTACAGTAATTTAACAATCAAATGTTACACACAGAGAGATTCTGCTTTTTAATAGCAATTACATTTAAAAACCACTTTTAAACCAATGAAATTTCAGTGACTATATTGCCCCTGTTTAGGGCAACTATAAAGACAAACCTATTCATATATTCTAAGCTAGAGCAGGCCATAACTAATACTATTCTCAGAAGGATCAGGATCCTTTAAAGTGACTCTGACAGCTGCAAACATCATTTCAATATCATATAAATCTTTACAAGCTGCCTATTTGCTTTGCTTTTAGCCTTATTATCTGTAGCTTTTCTAAGATACAAAATGTACCAGTTTGTCTATTTCTCCAGCACAAAACTGGCAGGTATTACATACAGAGCTGGCGGATGGGCAGAGCCTAATGAGTCATGAGAGAACCAAGAAGTAAAATAAAGAACCTAGCCAGAAATATCTTTCTTTCAGTTGCCTGTTTATGATACTTTAGACTTAATTATTTGATCAGGAATTATCTTTCAAAAGGGACATTGTTAATTTGGGTTGAAAAATAGTATACGTCCATCAGCTTCCAGCCTTCCATATAATTCTCCTTAGACATAACCACACACATGTATTTCAGTTCATTTAAAGGGGACCTGTCTGTTGGCCAGACATAAGAAGCTGTATAATAAAAACTCTTTGAAAATGAAACATAATAACAAAATTCTATTCCTTATTAAAACACCCGCACCTGTTATAAATGCATTTTAATCTGAACTGTCACTCATATTGCCTGCAACCACTATGAAGGTTGGCCAGTCAATTACTTTCTGTTTCCATTCAGCACTTCCTAGCTGTGACTGCACTCTTCACATTTTCTCTCCCTCCTCATGGTCTATAATTTCTTAGCCTGTGCATGGACATAAGGTCCTCCTTTCTGGCACATACTCAAGATATTGGAGACAAAACCCTGCCTAAATAACAGTGCTTCTATTTGAAACACCTGTTGCTTTTAACTCCAGAGCAGCTCTCCTCGAAGCCACTTGAAAGGAATCCCAGATGTTCTTAAAGCCATGTTCTAAAATTAGAATAATTTGTTTTCTGGTTTTATCTATGGCTAACACAGTACACCACTCTACTACTATGGAGTGCCAGAAGTTCTGTTTAAACTGTCTGGTGCAACTAATCAAATATCACCCATCTCAAATTGAGATAAATTCAAAAACATATACTTTCAGCTAAAACTCCTTTAACCCCAGCAAAAACTACTCAAGTTTCAGTACTTTACCTAATAAGATCATAACCTAGAAATGATGAATAAACTGATGATCAAAATGTTCAACGGATGATGTCAAACATGGTGGGCTATGAAGCACTTGTGCAGACTTGGACTCAAAAGGATGTACTGATTAGTGACGGACGAATCGGCAGCGAATTTGGATGCGGGCGAATAAAATTCGCCCATCACTGGTCCTGAGGACAACATCTAATGTATTTGTCTCAAGATAGACAGCTTTGTCCCATAGTATACATCAATTTTTTTCAGGATATCTTTAAAGGGAATGTATACATACAGTATGTACAGTATTTGGACTTTGAATTTGTTTGTTCTTTCCTTTATTCTTTGAGTTTTTCCAGTTACTCTGGTTTGCTCCAAATATGAATAATGTGACCTTTGTGCATGAATGTGTGTGTGTGAATGTGACAGAGACTGTAAGCTCCAATGGGGCAGAGAGTGATGTGCATGTTGGACAATCTCTGTAAATTGCTGCATTAATGCATTTGTACTTTATAAATAAAGGATAACAAAAGAAAAATACAGTATTAAGATGTCAGCTCTCATTCATGTGTAACACACTTGTGTAAATCATCTCTGAATGTTGTATCCTTTCATTCACACATTGTTTTCTGCAAATTCCAATTTCATAGGCCATACAGGTACGGGATCTGTTATCTGGAAACCCATTATCCAGAAAGCTCTGAATTACTGAACGCCTGTCTCCCATAGACTCAGTTTTAGCCAAATAATCTTTTTTTCTTTATCTATCTAATAATAAAACAGTAGCTTGTACTTGATACCAACTAAGATACAATGAATCCTTGTTGGGAACAAATCCAGCCTATTGGGTTTATTTATATGATTTTCTAGTAGACAAAAGGTATGAAGATCCAAATTACAGAAAGATCCATTATACGGAAAACCGCAGGTCCCTAGCATTCTGCATAACAGGTCCCATACCTGTATTACTCTCCTTCCTTTATTTTCCTGTTCACCACGTACCTGGTTTCATTCCACACATTTTTTTCTGTCCTGTTATTTTTCTAAAAACTACATGTTTTCAATCTAACTGTGCATGTTACAAGTTCACTACTTGCTGCTCCAGTGCTGGAGGCCTTCTGTGATTACTGTTTTTGATTCAGCACCTGATGAAGTGTGCGAAGCAGACTGGTCCTGTGACCGTCCATCCATTTCAAAGCCAATCCGTTTCAGACACCCTGTAGCTTGAAGGCCATTTTCACCATGGAGTCAGTTTGTCTTCAGTGACATACATTATATTGCCAAGAATTGAATTGCATGCTAGTGTTGCCTGGTATGCCTACAATCATTGCCATTTCATGTGCAAACTGACACCTAATGGTGACTGAATGAATGAGAATGCGTTATAATGAAATGAGTGTCCTGTTGTCTGAATATTACAGCATTCCTTCATGTGTGTTTGTTTGTCTAAATGGGGTAGTATATGTAGGGACATTTAGGGGCAGATTTACTAAGGGTCGAAGTGATGCTTCAAATTAAATTTGAATTTTAAAAATTCAAATTTCTAAGTAATTTTTGGCTACTTCGACTATCGAATAGCTTCAATTAGAAGTGAAAAAATTGTAAAATTCGAATTTTTTCTCTCTTTAAAAAACTTCGAATTCGATCATTCGCCACCTGCCGAATTGCCATTATAGCCTATGGGGGACTTCCCATAGGCTTTACAGGCAATTTGACAAAGTTTTGCAAATTTTAAATTTTTTAAAGGGAAAGCGTTCGAATAGTTTGACTTGAGCAATGCATTAGAACGCTTCGAACGATTTTAATTTGATTGAAAATCGACCTATTCGAATTAGGTCCATTTCCCATTGAAAAAGCCGCTTAAAAAAGTTTGAGGGTCGAATTTCTAAATTTTTTTTCTTCGAAAATTCGGCCCTTAGTTAATCTGCCCCTTAGAGTTAGCATGTCCCTATGGCTTTATATGCCTACACTTCCTTACCTCCCTAGTTGCTGGGCAGATGCCCAAGTATTTAGTTACTATTTCGGTTATTGGCCTACTGGCCCATGACCACTCCCTGCTACACTTTAACAGTGTGTCCAGTTAGGGGTGGATCTTTCTCTTTGGCCTTCAGTTGTTGACCCAGCTACATGTGCTTCAGGGAGCCTGGGTACACCAAGGCCCAGTAGAGCCATTCTGCCCTAGAAGGACCTGTACCTCTAGTGATAAGCTGTGACTGAGACTAGCCCTGATAATTCCACTATATGGGATCTGGACCACAATGGGATATTCTATAATGGAGGTGTACCTTAAACTACCCTAACTACTAAGCCTCTGCTTGACAGTCCTGGCATATTAACATCTTGTCTACCATTGCCTCTGTGGATTGTGAGCATACTCTGTGAATCTATTGTCTCAGACAATAAAAGTTCTTTGTTTTCTGCATGAACCTCCTTGTATCTTTATTTTTACTTTCATGCAAAGTAGGCTATGGGATTTGTAGTCACTACACCTTTCCTTCATTACTTACACCTAGAGAAGTCCCTGCTAGTGATGGGCGAATTTATTCGCCTCGGTCGAATTCGCGGCGAATTCCCGCGATTCGCGAATCACCAGCGAAATTTCGCTTGGCGAAAATTCGCCGAAAAACGAGTCGTGCGTCAGTCGCGCGTCGTTTTTGACGCGGCGCGACAAAGTTGACGCGACGCGCGACAAAATCATCCCACGACTCGTTTCGCAAATTTTTCGGCGAAGCCAATCGCGGGAGATTCGCCCATCACTAGTCCCTGCCTTAAGTGTTAGAGTCAAGTGCAACCCTTGATCTATGTTTAGTTGGACATTAACCATTTGTGGCCTAATATAGCCTAAAATAGCTTTACAAACATAGATATTCCACTTGTGGCAATGAAAAAGTAGCTTAAGCTGTAGTCTAAACGTCTTTTGACACCTGCTATCCCTTTTATTGGCATGTTGTGATGACACAAAATTGTTCTCACCACATATTTTTTGCTAGCGAAGTAGATAGACTTGCGCAACTTCGCACCCTTACACCAGGCGAAGTTACGCACTGACAAAGTATCGTAACTTCGCAAATTCACTAATATTAACTTTTTCCAGAACGTTAGCACTTACGCTAGACGTTACTTCGCCTGGTCAGACCAAGTTCAATACAATAGATAGGAGGTTGAAAAAAAAAAGGAAAATTTTTTCTAAGTCCCAAAAAAACGCCTGCGTATTTTAGCATAGGAGGGTGATAGTCTGAAAAAGATCGATAATTTTTTTGGGGGGTTACCCTTCTTCCCCCCTACATTCCTAACATATGGCAACACAACTATACAGGGGGCACATGTAGGGCAATAGGACAACTTTATATAATTTATTAAAGGTTTCCTGGGCTTGTGTAGTGGAATGTAGTGGCTGTAACATATACTTCTATTATAAGTTAAAGTTCCCGTCGTATGCAAATTAGGCTTCGCTAGCGTAACAGTGCTCTGCCTAGCAAAGTAACACTAGCGCAACTACGCTACCGTTCGCCGAGCTGAGCGTAAATTCGCACTTTAGTGGATTTGCGTAGCGCTGGCGAAAATTCGCCTGGCAAAGTGCGGCGAACACTAGCGAAGCCTACGCTGGCGAATTTTCGGATCTTAGTGAATCTGCCCCATGAGTGTAATTTTTGTGGTGCAACTTTTTAAAATTTTGCTCATCCCTAGTGTTGACATGAACACTGTTATAAATGACAAAAGAGCATAGGGCAGGCAGAGTATGTTACATGCAGGAAGCATAGGGCCAGCAGTGTATGACACACACAAGGAATTTAGGGCTGGCTAAGTATGGCACACACAGGTAGCTCAGGGAAGGCAGAATAGAGCAGGAGTCAGGGACCACACTTCAGCAGTTTACATGATGTGTGATGTACAGGGTATTAGGGGTGGGAACAATACAGGTGTCACAGGTGTAAACAATCCAGTTAATCTCAGTACTAATACCTTTAAAATCTTACCCAAGGTATGCAATAACGACAGGCAGACTTTCATACGGGGGTGCCACTCAAGGGAGAGATGCTGGGCAGATGTGGCCAGCAGGCTGCCAGTTGGACAGCACTGTTTTAGATAATACCAACATGATACTTTAAAAGGAAAAGCCTTTACATGGAAATAATTTAAAATCAGTGCACGATGGCTACCAAATCAAATATATACACAGAATGTTAATTTGGGTGGCAAGGCCAAATCTTTATTTATTAACCCATGTACATTACATTGATTAACCAACTTGCTATCATTAAACTTTCTAAACATGGATGAATATAACTGGATATAAAAACTTACACTGATTAAAATGAACCACCTGAATAACTCAGTACACAGTAATAAGCCTACTGAGCCCTTTTGCCCCATGACTAGCCCCAGGCTAGTCAAAAAGCACACCTATGCCATGTTCTTATTCCCACCCACCCCTTTTCAGCTACCCACTTTACCGTAATACTTAGGTGCTAATCAAATGGTTGCGGAGTGTCATTTTCCTCCTTTTAATAAACATGCCCTCTTATATGTCATATAAAACACGTGACTTACGGGTGGAGAAAGGGAGTACTGACATTTTCAGAAAATCAGCAAACTATTTTGTTCAAGGGGAGATTTTAGCTTGCTGAGGCTTGCATTGAAAGGATGGAGTTATTACACAAAAGTGACACTATTCAGGAAATGGCACCCCTAGTGGATCAATGGCAATCTATACAAACATTCAAATTCTAGAGGAGCTGCCTCTTAACTATCTCATTTTCAATATACAATAATGTGGAATATTTTGCTAGCTAATCTAAAACCATCAAAGCATATATAAAAGACAGACCCTATTAGTTCTTGTATGTCATCAGATTAGAAGCAGATGTTGAGGCACAATGTGATTTGTTTTCTTTTTCAGAGAAATAAATGCAGTTGTTGAAATATTTGATATTAATTTTCCAAGACCACACAGTCTGGGTGTATACTAACACTTTACCAACACATACAATATTTAATGATATCTGTTCCTCTGCATAATGAATATACACAACGAAAGGTCATTGCTCCAAGTTCTCAAAGGGGCAAAAACATTTCTTGATTAAAAAAACGTGGATAAACCAACACATTGTTTCAAAATACTTTTTTAGTATTTAGTCAGACCAGAGGCAGATGAGTTTTAATTAAGGCTAAATGTATACCTATTTCAGGTTTTAATATAGACACAGTAAATTAAAGATGTTGTTCACCTTTAAATTAAGTAATAACAATAGTAGCAATAACAATACATTTGTAGCCTTACAGAGCATTTGATTTTAGATGGGGTCAGTGACCCCCATTTGAAAGTTATAAATAGTCAGAAGAAAAAGGCAAAGTAATTCAAAAACTATGGAAAAGAAATAATTAAGGTCAATTGAAAGGTTGCTTAAAAATTAGCTATTCTATAATGTACTAAAGGTGAATCACCTCTTTAAGCATCAAACGCAAAGATGCATTTCTCCTAGCATCCTCTGACAACTAATGATGAGTAGTGATGGGCGAATCTCCCCAGTTTCGCTTCGCCGAAAAATTTGCTAATTTCCAGAGAAATTGGCGAAAAATTTGCAAAACAAGTCACGGCACGCTTTTGACGCCCATTGCGTTGCGGCGGGTCGCATTAGAAAAATCTGAAATTTCGCTGGCGTTTCGCGGATTTATTCGCCAGTGGCGAATCGCGGGAATTCGCAGCAAATTTGCCCCTGCCGAATAAATTCGCCCATCACTAATGATGAGCGAAAAGACTCAATTTCATTGAATAATTCGTGAAATAGCAGGTAAAAGTATTGAAGTCAATGGACATTATTTTCCCACATTTCTTCTTGCACCACGTCCATTGGAGTCTCTGGTGGCTTTTCTTGTGCTAAATACAATGAAGACAATTGGTATTTTTTCTCACACCAAATGCATTATTATTATTATTATTATTAATAATAATAAGTATTTTTTCTAGTGCCAAATGCTCTATTCAATTAGTGTGTTCCCCCATACAAAAAGGATCACACATGTTTCTGGCAAAACAAAACACATGCTGAAATTCTATAACATAACATTTACAGTGAAAAAATTCACTCATCCCTACTGACAGTCAATGATGGGAGTAGTAGTCAAGCTAGACAGCAGCATACCCAATATCCATGATATATACAGGTACATAAGTCACCTGGGAATTCCTCGAATTCTATGAAGACATGAGGCCAGCATGTTGCCAAACTTTATTCCAAGGCATAATTCTAACAAACATTCAGTTTACTTTATCCAGAACTGCCACTTATGTCTTATAAAAGATGTACCTGCTGCTGAAAGTAGTTATAGTATTGGGCAATGCTTATCATAAATAAATAACTATCTTTACACCGTTACATCTGAACCAGAGTGATTATTTACGTTGCAAAGATAAATGTACATCACAGGCAGAGAAATATACTCATTAAGCAAAGGGCCTATAATGGAATGTAATTAAAATGTGTTTGCGTATGTACAGAAACACACACGCATTATTTCTTCCTTTTATGGGACCAGAAAGTAAAGCATTATTCTTAAGCACATGAAATATTTAGCAGACAGCCAGAATCAAGAATATACATTTTCCATAAAGCTGTACTAACAAAACCCATCAATGTGCTAGTTAATTAAGTGTGACCTAAACCAACTTGACTTGAGCTCTGCATTAAATGCACAAAACCCATTTGAGCTGACCAACAGCAGAAGTAGTACTCAGAGAAATTGAAAAGGATTTTTCCCAAATGCTTTCTACTTACTTACAGCACTCAAGTAATGGCTGAAGATTAGCATATGACATGACAGATTACATTAAGTCATGTCTTTGCGGTGCTTTATGACAGCACTATCACATTAGCTTCTTAGCACCGGCACATCGAGGCATGCAAATGTTTTCAGACCCTCTTATTCAAATCTACAAGCTGACATGGCAGCTCTGATATCATTATTAGTCATTTGAGAGAACTTTAATTCACGTCATCAGATAACAAGTTCTGCTAAAAGGTTACAGAAACTGTCTGCTTTTAATGAAGCTCTCAACCCCCCCCCCTTCATTTTAACAATTCCTTAAAACGCAACTGCCTACAGATTGCTCTCAATAAAAATGAAATGCAGCAGAACAATGCACAATCCATATTTTGCTGTTAAAATGCTGTAGATTACATTGTAATGTTTTGTAGGACTAGTGGCCTCTGCAAGCAGTGCCGCAGAAGGTTATTGACTTTTCCCCTAAGGAATGAGTTGGATATGAAATAAATAACTGCATTTTTTATTCCTCTTAATCTGAAATGGAAAGTGTTATGTGAAACACACAAGTTTAAATATTAAGATACTTTTGTATAGTTATATATCCAAACTATGTTTAGATTCTTTAGATTGTTTGAAATGTATACAAAAGGCATAAGCACTTTTTTCAGCAGTGCACCATCCACATATTGGCAGTGTACTGGCAATTTTTTTTTTCAAACTTTTTGTTTGTATACCAGATTAACAGTCTGACAATATTGCATAATAATTCTGTAGCGGTAATATAATATATAATTATGTACAGACTGTTATAGTATTATATAAAGAAAAAAGAAACCATAATGATAAACTGGAAGGATAGAGGAAAGAGGGCAAAAAGAGAGAGAGAAGTAGGGTAAGATAGGGTAGGGCTCTCGCATATTTACATCTCTTTACATAGAAGCACATTTATAAGTTGCTATCTCACTGTACATAATGGTAATGTTTACATTCTAGGACTCAGTAAAGGATAATATACTATACTATACTTTGTGGTCACGGGTTAATTAGGAGAAGAGGCGTTAAGGTGGTTTCCCACCAGGCCAACCACGGTGACCAAGTAGCATTATAGTTGTGATTAATCATTGCTGTAAGTTTTTCCATGGAAGACTGGCAAGTTTTTTTTAATGACATTTTTATTTTTGAAGGAACGATTCATGTTAAAGGATTAGTACAGTTGTTCTAACATATCTCATTGGGCTCTGTAAAGGCATGATTAAGTATCTGATTAACCAGCTTTTGTATGTGCTTTGAGAATTGTTTAGAGGATTTCCTCAGGAGTAGAGTAAGAATATCATTATCTAGGGTTTGGAGTGGGCCAATAAAATCTGCAGATGGACTGTGGAGACAATTTTTGGGGCCCTCCAATGGCTTGCCCAAACAAATTTGAAAATTGGGCAGATGTTGATCAGACAGGTTTGAAAATTCATTGGTTTTGAAATTTGAAAAACGCCTACAATAATTTGCCTGCCAAAAATTCACCGGTGATTACCAGAAATGCTGTAAGGAAAATGCCTCGTTTTTTTTTTTTTTTTTTAAAAAGGAATAAAAAAAAAGTACTATAGTAAAGTAATAAAAGTAATGATTTTATGTTCAGCACAACATTTGATGGTACAATATTTGTAGCCTCAATTTTCTTTACTTTGTTTTTAAAAATAAATATTTCACACTTCAGCTCCAAATCAGTCACTAAAACATTGGAAAAGTTAATGGATTGACCTCCTTTCTAACACAATACACGTGTAGGTATTGTGCAGGGACCATCTGTGTCATATTAATGAGAATACTAAATGCAACCCTTTGTTAAGTGGGATTAAAAGAAATCCTGCCTAGGGACATTACAGATTAATTAAAACATTTTTGGCTTTTGGGTGGGATTATATTATCACTGCAGATACCATCCATTAACCTAAGCCTATAGAAGTATGGAATTAGTCATGCCAACTCCCAGTATCTACCTCACCTTTACATTAAAGTTTATTATAATGTAGACAATGATATTCTAAGACAATTGTCAATTGATCTTTATTTTTTTTTTGTATTTTATAAAGTGATTTAGCTTTATTTCTTAAAATTGGATTGGACATGGATTGGATTCATATCTTTATGTATATGACTTAGTACATAGCTGAATCATTTGTCATGGGCGTTAACGTGCAACTGATTCCTAAATTACAGGTAATTATCCTGCCAATGATATATGTGTCATGAAAGCTATGGAGAAAATTCCAGAGAAAATTCTTAAGGACAAAATTTATCATTGTGCTTTGTTCAGGAATGAACTTACCTTTTCGATATGCCTAGGCCACAGTACTCTGTTGACTCCAACCCAAGGAAGAACTTGCCACTGTCATAGAAGGAGATCGCCATGATTGACCATGAACGCAGTTTCCAAGTATTCAAAGTTGCACTTACCAGTTTGAGTTGCACCTAATGTAATTGCAGCCAATGTATAAAAATTGTATATTGTAACACAATCGTGTTTCAATATAAATTAGACAAAATTGCACTGGAGGTTTTTCAAGTCTGGTTGGCATAATTAGTGGTGATTGGTGTGAGAGTTACATCCGTGCCCAATTCTTTAGATGTCAGGCAGAGATTTGTGGAGAGGCCCTGGTTCTAGGACTTTAGGGGGCGGCATGCTGCCGATGATGACAATTTGAGTGAATAACAGGGAGGGGATGGGGGGATAAACGACAGTGAACCTAAGGTCCCGCTATGAAATCTGGCCCTGTCTGCTGCACCTAGTGACTCAGCATGCTGATAGTACCCTGGAGCTACTGCCTGGTTGACAGTGGTGGTGGTAACTCCTGGATTCCTCTGTGTCAATATAAACAGCAGCACTCGATTTGAAACAGGAGAAAAGATGACGGCAGAGGCTGCAAGTGCAACTATAAGGAAGTGCAAGTGGTGCATTTTGATACAAGTACCTTTAATAAAAAGGGTTTTTACAAATGACTGCTGGGAAATGACCTCTAAGATTTATTTAATGATGTCTACTAGGCACTGCATTCTTATTCAAAATGGATTTAGATGCATAAGTTAGGGGGTGCCATTGTATGCAAGGTACGGGGAATCCAAAACTAATTGCCTGTAAGTGGCAAGCATTAAGTTTGGGCCTGCCTTGCAACTGACAGTGCTTAGTTCTGCTGGAGCAAGGTGCAAGGTGCAGGAAACTCAATTCTCTATGTGCTTCCTAAATTTTTGGTTGATTTAACCCATCATGTACATAATAGGGCAATATTTACTGATATGTATATGCCACTTTGAGAAGATTCTTATGACAAACTATCTGTTAAGTTTTTATTCAGAGAGTATCCTTGAAACATCTGAATGAGTGATTGTTGTTGTTATATTGTTGTAAACGTTACTTTATATTGTTGATGTCTTCATTGGTAAACTTTGCCCAATACATCATTGTTATTTGACAGAGGGTATTATGACTGGTCTGTCTCAGAAAGGCCTGTGCAAAGACAGAAACATGAGTAATGGTTTTGAAAAGAAAGATAGAGACACCTACAGGTAAAGAGACGTCAGTTGCTTAAACTGCAGCCAAGTATCGGCCTTTTCAAAGCAACTGTCATCTGCTACAGAACTGATTGATTGTTTTTCCAATGTCAACACATTTAGGCTAAATACACTAAAGTGTAATATTCCTTGAGGGAATTTGATTTTTCTGTTATTTGGTCAAATTTATCAAACAAATAAAATATTCAGCACGTGAGCAGGTTTCCTGTTTCAACAAATTCAATCTTACTTAATATTTTAAAATATAGTTAAAGGAAAATCTTAGCATGCTTTTTTTTTTTTTTGCCAGTAGCAGTTCTTCTGTTTCTTTTATACCATAGGAGCTCCACAGTTTCCTGGCAGATACATTCATTTCAACATGAAGGTTATAAAAGGAAACAATCAGTGTTCTCATAATTATTTTTATTATAATCCTTTAGCTACCAAGGCATGAGAGATCATTTCCAACCCACATCCAGAGTTGCAATCATGCAAAAATGAATTCAGTCAATGTGCAAACTGACACCATTTTGTTGCATGACCTGAGTTAACCCCTTGGCGTGGCTGAATTTAGCTCCTGATACTAGGTGAATGGATGCAAAGTTCTGATACTAAGTGAACCCCATTGGATGAAGGGTGCTGATGGCTGAAACAAACCTGGTGAGTGTCAATTTGATACACAAAATCAAAAATTCAGTAAAGAGGCAGGGTAAAAGCACTACCTGTTGTGGCCCATTGTTTTGCATAACTCAGGCTACATAGTGTCTTTGGTGCAGTGGTGTTTTGTTGAGCAATAAAACTTGCTGTACATTAGAATGTGTTGGAACATTCTGGTAAAACAAAACTGGGTCACTAAGGTAATGATCAAACGAATGGAACAATCAGGAGCTAAATTCAGCCACGCCAAGGGGTTAATTCAGGTCATGCAACAAAATCAAGACATGCACACATGTCCCTAACCACAGCCCACCATGTCGAGGTTTGTTGGAAATAAACAAATTAATACAGGATAGTTGCAGGTTTATAATAAAATACAATCAATGACATCATAAAGGAGTTTAAATGTTTAGATTTGACCCTGTTAACTTGAATGACCGAATACATTGGCTTCATATTTATTAATGCCAGAATTTCTGTCAGGAAATAAAACACAAATGTATCTCCAATAAACTCATTTATTTATATTGAAATCGTACTGCCATAAATGATTTGTGTTCAGCCAAAATGAACATCACTGACCAAATGTGACTGATTAAAGTGTTTATCAGAATAGGTTGCCAGTTAACAGATACGTTACGTTGGATGAAAAATCTCATACATGGCTCTATTAGAATTTAATGGATTTCTGCTATCACTTACATTGCAAAGGATCTACAAGATAAACAAGTTTTACTAAAAAAACAAGCCAAGCTTTTTTTTTTGTTCAAATCTAAGTTGTACCCTATCTTATTGCAGTATCAAGCAGATTACATAAAAAATTATTTTAAGTGATTGTGTCACTTATTTCTTTCCTGCACATACATAACTGTTTTCTATATTATATAAATATATATATCTTTATATGGGGAAGTAGCAAGGTAGCAATACGTTATGTATTGTTACTGTTTTGTTTAGTATTGTTAAATAATGATTATTCACTGCCAGTGCAGTTTCCTTGTCTATATTTGTAGGTTCAGAACTTGACATCTTCCCAGGACAGGTATGGGATCCGTTATCCGGAAACCCGTTATACAGAAAGTTCTGAATTACAGGAAGGTCGTCTCCCATAGACTCTATTTCAATCAAACTATTCAAACTTTAAAAAAAAAAAATCCTTCTTCCCTCTATGAATAAAATAGTACCTTGATCCTAAGTTATATATAAGTAATCCCTATTGGAGGCAGATCAATTGTATTGGGTTTATTTAATATTTAAATGATTGTTAGTCGATTAAATTATCTGGAAAACCCCAGGTCTCTAAAATTTGAATAACAGGTCCTAAAAGACATGACCACTATACTGAAATGGACAGGAAAAGGGCAAATAGGATTCCCCATAAACAAATCCATCTAGAACACAGCAGCAAGCAGATTGAAGGGTATATATAGAGTGAAAAAAATAAAATGAAAATTATAATATATAAACAAAACTAGTACTTTGTATTATGTGTAGAAAAGTGTATACAAACTTCCCACTCATAAATAGACTATGTGATGGAGACAAAATTCAACCTACAATAAAACTCATTTAAATGCCAAAACTTTAATGACAGGGTACAGTTTGGGGCACTAATTTATTAAGCAAATCAAAAGATTTAAAAAGGTTGAAATATTAAAAAGGCAGCACGATGTTAAGGGAGTTGAGCATTGCCCTTACAAGAAATTTTTTGGCAAACTGTAATAGATTAAAAAGGTCCTTTACACGGTCCCTATCTTATGTGATTTTTGGGAGGGAAAGGACATTTCAAATGCAGACAGAGAACAGGTAAAGATGGCCCCTCCTTTACCTGCAGAGCGCAATCCCATATTCACCTGTGATCACACAAAATGCATTTAGGTACATATAAAGCCTCTCCAACAACAAAAGGATTAATTTATTTAAAAGTCTTTTTTGTAACTTTTACTCTTTCACTTTTGTGTAGTGTCTTGCTAGAATTTCACCATAATTGTGTAAAACAAGTGGCAAATACGGTACACACACCAATTTATTTGTCACAGGCTGTACGATTCAGTTGGAGCACCACATAAAGGCAACCCTGTACTTACTGCCTTTCAAAAGCAGGTACAGTCCTCCCAAGCAATGCCTTGGGGCTCATGCACTAATATACTGTTGGTGCAAAAGTCAAATTGCTGGACGGAGCTAGAATGAACGAATGCAATCGCCTTTCTTATAGCAATTTTGTGCGTGTAATTGTGTGCTATAACAATGCACCCAAAATTGGAATTAAGCCCTAAGCTGTCTGTCCAGCCCATAAAGATGGAGCCTTTAGCAGTGCATTTGACTCTACCTCGTGCATTTGATTCTACTTGGTTCAAAGCTATTTTTGCATTACACTGAATTTTTGTTTATTGCTGTGCCCGCATACATACTATGTTCCAGAGCAGAGGCATATTATTTAATACTTGTAAAATATTCTCTCAGGCAATTGATCTTGGCATGCTAATGCATGTGTATAGCATTGCAAATACACAAAGTTATTTGGCTGGTATAAAATCTTTCATATTTTACAGTAACATTGCGTCTGCAATTTCCTTGAAATTATGTTATTTGCCTTTAGTAAATCTATCCCTTGGTGTAATGTTAGTGCTCAGCATAAATATTGTGTTTAATATTTTATACTCTCATTTCATTCTTTTAACGAGAAAGCAGATGTGGTAGAAGTTAGCATGCCTTTAGTATTAGTGCGAACATAGTTATGCAGGGTACTTTTACACTTTATTAGTACTTTTGTTTATAGCGAAGATCTTAAACTTTCAATTGCACGTTGCTGAGCTGCATTATATATTTCAGCTTTCAAAGTCCAGAATAGCATTAATACACTGTAGTGTCTTTAAGGCTTCTGAACGGATGTATCCCTTCTTATGCTGCAAAAGCTGCGGATACTGAGGAGGGATTTCAAGAGCGTTTGTGACCCAGCTGCTTTTTTAAAAGCAGTCCTTTGACTGTTAAAAACATTGTTAGTTTTTATCAATTTACTTTAAGATTGTCCTGAGCTGAATCATGTAAATTGTTATACACTTGAAGTTATGACCTGCAATCTTATAAACATGTAATACACTGCATTTGCAGAAAATGAGACCGTTAATTTGAAGTTAAGAGTGTAAACAACTCCTTTGAAATTTGTTTACGTTTACATTAACTTCCTACTTTTAGTGGTTTCTAATGTATTCACGGTTTTAGAAAATTCAATATGATCGGTGGGGACTGGAGCACTTTGAGTAAGTTTATTTCAATTTGGGTTTGAATATCCTTTAATTGTCCTCTGCTTGGGACCATAGAGCACACAGTACTTTTACTCTAAATCTGACAGAATGTTGGATTTTATAACACAGGTATGGGACCTGTTATCCAGAATGCTTGGGAACTGGGGTTTTTCAGATAAGGGATGTCTCCATACCATAACATACACTAAAAACCCAATAAGGATTAATTACTATATATCTTAGTTAGGATTACAAACAGAGTATTGTTTAATTATTAGAGAGAAAAAGAAATAATAAAAAAATTGAATTTTTTGTTTACATGGGAGATAATCTTCCCATAATTTGGATTTTCCTTGATAACAGGTTTCGGGAAGCAGATCCCATACAGTTAAGCTCTGCAAAAGACACACCTTGCAGGAATACAGGTAAAATGTAAGGGCCCATTAAAGCTCCAGATACAAGTGCAAGTTTTATTTTGAGGGTAGTGATAGGGCAAGAGTTTTATTTATAATAATAGGGATTTTTGTATATTGTGTGCATGTTTGTATGTTTTTATTTATGTATTTGCTTACTATATCTAGTGTATGTTAGAAAAATTACCATGAAAATAATCATATTCAGTATTGCATATAGATTTAACCACAAGATGGAGCATTAGAAAAGAACTCTATACATTTATCCCTAGAAGGGGGTGGGTCGAAGAAGTTATATAATTAAATGGGAACGACTGCTAAAATGAACATTTAATATAAGCTTCAGCATACTGAAATAAGAAACTTTCTAAATACAAACAATTAAATATTCTGCATCATTTATGAAATAATCACATTTATGTTCACTATTCCTCTCTCAGCATCTGTTTCTCTTCATTCTAACACAATAACTGCCTTTTGCACAAATCCTGCTTGTAGAGAGGCATGATGTCTGATTATTAATAATGAGCTCTAATACATCTTCTAGGCAAAATGAGCCCCCCTATAAGATATATTGGATTTAATTGTCAACGATTATCCCCCATACACATATATTGTGATATTCTTGGAGGCTGGAGTTCAGAGACAGTCATTCTCTGAAATGTTACCTAGGTTCTGCTCCATAATGCTACACAGAGACAAAACACAAGGAAGTATTTTATTGCATACTTTACATTATAATGTGCCCTTCTCTTCTCGCTAGTTGGAAACATTATCATATTTTATCACTGGAAACCATATTACAACCACAAGAATGTTTTCAAATATCCACTGACTCTTGCTACATGGGTGTTTTATGCATGACTCATTAAGTGGCTAAGCAGCTGGTATCCCTAACCAGGCTAATTCAAAATAAATTAAAAGAGAAAAGAAAAGAACTCAGAATAGTTGCATAGCATGTTCAAGATGTAAACACCTGTTCATTGTCAGCATTTTTTTCTCTGGTCTTGGCAACGCTGCTCCGTTTTCATCTCACTGGGTATATAAATGTCTTCAATCTTTAGAATGGTGCCCCAAGGATAAAGCATGTAGACAAAGGAGGTTTCAGATCTGTTTACTTTACATTACATGTAATCTTTACAAAATGAATACTTGTTTCCAATTGCACTGCATTTGCGAAGACTTTGGGAAGCATGCACTAGTTAAAATTTCTCAAGTTTATTATACTATAGCAGGGCCTGTAATTTCTTGTTTCTCAGATTCAACATTATTTTTTCTTTGAACAGGTGTGGGTTCTATTATATGAAATGCTTGGAACCTGAGGATTTACAGATAAAGGGGAGTGCCATGCCTTGCCTACACTATACTAAAACACATAGGGGCAGATTTATCAAGGGTCAAATTGAAAATATGAAAGAAAAACAATTTGAATTATTGACTTATTCTTGTGTACATCGAACAGGGAATAGTCCAAATTCGATTCGAACTTGCAAAAAATTTGAAAATTCGACGTTGACCATTCGTCATATAAAACCTGCTGAGTTGTTGTTTTAGTCTATGGTGGACCTCCTAGAACCTATTTGGAGTCAATTCGACCCTTGATAAATCTGCCCCATACAATATAAACATTAAAGAAATAGTTAAATTTAAAAAAAAAAAAATCATTTTACCTGACATGTTGTTTGGTTCTATGAATTTATAAATATTTTCTTTGAAGCTGAAATCATGGTTTGTATTACATGGTATGTTGTGGTTCTACTGTGTGCAGGCATCTTTTATCCGTTGTCTAGACAAACTTACCCAGTCAATGGAACCATGAAGCTGGCCAGTAAAAGAAGATCTTTCCCTAAGATGCCTACCTTATGCTGGACAATATTGGGCTGATCTGACTATTTGACCTTTGAGTCAAAGATTGGCTCATAATAGACACCAATGCAGATCATTAGACGAGGACCGCATCAATGTGCTGATACAGTCCTTTCAAAATGAAAACTGATGTTTTTTGACCAGGTATATGTTGGCCAGGCCCTGGAAGGACTAAGTCAACAGCTTTTATCAGCCCTTATATGGCCACCTTAATTTGGCAATATACGGGCATATGCAAACTGCCTATTTGGACCCTTCAGACCAAGTCAGCTTATCTGCCTGAGTTTGGGCCTTCCCCAAAACGCCGCATCAGCATGCTGATGTAGTCAGGGTCGGACTGGGGGGCCCAGGGCCCACCGGGACTGCAGCAAGGGCCCCCCCACCGACCCCCCCTCTCACCCCTCCTCACCCCCTCTCACTAATAACAGAGGCACTGCTGGGCACTGACGTCACTACACGGCGCAGGGAGACGTGCATCACTGCGCATGCGCGCTGCACACCACTGAGCATGTGCTCTAGGCGCCCAAGTGCCGTGTGTCGTCAAGTTTTTAATTTGATATCAGGAAGGAGAGCAGGGGGTCTGGCCCGGCGGGGGCCCATGAGGGTCGGTTTTTCCTGGTGTCCTGCAGAGCCAGTCTGACACTGGATGCAGTCCTCTCCTGGGCTTGCATGAGCCTCCGTTATGATCCAATGGTTTACCTGTGTCAGGACTCTCAGGGATACAAACCATGGCTTGCATGATATTCAGTATGTGTGGTATCCTGCTGAGCCACTGAAGGTATTTAGAATTCACAGTTCCTGACTGTCCATATAGACACCTCCTATTTTCACTCTTTCTACCCTCACTCTCATTAAGGCCATGAGTCTATAATCTGGTCAGTATTGGTTTATATAAGCCAGTCCCTTTCTTGCCTTTTATTTTCATCTCTGCTTTTTTCATCGATTTCATAGGCCTCAAGCCAACTATACATATTACCTTAGTTACACAGCACATAGGCTACTACCTGCCAACCTCACACAAGAGGTAATTCCTGACAGTCTGAGAGTCAAATAATTACATATTTGACCGAGTACATATGTGGCTAATTTCTGATTTCCCAAAAAGCAGATATTTATGTGTATGGCTGCCTTAAAGCCAAAGTCACATAAAACAGTTTTCAGTAGTAGTGTCCCACCTTTAATGCCTCCTTTCGATTTGATTAAAAAATCAAAAAAATGCTTACACCACAATCTCACACATTTTCTATCTAATACTATGGAAACAATGGGTGGCAGTTAAAGTTGCTTATCAGCCAGTTCAGTTTCAGCTACTAAAAAGTGCTGCATGTTACATTAGCCTTAGAAGATTCATATTCCTGATCTGCCCTCAAACTCCCTTGTAGAAAAATTAAAAGAATATTCAATAAAACAAACTTTCTAAAAATATTCACAGATTTTCTTGCTTCTGTGTCAGTTGTGCTTGCATTGGATTTGATACAGGTGCAAGTTCTCTGTGTATGAATCCTAATTGTGGAAATGTACCATTGCAGCACTTACAGTTCTGCTCATAAGTTTACATACCCTGGCAGAATTTATGATTTCTTAACCATTTTTCAGAGAATATGCATGATAACACAAAACCTTTTCTTTCACTCATGGTTAGTGTTTGGCTGAAGCCATTTATTATCAAACAACTGTGTTTACTCTTTTCAAATCATAATCACTACACAAACTACCCAAATGACCCTGATCAAAAGTTTACATACCCCAGTTCTTAATACTGTGTATTTCCCCCTTTAACATCAATGACAGCTTGAAGTCTTTTGTGGTAGTTGTGGATGAGGTTCTTTATCTTCTCAGACCCCATTCTTCCTGGCAAAAGCCTCCAGTTCCTGTAAATTCTTGGGCTGTCGCATGAACTGCACGTTTGAGGTCTCCCCAGAGTGGCTCAATGATATTGAGGTCAGGAGACTGAGATGGCCACTCCAGAACCTTCACTTCCATTAAACACATGCAGGATACTTTCATCTCCTATTGTTACTATCACTTTATAAATAAAATGGAATCATTTGACTATCGGACAAGAAAGGTTAATTGTCCATGAGGAATAGACTTGAAGTTTCTATTTAATTTTTTCTATTTTTTACATAACAGTTTTCCAGATAATAGATCCAAAAAAATAAGATTTAGGAACTGAAAGTTGGAAATACTATGACTTTACCACAATGTTCATCTCCAGAGTAGGAAGAACATTTACAGGAAGCTGTGCCTGACAAAACGTGCTTATTTATGGTATAAACCTAAAGTGTTAGCCAACCAAAATCAGTCTGATGTTATAAAATTAAAACTCCATACACAGCAAGGATTTCTTGGTGGAGAAATATAATATACACTTGATAAAGTAGGAACCCCTTACTTTTATATAAACAGATTTCTGATTTGGCTAAGGCTGATGCAGAAAGAGCTCATTTTGACATCTACATAATCACTCTACCTCCAGAGCACTTTGTTTGGTATGTAACTGCTAATTTAGCCTTTGTGATTTTGTCGTTGCTTCAGTCCACCCTCTCGTTTTCTGGTCTAAAATAACCCCGGTGAAATCCTTTGATTGTCTGTTTGGATTCAATCCACTTCTACAGAAGGAATGTAATGGGCATTAAGGCACTTACTTGGAAGTAATTTATCCAAGAGAATGACTATAGATAACTTGTTTTAATAAGAATATGCTTTATAGTAAGTGAGACTGCTATTTAATTAGCCAAAGAAAAAGTAGTTCATGAAACAATGTGTTCCAATCATCTTGGACATTAAACAAAAAGTCAAACTAAGTTATTTATGACCATGCCCTTTATTTGTTGCTGCGCTGTATAATCTCTTCTTGCAGAAGTTTTACTGCTCTTTCTAAAAAAGTTTTGTTTATAGAATGCATAATACAACTATGAATATACTGCATATCATGTATGCCCACTAGAAATATTTTACGCATTTTAATTTACTTTCTATATGAAGAAAGCAGTTTATACTCATAGATAAAGTTGTTAACTCCCACATCCAAATTCTTCTTCTTCTCTGTAGAACAATCATTTTATTCTTTTCTTCAAAATATGTTGAATCAACAGGCTGCTTTTGCCAGATAGTCTGAACAGAGACATGAGCAAGATGACTGTTCATTTATTTTCATTATATACATTGTAATGTTTACCTGGATACATTATAAGTCACAAGTATCCAGATGCTTCATTGAAAATCGCATGCCCTCAGTTGGAATACTCACTAATGAAATTCTATTTTGTCATCTCCAGAATAAATTTAAGAACAAACACTCATTCATAGCGGAGGTTTTTATGGGTGAACAGAGAAAAACAAACTTAAGCTTCCTATATGCAATGCCAAGAACTGGCTGGACTGGTGTAAAGATCTCAGAGTATTGGACTCTGGAGCAATGGAAATTCATCTCTGGAGTAATAAATGGAGTCTGACAAATCTGTCTGGGTTTGGCAAATGCCAGAATAACACAATCTGCTTGAATGCATAATGCTGATGGTCACATTGGCAAAAGAGCAATAATAGACTGGGGCTATTTTCCATGGTTTGGGTACCTTAGCTAAGTGAAAGCAAACTATAAGGCTACAGAGTACAACTGCATTCTTGAAAATTCCACACAACCTTCTTGTCGCAAACATATAGGGAGATGGCAGTGGATGAACTTAACTTGCCTGCACAAAGCCCTGACTGCAAGCCAGCAGCTAACCAGTGGAATGAATCAGAATCAACCCTACTACGAGGTCAGACATCAATGTCTAACTTCACTAATGCCCTTGTAGCTGAATAGAAGCAAAAGCCACCAATCCATCGATGTTTCCATAAGGCTTTGAAGTAAAACCTAACCCATTTAATTTATTACATTATGTGATATAAAAATATGTATGCTTATAATCTCTTTATCTTTAATCCCTCTACTTATCTAACCCACATGCAGGGCATGCCGACAGCTAGTTAGGACTACAACCCCCTAAATACTATGCTCATGCAGACCAACACTATATTTAAGGCACATAAATAAATAGGGATGCTAATCCAAACTCTCATATCTCCATAGGGTTTACATGCACAAGTTCATATTGCATACTTTTCAGTAGCATTATACTTAATGCTTTTAACTGCCACTGCAACAACAGGAGACCAATGGATCAAAAGGCTTTGGTAGGGACAGTGTACACAGAGTCAGTTTTGACAAAGAGAGATGGACCAGGAATATATATTTGGCACAATTGGTGGCATCATCACCCACAACTGCAAATGTGCGCATTCAGCAGAGCAATAAAAAGGACTTGGGGACCTGTGGTAGGAGAGCGTGCCAACAGTGGCATTAGTTAAAGTCTATGTATCTAGCAAACTTCACTCTGTTGCAGATGTTTCTGTTTATTATTAGTGATGGGTGAATCTCACCCGTTTTGCTTCGCCGAAAAATTAGCGAATTTCTGACGCGCGTCGCGTCACTCGCGGCGCTTCGCGTAATTTTCGGTGCGCCCCGCGTCGTTTTCGATGCGTAGCGTCAAATACGACGCGGGACTCGTTTTTTTTTTTGCCGAATTTTTGTTTGCGAATTTTTGCTGGTGTTTCGCGAATTTATTCGCCAGTGGCGAATCGCGGGAATTCGCCGCGAATTCACCCCTGGCGAATAAATTCGCCCATCACTATTTATTATCCCCATCAGACAGTCGGAAACATGATCAACACTCATATATATCAGCATGGACAGAGTATAACTGCCAACAGTGCTATTGTATAGGCTTAACTCCTAAGCCCAGTTCCAAAGCAGTTTTAATTGAACTATGGTGATTATTGATTCTTTTCCATATAGTTGTTGATGTCTTGCCCACATGGACATATGACAAAATAAATCAAATCTCTATATAAATGTACATGTCACACAATGTCACCATGTTCACCAATCTGTGGGTGCAGAAAACCCTTCACCCAATCGTCTTCAAGTGACATCTACAAGTGACACACCAGTAACATCCAGGGAGTGGATTAGGCAACAATTTCTTCTCCATTCACTATCCTATCATTGTCCTTGCCAAGCCTATTTAAACTAGTATGACTTAAAATATCTACAGATCTTGGTGATGGCGCACATTTTAGAAGTTTGTGCACATCATTTATTAGTTAATTTTTTTCTTTTAAATTTGTTGGGAAGCTTGTTTTCATTTCTAATTTTCTGATGATAACTGCATGGTGGTGTAAATAAGTTAATGCTAAAATAAAAGTAGTAGTATAAAGTCATGAGATGAAATTGTCAGGCTGAAGGAAATACTGTAGCCTGGCCAATCCATTTGAGAGAAAAAATGGCATAAAAAAACACAGAAGTCTTTGTCATGGCAACCTATGCAAAAACAAAAGACATAAATAATTACACAAGCTTAAGTGAGTACGTTTACAAATATGTATATCTACATCATTATATATCTTTGTTGTGTAAACTCAGCACAATTAGTGAGGAGATGGTTATGTATATTTATACATACAATAATCTGACCACCATTAAAAGTATTTTCATGTTGTTTCTTTAATGCTTTCATCATGAGTAAGAACACTGCTATTAGAGAGAATGTCAAAATATCAAAGCGATTTTCTGCATTTTCTCTTTTTGACTTCTACACTTTCCCTCATTAACCATGAGGCCCAAGAGATCAAGCATTTAATGAAACATGAATACACACACTGAGAGAATAATGCATAGCATTCCTGCATATAATAGCAGATATTCAGTATAAATTGTGCATTCTGAGTATACTCTGTGCAACTAATGGAGCTTATGTTTCATAAAATAATGGACAATTTAAGAATGTTTGCAACAACGTAAAATAAATTCTCATCTTCGCAGTTTACTAATAGAAAAGTTGCAAAACATTTTTAATTCTCTCTTAAATGGGATGTTCAACTTTGGACAAAAGTGCAAAGGTGAACAGCTCATGCCAGTACAAACATTTTTCCAATTAATGTTGCTGATTAAAATGAAGCATTGCCATGATATCTTGTTCTCCAGCTCCTCTTTGCCAGTTCTGAATAAATCTCTTTGTCACCCAGCTGGAGGGATCGCAGACCCCATACATAACAGTATGAGACTGTGGATTCTTCCAACAGGATGGGGAAGCAGTAAGTTTGGTGATTAAGTGCTATGGCCCAAGCTCATTTACTGTGTATAGCTGGCCATAGACGTAACAATTACGATCTTTCTCGGAAAAGATCTTTCCAAGAAAGATTGTTTGTTTCAACACACACGTGTAGAGCTGAATCGTCAAATATACAGGTAGAAACAATAGAATTCTACTTGTATCTGACGATTCAGCACTAGCAATGGCCGATGTTCAGGGTGCTTTCAAAGGCATCCGATCAAATATTTCCGTCCAGTCCGATCAACCAGCCGACCGATATCTTAATCTTCTGACTATATCGGTCGGCTCATTTCCCACCATACACGCACCGAGTATTGTACGAAAATTAGTTTCGTACGATATTCTCTGTGCGTCTATGGCCACCTTAAGTCATTAATTTGATTGGCTGAAGTGTGCTAGCCTATTGGAACAATGATATGCAATTTAAAGGGAACCTGCTACCCAGACATAAAAAGAGGTACAATAAAAGCCTTTATCAAATGAAACATCAATCCAGTGGGGTAAGTACTCACTGGTGGGCTCTGTTGCAGGATTGGCACCCGGGCCCCCCTATCGGGCTCTCCCCTTATGAATCGCACATTGGAGTTTTCCTAGCCTTTCCGGTGGGCCCTGAGAGAGAGCAGGCCCTGATGCAATTGTACCCCCTGCTCCCCTGGTAGTTACACCACTGCATCAATCCCAAATTCTTTTTTTATTAAAATAGCAATACCTGCTATAAACTTGTTTAAAAGTCTCAGCTGTCAAAAATATATTGCCTTAGGCCTAGAGGCAGGGTAGGCAAATACTGTCATTTTCCATTCTGCTCTTCCTGGATGTCACTGCACATCTCGCAATCCCCTCCCTCATCACCATCTTGTGTAGACCTCATGTGCATCCTCATTTGCAACAGGTGCCCCATTCTGGCACACAAACAAAATTGTGAGATGATGCAAAACGTGCCTTAAAAGCAGTGCCTGCATACTGTGATTGTGAATTTCAAGACAAAAACAAACAAGATTAAAATAATTTATTTAGTTTAAGTTAAGTTAATTTTGCTTGACTAACATCATTACATAGGATTTGGAATTATTTCTTAGTGTGACAGGTCATTAAAGGAAAACTATACCCCCAAACAATGTAGGTCTCTATAAAAAGATATTGCATAAAACAACTCGTATGTAAAACCCTGCTTCATGTAAATAAACCATTTTCATAATAATGTACTTTTTTAGTATCATGTGCCATTGGGTAATCATAAATAGAAAATTGCCATTTTAAAAAATAAGGACAGTCTCCTGGAATCGTATGATTCAACGGTGCACACAAACGTACCAAACAAACAGACCATCACAAAATGGTGGTTCAAGGCAGGAGATGTAAAAGGGCAATTTTTACTTAAATATATATTCCAGTTTGGCAATATACCACTTAATTTGATATAAATAATCTGTTGCTTAAGTATTCATTTTTGGGGTATAGTTTTCCTTTAACCAGATAGGAAATTGCATACACATTGGGTTATTCCAGCACACTGTGAGGGGCAGAAACAGGAAACCAAGCTCGACAGGTAATCAGATGTTCATTCAGGACTGGCAAAGATTTGCTGCAGAGCTAAATATCTTCATTTTTAAAACTCAACATCAATTATAAAAATGTTTTTAATTTCATGGGCTATTCACTTTCTGACTTTTGTCCAAAGGTGAACATCCCTTTTAAATCAATTCAATTTAGCTTTAAATATGAACTGTAACGAAAACAGTTACCATCAGTCTGTATTACTTGTTACAGCATGGAAACAAGCTCAGTAAAAAAACATAGGGACAGATTTACTAAATTCCCATGAAGGATTCGAAATTCGATCGAATTTTAAAAAAACATTCAAATTCGAAATTTCGAAAATGCAAATGAGGTCACTTCAACTATCGAATTTTCACAATTCGACCGATTCGAATAATTTGAACTTAATTATATTAGAATATTTGATGGTCGAAGTACTTTCTCTTTAAAAAATTTTTTCGATAGGCCAGCCAACTTGGACTGACCTACCAAAGTGCTTTAAAAACCCTATGGGAAGCTCCCATGAGTGTTTTAAAGTTTTTTGTGATCGAATGAAAAAAAACTTCCTTCGATTCGAACAATTTATTCGATCGTTTGATTGGTCGAATTGGTCGAATTGTGTTAAAAACATTCGAATTTGTATGTTTTTGAAATTCAACCACTTCCCCTTTAAATTCGAAATTCAAGGTTTATTAACCCTCGAATTCGAATTTTAGTAAATCTGCCCCATAAACATTTTTCAGTCCGCATAATGATGACAAACTTTCTTGTAAAAGTCAAAATGCCATGCAGAGATACAGCATTTCATAGTAAGAGCTGTGCAAATAAATAATGTTCAGCATAGCATGTGGTATAGTCATAAAATGTATTTTCATCACAATATTTAAGAATGCTCTATTGTCTCAAAAAGTCTTTGAAAAGCAAACCGGATACATGTTTAAATTTTCTGCGTCCTCAATGTTTACATGATTTTCTAGTAAATTTAAGGTATGAAGATCCAAATTGTGGAAAGATCATGTTATCATGAAAACCCCAGGTCCTGAGCATTCTGAATAACAGGTCTGATGCCTGTAAAAGCATTTTAAAATGCGGCTGGATCTTCAACAGCAGCCCATAGTTAACTCAGAAATGTCTAAACTGCCTAGTAGTAGCAGAACCTTGGGAAAAGGTGGTTGAAGGATATTTGACAGTCCTTGCCACTGCAACATTTGCTAACATCCATGTTAACAGCTAACAGTCTTTAGAAGGCTGGTACTGTTAAGGCATAAGTATAAAGAGTGGTTTGCATCTACCACAAGAGAAACTATGCATGAGTAGAGGGTACTTTTAGTCACCTTCATGAGTGTTCTGTTTCTATGCTGCATCAGTAATTTATAATTAACATTCTACCTAAGTTCCTTTACCTATTTTAAACTTCCCATTCTACTACCACCTAAAGTTTTTCAAAAAAATATTAACTTGCCATAATTTTATCAGAGGCAATCACAGGCACAGAATATCAAAATCAGGTTTACCTGCTTCGATTATATTTGCAGGCCTTGGGGCCCCCTGCTTCTGCAAATATTACAAGGCTGCCCATCTTAGACCACTCCTGGCATGGTCTCATTGGTACCCTAACACTAGATGGAGCTTAACCAAAAAAGTGGGCACTTAAACCACCTTTTCTGGTCCAATAATACACTATCATTGAACTTCTCCATCTTACCCCCCCCTACATGCCATATATCAAGACTGAAGATCAACTCTTGCCTTTCCAGCATCCCTAAACTTACTATTTCTTAATATTCATACATGTCACCCCGGAACCTCCCCATACTTTCTCAACAGATTCAACAAATCCAAGTTGTGAAAATTGTAGTGACCCAAAAATCAAGGAGTTTAAATTTAGTAAGTTTTCACAGAAAGTCCAAGAAACACTGAAACCTTTTGAAAATTCAAACCATTCAGTGATGGAGCTAAAGCTCAAATATCTAACCCATTTGAACAGATGGCTAAGGCAAGCCTACCACAAAAGGGCCTGATCTCAAGGATCTATAAATTGCTCATCAAGCCCCACTCAGACTCTGTCTCTACGGGACATGTTTTTACCTAAAGCTTTTTCTGACAAGGACTGGACCTCCATTTGGGGAAAAAATGGTTCTTTGTACTAAACAGAAGGAACAGCTCAACAAAATCCTAATGTCCTGGTACCATACCCTGGCCAAATATACACAAGTTTTCACCTAATCACTCATCGTTATGCTGGAGAGGATGTGGCAATATTGGTACCCTACCCCATATATTTTGGTCATGTCCTTTTATTGAGCTACTATGGAATGAGGTTGCAGCCCTCCTCAACAGACTGCTATACATCTTTTTTCCACTTTGTACACTGGCTTCTCAAAGGTGAATGAGCGCATTTTTAGTAGCTCAATGCAAACAAGGTGTTAATGTCCTCAATGTATTGCTAAGAGATGCTCTTTCTCTTTCTGTTTTTTTAATCAGTGTGTCTAACCATACCATATGTATTTATGTAGAACTGAGAACTGCGTTCTGGAGAAAAAACACTTGGGTCTGAAGGCTTTTGTCTAAAAAGTTTGTCCCCTTTTTTAAATTATTTGTTATGTGGCCATAAAAATTAAATGTATATTAACAGTGGATAAAACTAAATGTATATTAACAGTGGATATAACCTTTAAAAACAAGAATGCCTATAAAAGATGTGATCAGATAAAGACATGCATAAATTCTCAAAAATATTTAAGCATTTAATTATAAATGTAATATATTTCACTTATTTAAAAGGATTATTTCCTGTCACAGCCATGAACTGAACGTTTTTATCAGATGAGGTCATATTAAATGCTTTTCTTAGAGAACTATTTACTGCATGGGTGGCATTTGAAAGTTCTTGGCACTCAGAGAGAATTGAAAGGTTATAAACTAATAAACATGCTTTGATCAGTGCCAGGTTTACAGTCAAAAGAGGGCAGTACATGGCACTATTGTGGATAACAATAAGAGGAATCCTCTGCTGGGAGCTCTAATAAATGTAGTAGAAGCATGTTGTAATAAAGTGCACTTGAAAATGGATGAGGTATAACAAAATTATTCAGAAAGTGAAATGGAAAAGGATGTCAAGCTGAGTGGTTACACGTACTTATATGGAGCACTAACAAGGTTATCACTAGAAGCTTAGGCTTTTGTGCACTCACAGATCTTTTCTCCAACTAATGCCAAAAAACTAATGGCTTTAGTCTTTGGGAAACAAGGCATAAAGACTAGAAATAATATTAAACATTTCCATGGGTTTTAAATAATTTACAACAAAATAACAAAATTGGGTGCACACTGTCAGTATAACAAGCTGATCCCTGATTTCTTTTGAACAGTCCTCGTCAGAATGGTTCAGTGGAATGCATTTGTTGTTCCCAGTGACAACATTGTAACAAGCTCAGACTGTAATGTACAAACCTGAATTTTCTGATGTTAAAAATTTAAGGACTGGAGTAAGTCATTGTCTATGACAGTGGGAGGAAAAAAAGCTTTGCAACTGAGCAGTTTCTATTTAGCCTGACATATTTTGCTGCACAGAAAGAAGAATATTTGATCTTCAGCATTTTAGAAGTCCTGCGCTTTAATACTCTGTTCTTTTACTATATTTGTAACAGTGACACTAATGCGCTGCAGCTGTTTGCAGAAGGTATAAATGCAGATGATTATATAAATGGATGGCATGATGATTTTATGGGCGCTGACTTTACAAGTCGATTACCCTTTTACTGGGTAATATGATGTATGGTAAAAAGCACAAAATATGAGAAATTTGGATATTAGGGAAATTGCTGAAAGATAAAAACACACACGAATGACAAATACAGAACAGCAGCCAAATTATTGCAAACTTATTCTACCACTACCTTGTGAATTCTGTATTTCACAAGCACAGACACTAACTGTGCTGCTACGGTATCAGAAAGGCAGCTAATAAAAAAAACAGCATTCCAAGAATGTCACATGAAGAGATGATATGATAGGTAAGCTTAACAAACCAGCACTTTTATATATGCAACACCAATAATATTATGCATGCTGTTTTGGCAAAACAATTTTAGTGAAAACACTTGTTAAAAAAAGGTTAGAGTTGTCTAGGCCCAGACCAGTGTTGGACTGGGACACCAGGGGCCCACCCAAAAACCTTAGACCAGGGTCCCACCCAAAAACCTTAGACCAGGGGCCCACCATAAAACCTTAGACCAGGCTCCCACTCTCAGTACTAATATCCTTCATCTCCTCAATCAACCTCTATTCTCCTAGTTTGTTTACTTTACATACTATAATCAATTATTCCATCTATTTAGCCTCTTTGTTCTCATAGAAATAGGGAATGGCCATGAAATAGGCCAAAAGTTAAGCAGCATGAGGGCCCACTGACACCTGGGCCCACCGGGAGTTTTCCTGGTATTCTGGTGGGCCAGTCCGACACTGGCCCAGACTGGCAATCACTGGAGTTGCTGTAAGATGCCACAGAGAGTCACTATTTAGTGTGGGTTGGTTTTAGTGATATAAATGATATCACTATAATACAGCAATATTGACAAAGAGAAGTAATCAGTGAAATATTTTTTTCTCATCTTGGGAAACCTTCCAGCATGAAACAGTACATGATATTGGCATTGTGGCTTAGTACATGCCAGTGCTGTCCAACTTCTTTGGTACCGAGGGCCAAAATTTTTCTGGCCTACATAATGGAAGCAAGTGTTGAACACTCCGTGTTTTTAAACCACACCCACTTCTAACCACACCCATGTTACCATAAATGTCCACATTTATTTTGTTAGCACACCAAAAAACCAAATGGTTGGTGCGCACTGCAGGGATATCACTCATATGTGAAATAAGTTGTCATATTAAGACATACCCTTAAATCCATATGCCTCCTCTTCCCCTGTGGATAACACAGCACCCCCAGCACATGATTAAACACCTTAGGGGCCCCTAACAATAATTCATTTTCAAATACTAACAAACCCCCAGAACAAATACCAGTCTTATGTTCCACAGGCAGAGCAGGGCACACACAGGCACAGCAAGTCAGACAGGCAGAGTATGTCACACACAGGCAGAGTATGTCACACACAGGCAGAGTATGTCACACACAGGCAGAGCAGGGCACACACATGCAAAGTATGTCACACACAGGCAGAGTATGTCACACACAGGCAGAGTATGTCACACACTGGCAGAGTATGTCACACACAGGCAGAGCAGGGCACACACATGCAAAGTATGTCATACACAGGCAGAGCAGGGCACACACATGCAAATTATGTCACACACAGGCAGAGTATGTCACACACAGACAGAGCAGGGCACACACAGGCTGAGCAGGGCACACACAGGGAGCATAGAGAAGGCAGAACAGAGCAGGAAACAGGGAAACCTGCTGGTGCTCCATTAGTTGTATAAAGTGTTGTATTAAGTGTGAACATGTGAACAATGTGGGCAGTTTCAGTCTGGGTCTCAGATGTGAACAGTACAGGGCTTTAGGGGTTTGAACAATAGAGGTGTCACAGGCGCTAAGAGTAGTGATCGGTGAATCTGTGGTGAAAAATTAGTGAAACAGCGCCGGCATCTCGTTTTGGACGCGGGCGTCTTGTTTTGGATGCAAGCGTCTCGTTTTGGACTTGGGCATCCGTTTTTGGAGCCTGCATGCATTCGCCAGGCGAATGCACGCAGGCTTTTTGCGAATTTATTCACCAGTGGCGAATCGTGGGAATTTTCTGGGAATTTGAGCCAGGTGAATAAATTCGCCCATCACTAGTTAAGAATACAGGGGGATCACAGGTGTGAACAATACAGGGGATTTATCTGAATTTGAGGTTCAAACAATGCAGGGCCCAGTTAATCTCTGAAGTGATACAATTTAAATCTTACACATGGTAAGCAAACACAGCAGGTAGGTGGAGGGCCAGAAAAGGGGGGCCCCCGGGCCGCCAGTTATACAGCCCTGGTATATGGTATATACAAGTCAGGCAGTGTGATTTGCTTATGGAACACCATAAATACTTTTTACACAAGAACTTGTAGTCTACCACTAAAGTGCACTGAAAAGAGGATGCAGAAATGTATTTCTATTTATTGCCAAAAATAGCCAGCATTTCTAGAATCCAGTACCCTGCATTAGCAGCCACTTGAGTTAGGTATGTTTATGAACACCCTATTTACATATTACACTACTACATACAGTATAAGTATAATATACACTTAAGGGCAGATTTATCAAGGGTCGAATTCGAGGGTTAAAAAACCCTCGTATTTGACCATCGAATTTTGGTCGAATTGAAATCCTTTTAGCACAATTCGATTATTCGAATAGAAAAAATTAGATCGGATGATTAAATCGTTCGATCAAATTTTTTTTATTCGATTTAAAAAATTTAGAAAAACCCTATGGCAGCTTCCCATAGGGTTTAATAGCAATTCGGTAGGTTTAATCTGGTGAACTAGGCAGTCAAAGGGCAAGTACTTCGACCATAGAATGGTCAAATGATCTAATAGATTTTTATTCAAATCAATTAAAAAAATTTAAATTAAATCGATGGTTGAAGTACCCAAAAAAGTTATTCGAAATTCGAACTCAAATCTTTTAGAAAATTCAATCTAATTTCAAATCCTTCACATAAATGTAGCAGTGATGGGCGAATTTGCGGCGAATTCCTGCGATTCACGAAACGTCAGTGAAAAGTCGTGCAGCGTTTTTGACGCGACGAAAACAACGCGACGCGCGTTGAAAACGACGTGACGTGATGAAAACGACGTGACGCGTGTCGAAAATGACACAAGATGTCGAAGTTGACGCGACGCGCGGCAAAAATGTGCTGCGACTCGTTTCGCTAATTTTTTCACCAATTTTTCGGCGAAGCGAAACTGGGTAGATTCGGCCATCACTAAAATGTAGTAAATCTGCCCCTTATTATTAGGAAAGTGCTGCCTACTGGTTCTGGCATCAGCTTTATTCATCTGTATAGTGAAGCAAAAGGAACTGAGGCATGCATGATTTCTGTAATGAATGCATTAACTCACATAATATTACTAATAAACCATAATGATAAAAACTGAGCCAATTGCTTCCTTTTAATGGGTGAAGGTTTGCCACAGCTTTATTGAACATGTTTATTATTCAAGTAAGCCAAACCTTGCCATTATATAACCAACCATCCATTTTACAAATTCTAGCCATGGCTGAGGTGGGCATGTAGGTTAAACAAGACAGCATATACCAAATGGCAAGGACATGCTCCAGGAAGGAGTTCCTGTAAGCCTACACAGAACTCCAACCCCACCAAAATGGGAAAGAGCCTTACCTATTCCATCCTGTAATCCCGATAGTAAAATGTCCAGGCCAATATCATTTAGGTGGACACCGTCAAGCAACATGAGACCCTGAGTAATGTCTTCCTGGTGCTTGTGCTGAACTACTATCCCCCCCCCATTCTGAACAAAACAAGAAACCCTTGTATTAAGGAGACACCTGGTCCTCTCAATCACATCCATGTCCAGGGTTCCCCCCAGCATAGCCTTTGAATGATTTCAGACCAAACTAGTATCATCGCTGAGAAGAAAACTTTGAAGTTTGAGCCAAGAGCTCAGCCTCCTGAAGCCATTCTAAATCGTTGCCACCCACTTGTATTACTAATACCATTGGGGGAAGTGATTCTACTGATTATATCTGATATAAGTAATTCTAAAACAACTGGACTTGCTGAACCAAGTTGTTTAGAATTACTTATATCAGATATACCATTACCTGGATGAATGAAAATCTTCATAGTCAGATTCTGCTGATTGTCACTACTTTAGGTAAGTAAGACCTGCAGCCACTGTAAATCCTCATTCCACGCCATTAAAAATGGACACCAGTAAAACCCAAGGTTTCTCTTCCAGATTGAGATTCCACTTTTTGCTCAGCTGACAGATATAGGAGTGCCTGACCAGCCAAACTGCCACTGATGGAGGCCCTTGAGAGGTCATTTAGACTTCTCAAGCTAGCCTTGGTCATTACACCAATACAGAATGAGTGAATCTTAAATTCAGTCAGGTTAAGGCCAAGCTTGTGCAGGCTAAGCTTTAAAATGGACTCAAATTGAAAATGGATCAATGGGGAACCATCTAGGTGGCATAGGAATTGGACAAAAGGGGACCTGATCACTGAAAAAGCTGAAACTAATGTAAATAGTCAGGCTTGGCCAGCTATGGCTGTTAATAGAATCCAAGAGCCCTGGCCAAAAACATCTGTCTTTGACTGCCTGATGTACAGACAAACTCTGGTAATTGTGACATAGTACATCACCTGCTAGCAAACCCATTGGGATTCAACCTACTAGAAGGAACCGGCTTGTTACACACAAAGCTGCAAAGAGCACCAGTGCAAATGCAGTTCTAAACATGGAGACCTCATAAAGGGATGTGCACTGCCTTTGAAACAGTGCAAAAGACACTGGTCTCCGTCCTAACATAGCCACTTCTCCATCCATGTTTTGGTGACATTTTCCCAACCCATGAGTTTAAAAAGTAATGCTGAAGCCAAAAAACTCCTCTTCACAACCACAAAGGAGTGCCCCTGTTCACAGATCTATGATAGATAATCAACTGTAATCTGGAAACAATTTCCTGACATCCAAAGAGTGGCAGCCAGGAACAAGGATGCCCCCTCTGCCCAAGCCTTACTATGAGCTACCCAGGTAGAAAGAGCAACTGAAGTTCGGACAAGGTTCATAAGCTGCTTTCCACTATCAACACAAGGAAATTGGGCATTCCTGTCCATGATGCTCTGAGGCTGGTGCAGCATATGCAGTTGTGTTAGAAACCTGGAATTCCTCAAATTTTCGCCACCAAACTGAACCCCCATGAATACTGTAAGCCCCATAATACTGCTGGAGAGACCAGCTTACCCAAGATCTGTGTTAAGGCCAAAAGTATCTTACTGTCTTGCTTACCTGAAACCGCCCATGCACCTACACAAGTATTCTCAACAGAGCTGTTGGGCTCTTTTGTTGTGGCCCAGTGAGCTGCATGAACTGTGGTGTTTACTGATATGTTTATTAGTGATGGGCGAATTTATTGGGTCTAAAAAACGAGTCGCGCGTCGCTTTTGACGCGACGCGCCGAAAATGATGCGACGCGCGACGAAAGCGACGCGACGCGTCGGAAACGATGCGACGCGATTGACGCGACGCGCGACTCGTTTCGCGAATTTTTCGCCAATTCACGAATTTCTCTGGAAATTCGCAAATTTTTCGACGAAGCGAAACGCGGGAGATTCGCCCATCACTAATGTTTATTCCTATACCAGGCCCCTGAACTCTTTCTGGAGGAAGAGGAGGAGGAGGATTATGTTGCTGATATCTCCGATGAGGATGAGTAAGAGGAAACCAGAGGAATATGATTTGCCCTGTGAGATGCTCTGAGCTGGGGTTATGGTATCACTGTCTTGATGGTGGCTGGACTGAGTCCGTGATTGTCCCTGATCCTCTGGCTCTGAGACATCACTGTCTTCTAAGGAAGACTCATGGCATCTGCTACCTTACCTTCGTAGAGAGATGTGATGAAGTTTCCATTCTCCTCGCAACACGCCTGCTGTGCCCATTATCTGTGTGAATAAAGGGTCCGTTGCCAATTTTAGAGGGCCAGCCATAACAATGGCAGCAGTTCCACCAGTGCTCCAGGATCCTGAGGGAAGAGGAATGTAATGTCCCCCATTGAACACCTCCTCACAGTCTGTGGCACCTACCTCCTTTGACACCCTACAACAGGGCATTTAATTATTGCTTTTTTTGTTTGTTTTATTAAAGCTTGCAAAATCAAATTTTGGCATACTAAGATGCCTTCCATAAGTGTCAGTGGCTCTCTTCAGAGCCAATAAAATAAATGCAAGAGTTTTTCTTTAGAAATTGGCCATTGGGGAGTTTTCATTTAAGATTAAGATTTAATTAAAGTCAATACAGCTTAAGGTGATAATAAAAAGCCCACTTGGCTATTAGAATAGCTCTACACTTTTGGTTGTTTGTTGAAACATTGCTTTTGGCTTTTCATAGGTAGCCTTTTCCAATGATACTGCATCACTGTTTCATCATCATTATGTAAACCTGCTCTGTAAAAACCTGTTATATAGTCATAGATATTATTTGTGTGTCCAGATTCATCTATTTACAATACAGTACAGTATATACACAGCCACAGACATGCTGTATCATATACACTATAAGCCAAAGTTGGGTTTGGTAAAGTGCTGAAAGTTGTGGGAGTGCACAAATCAAAGATTGATATACTTTATTTACTTAATTTACCATCAGGAAGGCTGTGCGTTAAGCACCAACAATGCACTAACTAATGAGTTTTTTTTGCACTTTGTTTCCTGCCTTTGCTTCCATTACTGATTGTGTTCTGTGCTCTGTATAAATGAGGGGCAGGGAGCATATTCAGATACACAATTTAGGGAGAGGCAGAACAGCTCTCATTGATTGGTTGCTATGGGTTATTGCCCAGGTGCAAATTTGCCCAGTGTTTATTAGTGAGACCAATTATGCTTTACTATTTTTATTTGCAATTTACACCCTGAACCTCCCTTTTGTTAGAGGCCTATTATCACTTGGTTATAACTGTGTCGTACAAAAAGCACTAATAACCTGTGGTAGCACACATTTTCTAAAATTAGACTAAAGGGCGATTTGTGATGGGCCCACCATTATATTAACTATGTACCTAATAACGGCAGTCTCTGTTTTAAGTAGGTTATACTATTTTTAGTAAGGCTGACTCTTGGTTTTTCACTTACTAACCTATAATGCCAAATGATAATTGTTGGCTATGTGATAAATGTATATCTTGCCAGCCAAATTCTTTCCAGCCACTTATGTACAGATTGATAGACACTGAAATAGTTTTGCTCCTCTCTCAATGAAGTTAACTATTTGCTAGTGCAAGCTTTACTATGTACTGCCAAACTAACCCATGAGTCCACTCATCTACTTAATTGAGATATGAAGGCTCTGTAAAAGTACTATGGTGTATTATGTTTTGCAAAATGGGATATCTTAAGTAACAGAAAATGTTATCTATATAGTGTATGGTGCAAAGAAACCAATTATAGATATTAACTCAACCTTTAAAAAAAATATAAATACTAACACAGGTATTATTAAAGCTGCACTCCCCTGCATTCCGTTTTGTAATGTTCAGCCTCAGCAGAGCGCAGGAATAGACTCAAGCAATTCCTTCCAATGGGGCTATACTCACACTATCGCATGTAGGCGCCGAACGCAGGAAAAATGCAGCATGTTGCGTCTTAACCTGCATTCAGCGCCTACATGCTCTTGTGTGAGTATAGCCCCATTGAAAAGAATTGCTTGTGTCTATTCCTGCGATTCCCTGTGGCTGAACGCTACAAAACGGAATGCAGGGGAGCACAGCTTTAGCCGGTTGTAAGAGCCCTTAAACTGATATTTTATATTTTTGTATTAAAAATACATGTACTCTAAGGACTGACTGAGGCTCATTTATAAACAGGGAGCAAGTTTGCACATTGGCAGTAACCTGCACCTGCAAGCTAAACAGTGAAAGCAATTTTTTGATTGGTTGCAATGGTTGTCTTCCCTGGTGCAAACTAGCTCACTGTTTATAAATGAGCGCCCAGTGCTATATCTTAATGGCTCAGACATCTATCATGTGAAGGACCGCTGAGTTGTAATGAATAACAATGATATACATATCAGCAGGGAATACTGTAGATATTTCTATGCATCTTCCTTTTTTATGTTAAAATATTAGTTTCCCTTTAAAACATTTGATGAACCAAACATATTGAAAGTTAAGCTCCAAACATTACTATATTACAAGCATAATGTAATGCAATTTGTACAATTTTCCTGTATTGGAGCATTTCTATTAATCTATATAGAGAGCAAAACTGGGAGTTCTTTTTGTCCCTGAAACCACCACTCTCATTTGCAAAGTAGTCCTGTCTACAGTTGCAGAACAACTAAATTGCATTTTGGTTAAAAACATTAATTTTTGATGAGAAAGGAATGCATTTGATGTACTTACTTAATGTGGCAACGCCACTTTGAGGGTTTGGAAATGAATCCTAAATTTTAATCATTTCAATATGCAGTGATAATTTAATCTTGTTGGGTTAGAGATCTAGCATTTCAGTTGAGAGTAAGAATAGATATCCCAAAGCTAGCAAAGCCAAATATCATTTAATCTGGTTCATCTGGCAGCAATATGAGAGAGCCTCGACAGTGGTTTCTATTCCACAATGGGCATTAAAGTAGGCTAAACACATTAATGGATAGAGTGTAATTGTTGCATGCAAGGATCCTGTAAGGACATTTGAAGGACTTGACGATGCTAGGTACTTACTTGCTGGAAAGATCTTAACATCAGAGGTGCAAATCCTAAAAGCAAGATAACATCAAGACCTATGGAATTTACGTAAGCAAAAGTAGCATTACTGACCGAGCTAGAAGGCTCCTTGAGAATTCAAAATGTTAAAGGGATACTGTCAAGGGAAATTTTAAATGCATCAGTTAATAGTGCAGCTCCAGCAGAATTCTGTACTGAAATCCATTTCTCAAAAAAGCTAACAGATTTTTTTATATTTCATTTTGAAATCTGACATGGGGCTAGACATATTGTCAATTTCCCAGCTGCCCCAAGTCATGTGACTTGTGCTCTGATAAACTTCAATCACTCTTTACTGCTGTACTGCAAGTTGGAGTGAAATCACCCCCCCAAGCAGCCTATCAACAGAACAATGGGAAAGTAACCAGATAACAGCTCCCTAACACAAGATAATAGCTGCCTGGTAGAACAGCAATAGTAAAAACCTGTGTCCCACTGTGTTCCATTCAGTTACACTGAGAAGGCAAATCAACAGCCTGCCAGAAAGCAGTTCCCTCCTAAAGTACTGGCAGAAGTCCCATGACCAGGGGCAGTTGGGAAATTTACAAAATGTCTAGCCCCATGTCAGATTTTAAAACTGAACATAAAAAAACCTGTTTGCTCTTTTGAGAAACGGATTTCAGTGCAGAAGTCTACAGGAGCAGCACTATTAACTGATGCGTTTTGAAAAAAAACATGTTTTCCCATGACAGTTTCCCTTTAAGCCAAAATGAATATCAAATACAGTAGAACCCCCATTTTACATTGTTGTTTTGTTGTCCCACCTATATATTATGCATAATACATTTCCCTGATTTTAAGTTTTCCCTCATTTTAAACCATTTTTTTCTGGTCCCCTGAAAAACTTAAAATGTTCTACTGTAAACAAAATCAGAATATTCCCTGTTAAGAAACTGCACCTCTCTGATGCTTGTAAAGCAATAGTTAATTTGTAATATTATACAAAACCAGGGTCACTATATCTTTCTAAACTGTGCTCAGGAATTTTATATCTGTGTAGCAGAGTGCACTGTATTTTAAAGGGAAACATTTATTGCTGTTATTACAAAATGATGTTGATCACTTGCAGTGTCCTACATGGGTAATCAGTGTTGCTGACTGGTTGCTCAGCTTTTGCCTCCCTTGGCTTTCCCCTGTCCAGCTACAGTCAATTTCCCAATTAAAAGACTACATTTGCCTTGTCCTCCACCCTGTGCAAGATCATTCTGTTAACTTGGTGTCATTACATGAGTGAGGTCCTGATGTATTGTTTATTTGCTGACATCCTGGTCTTGACATCTAGTCTATTATTTGGACTTTTCTATTTACCTGCTGCCTTCCCTGACCTTGGGCATGTTATTCACACTTGTTTTTTTGCCTGCCATCTGCCCTGATTTATGATTGGTTATGGACTTGCTACCTCTCCTACAACCTATCCTTGCCATCTGCCATCTGTTTTTGCCTAAAGCTTTCTTCTGTCTTGTTCATCAAATGTATTCATAATGCACATTATTCATGTTTCTGAATTCTGATTGTTATCAGTTCCTGCATGTTTTTATGAGTCCATGCATTGTTACACAGCACACACGTTACTACCAGTCAGTTCTATACCTGTGGGTAGTCCTAACACAATTTTTTCTATTGACTTAAAGGGATTGTGTCATGGATAAACATTTTTTTTTTACTAAAAAAAAAAAGTTGATAGAACCCCTCTTGCAGAACCCTGCAGTGAAATCTTTTCAAAAGAGCAAACAGAATTTTTAAGTTTAATTTATGTTAATAAAATCTGACAGTTCCATGTTGTTAGTTTCTCAGGTGTGCCCATCATGTGACATGAGCTCTGCTAAATGTCAGACACTCTTTACTGCTGCACTGCAAGTTGTAGTGATATTATCCTCATCCCTTTCCTCCCAGCAACCTATCAGTAGAACAATGGCAAGGTAACAGATAACTAGTGATGGGCGAATCTCCCGCGTTTCGCTTCGCCGGAAAATTCGCGAATTTCCAGAGAAATTCACGAAACGAGTCACGCGTCGTTTTTGACGCCCGTCGCGTCGTTTCCGACGCGCGACGCGTCAATCACGGTGCGTCGCGTCGTTTCCGACGCGTCGTTTCCGACGCGTCGTTTTCGGCGCACGTCGTGTCGTTTTTGGCGCATGTTCCATGCATGCACACGCAGGGCCGGATTTATATTGCGGGCGCCCCTAGGCCCACTGATGTTCGTCGCCCTCCATACTCTGCCCTTTATTCACAGATTTCAATTATCAAGACCATCATCAAGCATGCCACCCCCTAAAATCCTGCCACCCGGGCCTAGGTGGCCTTTCCACAAATCTGGGCCTGTGCACACGTTCGGTTATTCACGTGTGCGTGCACTTGGTTGTTTGTGCATGTGAGCGCTCAGGTTTTCGCACACATGCCTGTGGGGCGCTACAACCAGCCAGGCTGCCTACAGCGGGGTCCCAGATAAATGATTTCTTACAAGAAGAAAGAACTTATTAGAAGGACAAAAGGTAAGCACAAAAATAGAAAACATGAATAGGATAGTTGGTGTGATAGAAAAGTAATTTAAAAACTACACAAATTATGTAAACACGCATTCAAGTTCTTAAAATTACCATGCCAAACCAGTTTCCATAGTGAAAATGTACTTATACTCTCACTATGTTAAGGTGCATTGCTAATAAAATGAATGTACAGAGCCATTAAAGAAAAACAAATATTGGTCACAGGGAAGCGGTTATCCTTTTCCTCAGTTATGGAAAACCCATCTATGAATATTTAATTCTTGAACAACAAAACAAAGAGAGAAAACTCCTTTTTAGTTGAAACAGGCTATATTAAAAAATACATTAAAACAAATTAATTGAACAATGCTTCTGGTAGCCGACAATCATAGCGAATCATAAGGGAAATATGCAGCGAATAATGTACCTCATATTGTATAATATTATATAGTGGATAATGTACCCCCTATTGTAAAATATAAGGATACCATAAGTCATCCAGGAGTTACATTATTATTTAAAGGCCAAACGCCAAGTACTTTTATACAGGTCTTGGAATGCCACGGTAAATATCCTTGTATTTTATAACAAGTGGTCAATCTGCATTATTTGTTATAATACACAAGACTCTGAGAGTCATGTGAGAAAGTTTACATCGCCAAGCACCAGTTATAATTGATGACATTACTAAGCATCATTTATAAGTACAGGTATGGGACCAGTTATCCAGAATCCCTTTAGCCAGAAAGCTCTGAACTACGGATAGGTCGCCTCCCATAGACTCCATTTTATCCAAATAGTCCAACTTTTTAAAAAACATTTCTTTTCTTCTATAATAATAACTAACATATACTTAATCCGTTTTGGAAGCAAAACCAACCTATTGAGATTTAATTAATATTGAGTAATGTTTTCATGAAATGTTTCCAGAAATATACGCTATCTGGAACACCCCAGGTCCCTAGCATTCTGGATAACAGGTCCCATATCTGTATATAATTTACAGGATATTTATGGCTCTTGTGTATTATAGGGTATTGTTAGTCATCAAGGTGTTTTATGACCCTATGACATTTTATACAAGTCATGGAACTCCTTGTTGACTTAAAATATCATCTTTGAAAACAAAGGATAGATTATTAATTATAATAAATGTTTTTGTGTGTTACTGTATGTTACACAAATGACTAAGTACAGATTATAACTGATGACAACACTAGTTACCATTTTTATAGTAAATAATGTACCCCTCTTATTCTAAAATATAAGGATATTATAAGTCTCATGCCCAGATTGGTCCGAAGTTTAATAAATGTACAGCACAATTCTTTATTGTAACTGCTATGTTCTAAAATTGGGTTGGGGTAAACATGATCACACCAATGCATATCACTATATGTTGTGTCAAATTTTTCAGGATATCCTTTTAAAGGTAGTGTCTAACAAATAATGTGGGCCAACCAGTCCATTGTGAATATAATCTAGCATAAAATGTGTTTAATTCCAAGTTTATATATGAAAAGTATTGTGCAGTGCTTAGCTAAAGAAACACAAAAGATGGGTCTCTTTGTGTCCAGCACCATGACCATGGATGAATGGGCAGTAGTAGCCCTCACTGTCTAAATTGAGCAAATTTCCAGTGTTTACAAGATGAGAGACGTGTCCTAGAACCAGTGCAAATAGTATTGCTCCATTTTGCATGGATAAAGGCCTAGAATTCTTACAGGTATTCATTGCCCTACCAGGCAGTAACATGAAAAGTATGAACACCATTAAAATATTTGTCTTATAGCTGGATTGAGTCTCTTAAAGGGTCAGTTTATATCTCCAATATAATCTAGTTGCTAGGGTCTATGGCCATGACAACCAGAATGCAGACTAGTCTGGAAGCTATAATGTCATTGTTACTAACACTTTTTTAAATTATATTTTTATTGAGACCTTTCTACCTGGTTCCAGAGTCAACAGAACAAAAAGGTTGAACAAAAACACTGAATAAAACACAGACTGGGCCCAGTTCATTTTAACCAGATACTTTAATAAACTGCTTGCATAGTAGTGGGTTAGATTAAGAGTCCGGAACACTAATCCCACCTATATAATAAAAGGAACTAAATTTGCCAGGGTCTAGCTCTAAGGGGCAGATTTACTAAGGGTTGAATTCAAGGGTTAAAAAACCCTCGAATTCGACCATCAAATTTTAAGGGAATTAAAATCCTTCGAATTTGAATATCGAATTAGAAAGATTTTACCGCGATTCGATCGATCAAATAGTAAATATTTGATCGAACGATAAAATCGTTCGAATCACTTGATTCAAACGATTTTAACCATTCGATCAAATTTTTTTATTCGATCAAAAATAGTTAAAACCAATTTGGTAGGTTGACTGGCGAACTAGGCAGTCGAATAAAAAATTAAAGGGCAAGTTATTCAACTGTCGAATATTTGAAAAAGACTTTTATTCGAATCATTCAATTCGATCGAATCTTCAAAATTCAATGGTCGAAGTGGTCTTCAAAAATATTAGAAAATTCGAATCTTTTTGAAAATTAAATTGAATTTCTAATCATTCATGTGAATTTGATAAATCTGCCCCTAAGTCCCCGCCACATGCACACGCTCTGCTGACAGCAAACCATGCATCATCGCAAGACAGAGTGCATGCAATGATGACCCACTGTTGCATAATGCTGCAGAGAATAAGCAGTAGAAATAAGGGGGCAAGACCCAGAGCAGGGGTACGTGTCTGGTGCTGCTCTCTAGGCACGTGCCTCTTCTGCCTACCTCTAGTTCCAGCCTTGGGTCTAGTAACCCATAGCATCCAATCAAATGCTGCATACACATTGGTTTCTAAGGGGAACTAGAACATTAGAAAACTTTACACCTTTTATGTAATACCTAATTTCTCCACATTATTTGCAACTGCTTATAAAATTTTAAGAAAAACTTTCAGCACTATCCCAATATCACCTGGAAGTTATTGTAAAGATGACCATACCACGATTAAAGAGAGTATTATGCTTCAATAGCAGAAATTCCTGTGCAGAAATGTCAGAATGGCAGTTGCCTCCCTTCATTAAATAGGCTCCATTAAATAGTGAATCCTCCACAACAATAGAGATATTTCTAAAACAGGTTTGTTGACCTACTATGCTAATCATTCTATTTTATGATTTCTATCTTTGACCTACTATGCTAATCATAATTCTCTTTATTCTTTGAACCACATATTTCTATTTTCTTGTATGCCTTTTATGATCAGTGAAACATA